>MU551634.1:540531-570531 GCA_024362625.1 Silurus asotus | reverse complement strand
GATGCTGTTCCCAATCTGGACTGACTGAGTTCTCCCAGTCAGGAAGTCCAGGATCCAGGTGCAGAGTGAGGTGTTCAGGCCCAGTAGGCTCAACTTCTCAATCAGGTGCTAAGGGATGATTGTGTTGAATGCTGAGCTGAAGTCTATGAACAGCATTCGTACATATGAATTCTTGTTGTCCAGGTGGGTGAGGGCCAAATAAAGGGTCGTGGAGATGGCATCATCCGTGGAGCGGTTTGGACGAAACTGCATGGGGTCCAGTGAGGGTGAAAGCTGGGTCTTAATGTGCCTCATGACGAGCCTCTCAAAGCACTTCATCACGATGGGTGTGAGTGCGATGGGAACGAGAGTCGTTGAGACAGAAGACAGTAGACTTTTTGTCAGAAAGTTCAGGTTTGCAAAACCAAGGCAGATGCAAAAAGAGCATGGGAGAAAAGCTGTGCAGAGCTGAATCGGGAAGCTGATTCAGGAAGTCGATTCAGGGAGCCGATGTCCACCGAGGGTGAGGTTGCCGAGCTGGAAGTCGGGACGCATTCAGCACGAGCCAGAACGAAACGTGCGTTCAGCTCAAAGAAGAGCCGAGCCAGAAACCGGAGCACGTTCAGCGCGAGCCGAGCCGGAAACCGGAGGACAGAATGGTCAGGTCAGAAACATACCTTAACCAGAAACAAGGTGCGAGGCTGACCGGGGTGACAGAAGAACAGGGAGTTGTGACACCACTAAAGAACTCCAGAGCGGAGACCCTCTGGGACGAACAGGAGACTAGTGGGGCAAGCCTCGGGGACAGGGCCCCTGTCTCTTGCATTCTTGACCCGCTCCTCCAAGGCGAGACTAAGGGTGTGGACCGACACAGACTTTGCAAGGATGGTCTCGGGGCATGGCTCCTCCTCCAGGGCATGAACTCTAGAGAGCGCATCAGGCTTGACATTCCCAGGCTGGTATGAAAGAGAAAACTGAAAGCGGCCAAAGAAAAGGCCCCATCTAGCCTGTCGGGGGTTGAGTCGTTTAGCCGACTGGAGGTACTCAAGGTTGCGAAGATCCGTCCAGACCAGAAAGGGGACCTCTGCACCCTCCAACCAATGCACCGTCCCTCCAAGGCCAGTTTGATAGCAAGGAGCTCCCTCTCACCCACCGGGTAGTTACATTCCCAGGAGCTTAGGCGCCTGGAAAAAAGGCACAAGGATGAAAGCAGTTGTCTTCAGGGCAGATCTGGGAGAGCACCAACCCTACTCCTACGCCGAAGTCATCAACTTCAACAACGAACGCCGAACTATAGCCCTTTACGAAGTGGCGATAAATATTGGGAAAGCCCAGGAACTTTTGTAATTGGCAGCGGGAGGTGTGGGTTGGCCAGTCCCGGATTGCCTGGACCCTGGCAGGGTCCATCTGGATTTCACCGGCTGAAAGCAGGTATCCCAGGAACGAGGTTTGTGAGGTGTGGAATTCACATTTCTCGGGTTTTATGTAGAGCCCGTTCTTGAGAACACTCTCCAAGACCTGACGCACCTGCTGGACGAGTTCGTCCATGAAATGGGAGAAGATCAGGATAGAATCTAGGTAGACAAACACGAACGTATTAAGCATGTCACGGAGGACCTCGTTGACTAGAGCCTAAAAGACGGCTGGAACATTAGTTAGGCCGAACGGCATGACAAGGTACTCGTAATGACTGGCTGGGGTATTGACGGCAGTCTTCCATTCATTCCCCTCCCTGATATGTACCAGGTGGTATGCGTTGCATAGATCCAGCTTAGTGAAGATCGTGGCACCATGCAGGAGCTCGAAAGCCGTAGTCAATACATGGGCGTAGGGACTTATCCTTCTTTTTGACAAAGAAGAAACCTGCCCCAGCTTGGGAGGAGGATGGTCGGATGATACCTGCTGCCAGGGACTCCCGGATATACTGGTTCATGGCAGTCCTCTTTGGGGCGGATTACTGATACAGGCGCCCCCTAGGGGGACTGGCTCCGGAAAGCAGTTCGATGGCACAGTCGAAGTGCCGGTGGGGAGGCAGGGAGGTAGCCAAGGCCTTACTGAACACGTGCGAAAGGCCATGATAGATCTCCAGAACCAATGCTAAATCGGAGGGCTCGGGAGTGCCAGCTGGCAGTGGTTTGGGTGGAATGCACACCCCAATCCAGAATACGCCCTGTCATCCAATCAACACATGGGTTGTGTTTCTGAAGCCAAGGGAACCCGAGCATAATGGGGGCTTGGGGAGAGGAGAGGGTTGACCAGGAAGGAAACCCACTGACATGAGTAGAGGCTTAGTGCTGTGCGTGGCCCGGCCTAAAAGGCTGCCGAGGCTTGCCTTTTACTGGGCAGGATGCAGTCATGTGCCCTTTACCTCCGCAGTAGAAGCATAGACCTAGAGACTGACGTTTCTCCTTCTCAGCGGGGGTCAGGTGGTGGCGTCCTATCTCCATGGCTTGTGGCGGAGAGAAAGAGCGGGTGCCAGAACCCGAAACACGAGGTGGGGAACTGCTTGCAGTTAAAGGACTGTGAGGATCTAGGATCTGAGCGGGGTATCCATGCTCCCGGCGGCATTCCTTTATGCGCAGATCGATGCGTGTAGCCAATGAGATCAGTGAATCCAGATCCTGGGGTTGATCACGAGTGGCAAGTTCATCCTTAACGGCAGAGGAGAGGCCCTGGAGGAAAGTATTGTAAAGCGCAATGCGATCCCATCCGCTGTCAGTGACCTGGGTCCGGAACTCAGCTGCGAACTCTGCAACAGAGCGATGCCCCTGTGCGGCCAAAACCAGGAACAGGGCGGCATCTTGGCGTGGCATAGACCTTCTGGAGTTCGGCAGAAAAGGCGGCGAACGATCTGCAGTTGACTGATTGACTTTTCCACTCCGCAGTGGCCACCTTAGGGCTCGGCCTGACAGGAGGGAAATAACGTAGGCCACCTTGGAGCGCTCTGTACCGAGTTGTGAGGGCCGCATGCTAAACGTTTGTGCAAAAATCCCATGATTTCCTGCACGCCAGTAGAGAGGTTTTGGATTTGTTCCTCCTGCGCCGCTTATCGGCGAGACAAGGCTGTTTAAACGGCGCTAGAGGCAGGTACATCCACGGGATCCATGTTGGCCAGATTGTTCTGTCAGAAAGTTCCGGTTATAGGATCCAAGGCAGATGCAAAAAGAGCAGGGGAGAAAAGCTGTGCAGAGCTGAATCAGGGAAGCTGATTCAGGGAATCGATTTAGGGAGCCGATTCGCGTGGAGAGTGAGGATGCCGGGCCGGAAGTCGGGGTGTGTTCAGCGCGAGCCGGAAACCAAAACGCACGTTCATCGCGAGCTGAGCCGAGCCGGAAACCGGATCGCGTTCAGCGCGAGCAGAGCCGAGCTGAGCCGAGCCGGAAACCGGAGCATGTTCAGCGCGAGCAAAGCAGAGCCGAGCCGGAAACCGGAGCGCGTTCAGCGTGAGCCGAGCCAGAAACCGGAGGACAGAATGGTCAGGTCAGAAACAAAGGACCAACAAAACAGAGAATATGCTGGAGAGTGATCAGGGCAAGCCTAAAGACAATCTGGCACTGTCTGGAGGATTCAGGCATCCTTATATGTGCCAGAAAATTAGACGCCATTTTCCGTGCTGCTGGTTGGGAGGGGTCATTTCCTCTGTGATTGAGGTGGTAATGCCTGAAGTGCTCAAGCGGGCTGACACTTTTTAGGCACGGGAACAATGGTCGTTGTTTTGAGGCATGTAGGAACAATGTTGCTGCTCAGGGAGATGTTGAAGATGTCGTTAAAGACATCCGTTAGCTGTTTTGCACATTTCCTGAGCACTCTGCCAGGAATGTTATCTGGTCCAGCAGACTTCCGTGGGTTAACTCTGCATAGAGTTTTTCTCACTTCAGCTGTGGTAAGACAGAGCACCTGGTCATTTGGAGGAGGGGTGGTCTTCCTTGTTATTCTGTACTTTGAACCAGGCGTAGAAGTTGTTCAGCTTATCTAGGAGGGAGGCATCATGGTTACAAGCAGGTGATGTCATCTTGTAGTTTGTGATTGCCTGGATGCCCTGCCACATGCCACGAATGTCTTATCGGGTAGTTAGTAAGGTGTATGTTGTAGTGAGTGGTGAGAAAGCTGTATTGAGTATGGTGTAGTCTAGTGAGTAAGATAAAGTGTATAGTGAGTAAGGTGTAGCTATTAAAGTGTAGTGAGGTGTACTGAGTAGTAAATATGGTTTAACGAGTAAGGCGTAGTGATTAGTGTGTTGTGAGTAAGGTGTAGTGAGTGGAAAGGTGTAGTTAGTAAAGTGTAGTACTTATAGAGTAAGGAGTAGTAGGTAAGCTGTAATGAGTATGGTGTAGTCTAGTGAGTAAGTTGTATTGAGTAGCGAGTAAGGTGTAGTGACTAGTGAATATGGCGTAGTGAGTAGAAAGTAAGGTGTAGAGAGTAAGGTGTGAGTATTATGTAATGAGCAAGGTCAAGTGAATATGGTGTAGTCTAGTGAGTAAGATATAGTGAGTAATGTATAGTGAGTAAGGTGTAGTGAGTAGTGTATAGTAAGTAAGCTGTAGTTAGTAAGGTGTAGTGAGTAGTGTATGGTGAGTAAGGTGTAGTTAGTAAGGTGTAGTGAGTAGTTTATAGTGAGTAAGGTGTAGTTAGTAAGGTGTATTGAGTAGTGAGTAAGGTTTAGTGAGTAGTCTATAGTGAGTAAAGTGTAGTTAGTAAGGCGTAGTGAGTAGTGTATAGTGAGTTAGGTGTAGTTAGTAAGGTGTAGTAAGTAGTGAGTAAGGTGTAGTGAGTAAGGTGTAGCGAGTAGTGTATAGTTAGTAAGGTCTAGTGAGTGGTAAGTAGGATGTATTGAGTAAGGTGTGAGTACTGTGTAATGAGCAAGGTGAAGTGAGTATGGTGTAGTCTAGTGAGTAAGATATAGTGAGTAGTGTATAGTGAGTAAGGTGTAATTAGTAGTGAGTAAGGTTTAGTGAGTAGTGTATAGAGAGTAATCTGTAGTTAGTAAGGTGTAGTGAGTATTGAGTAAGGTGTAGCGAGTAGTGTATAGTACGTAAGGTGTAGTGAGTAAGGTGTAGTGAGTAGTGTATAGTTAGTAAGGTCTAGTGAGTAGTGAGTAAGATTTAGTGAGTAAGGTGTGAGTATTGTGTAGTAAGTAAGGTGAAGTGCTGTAACTGCTGTAACTGCTCCACTGCTATGCAGATGACACTCAACTAATCTTTTCTTTCCCTCCATCAGATACCACAGCTTGACAGACATATCTTTATGGATGAGTGATTAGCAACTAAAACTCCAGCAAAACAGAACTGCTGGTCATCCCAGGTGATTCATCTCCAGGTCAAAATCTCCAAATAACACCTCATGACTTTCTGCTCTTCCCTTCAGCCACTGCTCGTAACCTTGGGGTAACTATGGACAATCAACTGTCTTTTCTCCCACATGTCGCTAATGTGGCATGTTCCTGTCGATTTCTTCTCTACAACATCCGAAGGATTTGACCATTTCTGTCCACACAGGCTGCCCAGGTGCTTGTTATGTCTCTTGTCATTTTAAGACTCGACTACTGCAGCTCTCTGCTGTCAGGTCTTACCCTGAAGACTATTAATCCACTGCAAATGATCCAAAATCTTTTTCTCTGTTCTGGCACCGAGGTGGTGGAATGAACTTCCCCTAGATGTCCGTACAGCAGAGTCCCTGCTATCTTTAAGAGACGATTGAAGACTGTCATCTACCTGAAACACTTAAATTAGCACTTTCAAAGTTTGCTTTGTAGAATTCAAGAGTTATATTTATATTTATGTTTGCCACGCCTCCCTCAGCCGCTGTCAGAGATTCACCCTGCCATGCCCCCTCTGTCACCTTGCCTCGTTATCCTTTGCCGGCCATGATCACCGACAGCTGTGGCTCGTTATGGACTAGACTATATAAACTCACGTTCTCGAGTCACAGGCTGTCGGTTTTTGAAATTCATGCTGGTGATTCTCGTGGCTGCACAACCGGCAGCCTTCCCTGCTGGTTCTGTCTCCGGACTCTGTTCCATGTCGGATTACTCTTCGCCGTGGAGTTACTTTCAGTTCTCAGTTCAGTCCTTTCTGTTGGACATTTGCTCGCCTTGTAGATTACTCGTCCCGAGCGGATACTCTTTGTTGCTTTTTGTCACGGCTTAAGGGAGTGTGTTTTGGTTGTGTTGTTTTCAATAAACTATGATTGACTTACTTCCGGTTCCGCGTCATTGTCGTCAGCCTGACAATATGATTTTTAAAAGATAAGTTGCTCTAAAATAACTCCCAGGTATTTTACTGTTGAACTAGTGGTTACAGAACATCCGTCTAAATGCAGGTTTAGATGCTGGTGCTTCTGTATACTAGCTTTTGGGCCGATAAGCAAAACCTTCGTCTAATCAGAATTTAATAGTAGAAAGTAATGGGTCATCCAATCTCTTATTTCCTTAACTCACTCAGTTATCCGAGTTAATTGAGTGTATCGCCTGGTTTAGATGAGATATATAGTTGGGTATCATCAGCATAACAGTGGAAGCTAATTCCATGCCTTCTAATAATATTTACTAAGGGAAGCATGTATATTGTAAAAAGCAGGGGTCCTAGAACTGAACCTTGTGGCACGCCATAGTTCACTAGCATTAGCCTGGATAGCTCTCCATTTAAATCTACGAAATGGTAACGATCGGACAGGTAGGATTTAAACCAGCTTAATGCCTGTCCTTAAATGCTGATGTAATTCTGTAAGTGATCTAGGAGAAGATCATGATCTATAGTGTCGAACGCAGCACTAAGATCTAGTAAAACTAACAGCGAGATGAAGCCTTGGTCTGAAGCTAAAAACAGGTCATTAGTGATTTTAATATAATGATAATGAGTTAATTATATTGAGAAGAGACTCACCAGCTGTATGGAACACTCCCTTTAGTAGATTTGTTGGAATTGGATCTAACTGACATGTTGTTGATTTAGCTTTGATAATAACATCATACAGCTCTTCCTGTCCTGTACATGTAAAAAAGTGGAGTTGTGGAGTTGAAGGTAACACTGTCTCAGGAGATGGGATTAAAGGTTAACCTGCCACAATTGTTTCTAAGGTTATCTATATTTTTAGTAAAGAAATTCATAAAGTCGTCACTACTAAACTGTGATGGAACACATTTTTCAGAGCCCTGATTTGTAGTTAGTTTAGCTACAGTACTGAAAAGGAACCTGGGATTGTTTTGGTTGTTTTCTATGAGTTTGCTCAGATGTTCAGCTCTAGCAGCTTTTAGCGTCTGTCTGTAGCTAAGCATACTGTCTTTATACGCAATTCTAAATACCTCCAATTTAGTTTTCCTCCATTTTCTCTCCAGATTACGTGCTGTTCTCTTGAGGGCATGCGTATGACTATTATACCAAGGTGCAGGTGTTTGTTCTCTAACCTTTTTTAACCGGATGGGGGCAACAGTGTCTAATGTGCTAGTGAGGATAAGGTCTATGTTGTTAGTTATTTCATCAAGATTTTTAGCAGTTATGGGTTTAGTGTGAAATTGAGATAAATCAGCCAGATTATTTATGAATCTGTCCTTAGTGGTCGGAACAATAGTCCTACCAAGTCGATAACGTGGTGAAACACGGCTAATCTGCTCTACCGGTAGTGTGTACAGTATGAGGTAATGGTCTGTGATGTCATCACTCGGAGGTAAAATATCTATATCAGTGACGTCTGCTCCGTGGGATATTATTAAGTCTAATGTGTGGTTGAAGCGAGGAGTTGGTCTGGTGCATTTTGTTTAACTCCAAAAGAGTTTAATAAATCAACAATAATGGCGGAGAGGATGGTGGAGATAAAGATGGTGGTGATGATGAGGGTTTGGATAATTTGCAGTGGACGAATAGCGTTCAGAGGAAGGCCTGCCAGCAGAGAGCTGCAGTAGTCCAGTCTTGAAATGACAAGCACCTGGGCAGCCTGTGTGGAGAGAAATGGTCAAATCCTTCGAATGTTGTAGAGGAGAAATCGACAGGAACGAGCAACATTAGCGACATGTGGGAAGAAGGACAGTTGATTGTCCATAGTTGCCCAAAGGTTACGATAATGATGATAGTGGAGATGATGATGATGGACATGTTAGTGATGATGATGTTGATAGATTGTGGTGGAGGTGTTGATAGTAATAATGGTGGATATGATAATGTTGTAGATGATGATAATGGTGAAGATGATGATGATGATGATGATGGTTAAGGTATTGGTGGTGGTGATGGAGATGATGCTAATAGTGGAAATGATTATGGTGGAGATGATTATAATGTAGATGATGGTGGATGATGATGCTGGTTTTGGTGGTGATGGTGATAATGGTGGAGATGATAATAGAGATGCTAGAGATGATGGTGGTGATGATGATAGTGGAGATGATGATAATATTGGAGATGACCACCATTGTGGTGGTGAAGGTGGAGATTGTCAGGGAACTCTTGGGACACGGTGCATGGCCATATTATTCTGTCAGTGAGCATGGGTGTGACTGAGTGAGGAACTGGATGGGAGGACCCAAATGCAGGATGTCACAAGGGTATGAAGAAAACAGGCTTTGATAAGAGTCACAGAGCACTAGGAATAAAGGCAAAAACAAAGTCCAAAAAACAGTCTAGGGTCAAAAACACAGGCAAACAAGGCAATGCAGAGAAGACAAAAAACAAATCCAAAGGCACAATAATCCATACCGAAAGTCAAGTGCCAGCGGCGGACACAGCAGGTTTTAAGGCTAACTGCCACTGGGTAAAACGCCTTGGACGTCAGGAAAGGCCAGATGTAGTGTGGAGCGAGCCTCCAGGTGTCTGCCCCAAGCACTTTCTGGCTGATGTGATGAGGCATACTGTTCCCTCTGCGGAGGTCTGAGGCAGAGTGACGCCCTCTGTGGAGGTCTGGAGCGGAGTGGTGCCCTCAACAGGACTCTGGAGTGGAGCGGTGCCCTCGGCGGAGCGGCACCCTCGGCAGAGGTCTGAGGCGGAGCGGCGCCCTCGGCGGAGGTCTGAGGTGGAGCGGCGCCCTCGGTGGAGGTCTGAGGCAGAGCAGCGCCCTCAGCGGGACTCTGGAGCAATGCGGCACCCTCGGACGGACCCTGGAGCGGATCAGCGCCCTCGGCGGGACTCTGAACAGGCAGATGGTACGTTCAGCTGAATGCACCACTCTCTGGAGAGCTCGCCTTTTCTTGACAGGCCCTGTGTGATGTAAACCCCTAGGTACTGGAAACTGTCCACTTTCTCCACTGGGGTCCCGTTGATGTTTAGCAGGTGTGATGACCGCTACTGCTTTATGCTGAAGTGCACTATACACTCCTTAGTCTTGCTGATGTGTAGGGAGAAGGTTGTTCTCCTGGCACCATCTCGCCTAGTTTTTAACCTCCTATAGGTAGGCTGTCTCATCAATGTTGGAGATCAGGCCCACTACAACAGTGTCATCAGCAAACTTGATGATGGTGGTGGAGTTGGAAGTGGCCACACAGTCATATGTGTACAGATATTGGACTGTAGTTGGACAGCTGACAGGGTGAAGGTCAGGTTTCTTAATTAGGGGGTTGATACTGCAGTTTGAAGGATTTGGGTACATAACCAGTGTTAATGGAAGAGTTTATTATTTTAAAACAGCTTCAGTTACCTCTGGAATGATCTGTTTAAGGAAACTTGTAGGTGAGGGATTAAGAATGCAGGTTGATGACTTTGATGAGGAAATAAATGAAATGAAGTAGTTCTCTTGAATAGGAGTGAAACTTTGGAATTGATGGTCTGTTATAATGACACTGCTGTCTACAGAGTTATTTATAAAATAGTTTGGATTTATTTTGATCCTCTGGATGTGCGAAACTATACCCTCAGTCCGTCCCTGAACTGTGAGAGACAATTCAGAGACAAGGCTTGTGCCTCCGCTTTCTTCAGATTCTGAGAACTTTCAGAATGTGAGCGGAGCTCTCGTCCGTGTGGGCAAAATAACTCTGTTGAAATGCGGGGGTGCCCTGGCAAACTGAAATCTGTAAGCCCTCGTGATTGTGGGAATCACCCATTTGGGGGCTGAAACAGACAAACAGCCTGTCACGTGACACCCAAGTGTCCCCACGGAGCCAGGTGGAGTGTCGAGAGTCGATCCAGTGGGATCGCTCATTAATGGTGCAATAGCGCTATCTAGTGGTTTGAACCAGGGTGCGACATGCAGTGGTCTGGAGAGAAAATCTGTCTCAGTAACAAATTAATCTGATTTGTTATCTTTTGTAATCTTTTTGTGTTTTGTAAAACACTGGGGCCGTAGCCTTTATTAAATATTTGAGTGGAGTGTGAAGGGGCTGTGTGGTAGCACTGCTTGTGCACTTTTTCTCACAGCCTTCCACTCTGGAACGGAAAGCACTCTGGATGACATGGGGAACAGTGAAGCCTGTGCAAAACAGAGATCACCACTCACCGGGGAGGGGGGGGCTGACCCCGCCAAAAGAGTGCCTCCGTCTTTTGAACGGGTAAACCTGGAGGGTAGAACAGGTGTCCGGAGGGCTGGTCGCCCATGCTCTCGACCGAAAACCCCCTGTGGCCGAGCATCTTACCTGGTAGGACAGGCTTGGGTTGGGTGAGCAGCCAGCACCGGGATGGGTTAAGTGTCTGGCGATGGGGAGCTCAATATCAGGGGGGTCACCTCGCCATATCCTTAACCTCAAGCCCCGCAAGACTGTGTTTCAGATACTTTATATGTTTTGCACATGCAGGGAGGACAGAAAGAAGCTGCTTTCTAGGGCCTGGAGGAGGTCACAGAAGCTTACAGTCATTCACGTCTCTCTCCTGATCCGAAACATTCAGGAGAGCCGGCCATTCGATACTGAGGTGCTAGGCAATGACTACAATTCTCTGGGAGGTTGATAGCTTCCTGCACATGTTTAAAACCCATCCATATGTGACCGAATGAATGAGGTACGGGTGGTGATTGACACTCCTGACCACCAATCAGTAGCGAGCAGGCACTATTTAGAGCGGGTTGGTTTGAGCCTGGCATGCGTCACGTCGGTATCCTCCCCTTTTGCGGTTGCCATAGTGATTTCAGCCTGTCTTTTCAGTGTGTGTCCCTGATGCTGTTCTGGATCTGTTTACTGCCCTCCCTGCAGCAGGGTATTTGAAGACTGCGTATCCTGAGCGGTGAATTGATTCTCAGGAACTCCACGTTTGGATCCTCCTTTTCGTCCTGGCCGATTATTGCTGCAATTCGGCTTTTCCTCCGCTGCGCGGCGAGTGAACAACCTCAGCTTACAACTCTTTAAAATAGGACTTCTGCTGTTTGGCTTTTGTGATCGTTTTAACTGGTATTGTCTGGCCT
This sequence comes from Silurus asotus, assembly GCA_024362625.1. NCBI lineage: Eukaryota > Metazoa > Chordata > Actinopteri > Siluriformes > Siluridae > Silurus > Silurus asotus. Next base: position 559,239 of record MU551634.1, on the reverse strand, counting down.
ACTTTAGGGTGGAGCAACGTGCAATTATTGGGGCTGGCTTAAGGACGACGCGGCCGCTCCTTTGAGTCTTGCTTCCCTCAAACTTTTAATAAAGTTTTTCCTTGATTTTCTTTTTAAGAGGTGTATATGGTAAACCATATTGTGCTTCGGTTACTGTCCATCGTATTACGGTGGAATTGTGACCTTAATTCGCTTTTTCATTCATTTTGGTCTGAGATTCATTTTGTTTTTGGTTTCTTTCCGGAGCTGGGATCCCACGGGTGAAAGGTCTTTGGTGGTGCTATTTCGACGTTTGCCGTGCGTCACTTTTGACGTGTACGAGTGGGTGCTCACCTCTTACGGTGAGGTGTGTGTGTGTGTGTGTGTGGAAGTGTGCTTTTTGATAATTAGCGCTGATCGGAGCGGTTGGGTAACCCCAGCCCTGTATTTAATGATTCTATTTTGTTTTGTTTATTTGGAAGTTGTGTAAATTGGTTGTTTTAATATTTCGTGTCTGATTGTTTATTTTTGTTATTTGTGTAATTGTCACTGGACCTTTTTTACCAGTGAGAACATAGAATGCAGAAGTGATGGGAACTCCCAGCGGCGATGAGTGTGCCGCACGCGGCCAGGCAGGATTGCGACAGGTTGTCCACCGGTGTAGCCGGTGCAGACTTAGAAAGCACCATGAAAAAGATTAAGAAGTAGGCGAGCAGCCTATAGAAAAGCTGCGAGTGTGGGCGGCTCGCGAAAGCTAACCTGGCTAAGGACGAGCACATCCGGCGCCCATGCGCCTGGCCAGTCTGGACAAATTCTACTTGCACATGTGTTACACTACACAATGTAACACACTGTAAAACAACACACTGTTTCACTTTCCACTGTAACACTGTAACACTACACACTGTAACACACTACACATTGTAACACTACAGACACTGTAATACACTACACACTGAAACCCCACATACGGAAACACCACACACTAACACAATGTAACACCATACGCTGTGAGGCACTAACACTACATACTGTAACAATACACACTGTAAAACTACACACACTGTGACACTGTATCACTACACATAGAGACACTAAACACTAACACTGTAACACTATACACTGTGATGCATTCACACTACATACTATAACAATACACACTAACAATACACACATTATTATATTAACACTGCAACACTGTAACACACTGTGATGCACTAACACTACATACTGTAACAATACACACTGTTACACCACACACGGAAACACTACACACAAACACAATGTAACACTACATACTGTAACAATACACACTGTAAAACTACACTCGGGTTCCCAATTGCTCGTACTCGCACATTAATTTTCCCATAAGAATGAATGTAAAAGAAATGAAAGCATGAAGACAAGCGTTTATTTCAGCCTTCATGCCTTTTATGCCTCATTTAACACACAAATATACATGTAACAGAGTATAAACATAAAGAAATAAGTAACGTTTTGTTCTTTCTGATTGTTTTTACTGTTGAACCAGTCATGCCATATTGCAGACAGGGATCTCGTGTGTGTACGTGTTTTACGTGTTCATTCTTTTCTTTCTTTATTTCAATAATTATACGAGTCAAAAGAAATGCTAGTGTTCACCAAACATGCTCGTACTCCTACACAGATTTAAACTGGTAATATGTTCTCCTTCTACACGCAGTACAAGTACACGCAGATTCCACACATTAAACATGTATATTGTGTGTGTGTGTGTGTGTGTGTGTGTGTGTGTGTGTGTGTGTGCAGTAAGTTTATTCAGGATATGTATGAGGGATACAGGCAGTAGCCCACTGCTGGGCTTTCTTGGTGATGGAGCTGGTGTTAAGTGACCAGGTGAGGTTGTCCACCAGATGAACACCAAGGAATTTGGTGCTCCTGACGATCTCCACTGAGGATCCATCGATGATCAGTGGAGAATGGTCACTCTGGGTTCTCTTGAAGTCAACAACCATCTCTTTAGTTTTGTCGACGTTCAGAGACAGGTTGTTGGCTCCACACCAGGCTGTTAATCGTTGCACCTCCTCTCTGTATGCTGACTCGTCGTTCTTGCTGATTAGACCCACCACGGTCGTGTCATCTGCAAACTTGATGATATGATTCGAGCTGCGCATTGGTGCACAGTTGTGAGTCAGCAGAGTGAACAGCAGTGGACTGAGCACACAGTCCTGAAGGGCTCCAGTGCTCAGTGTGGTGGTGCTGAAGATGCTGTTCCCGATCCGTACTGTCTGAGGTCTCTCAGTCAGGAAGTCCAGGATCCAGTTGCAGAGGGAGGTGTTCAGGCCCAGTAGGCTCAACTTCTCGATCCAGTGCTGAGGAATAATTGTGTTAAATGCTGAACTAAAGTATATGAACAGCAACCTTACATAAGAGTCCTTGTTATCCAGATGGGTGAGGGCCAGGGTTGTGGAGATGGCATCGTCCGTGGAGCGGTTTGGATGATACGCGAACTGCATGGGGTCCAGAGCGGGTGGGAGCTGGGTCTTTATGTGCCTCATGACAAGCCTCTTGAAGCACTTCATCATGATAGTTGTGAGTGCAACGGGACGATATTCATTGAGGCAGGAGACAGAAAACTTCTTCGGCACAGGAATGATGGTCGTCGTCTTGAGGCACATAGGAACAGTGCCGTTGCTGAGGGAGATGTTGAAGATGTCGGTAAAGACATCCACTAGCTCTTCTGCACATTCCCTGTGCACTCTGCCAGGAATGTTGTCAGGTCCAGCAGACTTCCGTGGGTTAACTCTGCATAGAGTTTTCCTCACTTCAGCTGTGGTTAGACAGAGCACCTGGTCACTGGGAGGAGGGATGGTCTTCCTCGCCACCACGTTGTTCTGCACCTCGAACTAGGCATAGAAGTCGTTCAGCGCATCTGGGAGGGCGGCGTCACGGTCACAAGCAGGTGGTGGTGTCTTGTAATTCGTGATCGCCTGAATGCCCTGCCACATGCGCCGGGTGTCTCCACTGTCCTGGAAGTGGCCATGGATTCTCTTGGTGTGTGCATGCTTCGCCTCTCTGATAGCATGGGACAGTTTGCCCTTGCTGTTTTTAAGGCCGTCTTGTCCCCTGCTCTGAAGGCAGAATCTCTTGGGCACGAACCTTGCCGATCATCCATGGCTTCTGGTTGGAGATTGTAGTGATGGTCTTGGAGATGGTCACGTCATCAATGCACTTGCCGATGTAGCTGGTCACTGTTGACTTGTACTCCTCCAAGTTGATAAAATCGCCATTGGTTGCAGCTTCCTTGAACAGTGATGGTTGAGCGGGCCGGCTAGGGTTAGCTTTTAGCCTAGCATTAGCACCCGCTTGCTTTCCGCGTTTCTGCTTCCTCGAGCAGCGCTTCCGATTCCCCCTCCTCCGTCCGTCCGCCGCAGGCGATGCCGAGGTCTGGAGGCCTGGTTCTCGGAGCACGCCGAGGTCACGTAGCTTCTGTTGCAGGTCATCATTATTGGTGTTGTTTGGGTTGTTTCTGAGTTCTTTTAGTGTTTTGCCGTTGTACACAGGGACACTGGTTGCTCCAATGTCCATGTGTTGTGTAGGGCGGCTACAAAATGAAGTTAGCACCATTTTGGGTCCGGAGCGGCCGCTGCGAGCTACTGCCACGACTTCATCTTAGACTACCTGTCCATTGCCATGTTGGAAAATGCAAGGTCTTCCCTGAAAGAGACGACGTCTGGATGGAACATATGTTGTTCTAGAACTTGGATATACTGTTTAGCATTGATGATGCCTTTCCAGATGTGTAAGCTCCCCTATCACACGCACTCATGCAACCCCATACCATCAGAGATGCAGGCTTCTGAACTGAGCGCTGAGAACAAATTGGGTTGTCCTTATCCTCTTTTGTCCGGATGACATGGCGTCTCAGTTTTCCAAAAAGAACTTCAAATTTTGATTTGTCTGACCACAGAACTGTTTTCCACTTTGCCACAGTCCATTTTAAATGAGCCCTGGCTCAGAGAAAACACCTGATCATGTTTTAATATGGCTTCTTTTTTTACCTATAGCGTTTTAACCGGTGACAGCGAATGGCATTGTGGATTGGGTTCTGGACAGCACAGTCTTACCCCACATCGTCACATATCGACGCTGTGGATGTTGCGTCGGACGGCGTCCACATCCGACGCCAAGGGTACCCCCTTCGCATCGATTTTCGATGTAGAGGGACGGGAAACCCTTCGCATCGTTTTTTGACGCAGATGGAAGGGACCCCATTTGCGGGTTACGGTTAGGGTTTGGGTTAGGGTTTGGGTTAGGGTTCGGGTTACGTTTAGTGTTTGGGTTAGGTTTAGGTTTAGGGTTAATTATATGTACATTTAACTTTTCCAGCCTCTTAATGCTACCTGTCCCAAATTGTTTGGAATGTGTAGTTCCAATGAAATCCATGAAATCCAATATTTGGCATGACATATCAAAATGTCTCACTTTCAATATTTTATATTTTATCTATATTCTATTGTGAATGAAATATAAGTTTATAAGATTTGTAAATTATCACATTCTTTTTTTTTTCACAATTTGTACAGTGTCCTAACTTTTTTGGAATCGGGTTTGTATAAACCAGCATGAGTTACTATGAAGTGTGTGTGAGCGTGTGCATGTGTATGTGTGTGTGTGTGTGTGTGTGTGTGTGTGTGTGAGATAAAACTCTCAGATTGATTACTTGTTTATAAAATATAAAGTTTGCCTGAACACTAATGACAGGTTAATTTCAAGGGTAATTTTGTAATGTGTGTGTGTGTGTGTGTGTGTGTGCTCTCTATGAAGTATTTTGACCCAACATTATTTATATTTATTATTTATTATAAACTTTCTGACACAAACTGAGCTTCATTCACCCTCATTTACTGCTTGTGTGTGTAAAGTGTGTGTAGTGAAGGTGCAGTGAAAAAAGTGTGGTAATTATCATGTAGTGTATAAGTGTGATGTGAAGTAAGGCATATTGGTGAGTAGTAAGGTGTAGTGTGTGGAGAGTAGCGAGTAAGGTGTAACAAGTATGGTATAGTGAGTAGTAAGGTGTAGTAAGGAGTGTGTAGTAAATATATGTAATGTATATATGTATAATGTATCGAGGAAGATGTAGTGAGTAAGATGTGGTGTGTAATGAGTAAGGTGTACCAAGGAGTAGGTGTAGTGTGTAGTGAGTAAGGAGTAGTGAGGAGTAGGTGTAGTGTGTAGTGAGTAGGGTGTAGTGAGGAGTAGGTGTAGTGTGTAGTGTGTAGTGAGTAAGGAGTAGTGAGGAGTAGGTGTAGTGTGTAGTGAGTAAGGTGTAGTGAGGAGTAGGTGTAGTGTGTAGTAAGTAAGGTTTAGTGAGGAGTAGGTGTAGTGTGTAGTGAGTAAGGAGTAGTGAGGAGTAGGTGTAGTGTGTAGTGAGTAAGGAGTAGTGAGGAGTAGGTGTAGTGTGTAGTGAGTAAGGTGTAGTGAGTAGTGAGTAAGGATACTGAGTAAAATGGATTGAGTAAGGTGTAGTGAGTAGTAAGGTGTAGTGAGTAAGGTGTATTGACTAAGGAATACATTGTAGTGGATAGTAAAGTAAGGTGTAGTGAGTAGTAGTGTGTAGAGTGTAAGATGTAGTGAGTAGTCAGGTGTAGTGAGTAAATTGTAATGACAAAGGAATAATGTGTAGTGAGTAGAAAGTAGGATGTAGTGGATCTTAAAGTAAGGTGTAGTGTCAGGTGTAGTTGGTGAGGTGTAGAGAGTAAGGTGTGAGTATGTTGTAGGGAGTAGTGAGAAGTGAGTAAGCTGTATTGAGTATGGTGTAGTCTTGAGAGTAAGGTGTAGTGAGTAGTGTATAGTGAGTAAGGTGTTGTTAGTAAGGTGTAGTGAGTAGTGTATAGTGAGTAAGGTGTAGTGAGTAAGGTGTAGTGAGTAGTGTATAGTGAGTAAGGTGTTGTTAGTAAGGTGTAGTGAGTAGTGTATAGTAAGTAAGGTGTTGTTAGTAAGGTGTAGTGAGAAATGAGTAAGCTGTAGTGAGTAAGGTGTAGTTAAGTGTATTGAGAAGTAAGTAAGGTTTAGTGAGTAAGGCATAGTAATTAGTGTGTAGTGAGTAGAAAGGAGTAATTAGTAAGGTGTAGTGAGTATGGTGTAGTCTAGTGAGGAAGTTGTATTGAGTATTGAGTAAGGTGTAGCGAGTAAATTCTAGTGACTAATGAATAAGGTGTAGTTAGTAGAAAGTAAGGTGTAGTGGATAGTAAAGTAAGGTGTAGTAAGTAAGATATAGTGAGTAGTAAGGTGTATAGAGTAAGGTGTGAGTATATTGTAGTGAGTAAGCTATAGTGAGTAAGCTGTAGTGAGTAGTGAGTATTGTGTAGAGAGTAGTGTATAGTGAGTATGGTGTAGTAAGTAGTTTAAAGTTAGTAAGGCGTTGTTAGTAAGGTATAGTGAGTAGAAAGTAAGCTGTAGTGAGGTGTATTGAGTAGTAAATAAGGTTTAGTGAGTAATGCATAGTGATTAGTGAGTATGGTGTAGTCTAGTAAGTTGTAGTGAGTAAGGTGTAGTGAGTAGTGTGTATGGTGTGAGTAAGGTGAAGTGAGTATGGTGAAGTAAGTAGTGTATAGTTAGTAAGGTGTGGTGAGTAGTGAGTATGGTGTGAGTAAGGTGAAGTGAGTATGGTGTAGTGAGTAGTGTATAGTTAGTAAGGTGTAGTGAGTAGTGAGTATGGTGTGAGTAAGGTGAAGTGGGTATGGTGAAGTAAGTAGTGTATAGTTAGTAAGGTGTAGTGAGTAGTGAGTAAGGTAAAGTGAGTATGGTGTAGTGAGTAGTGTATAGTTAATAAGGTGTAGTGAGTAGTGTGTATGGTGTGAGTAAGGTGAAAAGGTGTAGTGAGTAGTGTATAGTTGGTAAGGTGTAGTGAGTAGTGTATAGTTGGTAAGGTGTAGTGAGTAGTGTATAGTTGGTAAGGTGTAGTGAGTAGTGTATAGTTGGTAAGGTGTAGTGAGTAGTGTATAGTTGGTAAGGTGTAGTGAGTAGTGTATAGTTGGTAAGGTGTAGTGAGTAGTGTATAGTTGGTAAGGTGTAGTGAGTAGTGTATAGTTGGTAAGGTGTAGTGAGTAGTGTATAGTTGGTAAGGTGTAGTGAGTAGTGTATAGTTGGTAAGGTGTAGTGAGTAGTGTATAGTTGGTAAGGTGTAGTGAGTAGTGTATAGTTGGTAAGGTGTAGTGAGTAGTGTATAGTTGGTAAGGTGTAGTGAGTAGTGTATAGTTGGTAAGGTGTAGTGAGTAGTGTATAGTTGGTAAGGTGTAGTGAGTAGTGTATAGTTGGTAAGGTGTAGTGAGTAGTGTATAGTTGGTAAGGTGTAGTGAGTAGTGTATAGTTGGTAAGGTGTAGTGAGTAGTGTATAGTTGGTAAGGTGTAGTGAGTAGTGTATAGTTGGTAAGGTGTAGTGAGTAGTGTATAGTTGGTAAGGTGTAGTGAGTAGTGTATAGTTGGTAAGGTGTAGTGAGTAGTGTATAGTTGGTAAGGTGTAGTGAGTAGTGTATAGTTGGTAAGGTGTAGTGAGTAGTGTATAGTTGGTAAGGTGTAGTGAGTAGTGTATAGTTGGTAAGGTGTAGTGAGTAGTGTATAGTTGGTAAGGTGTAGTGAGTAGTGTATAGTTGGTAAGGTGTAGTGAGTAGTGTATAGTTGGTAAGGTGTAGTGAGTAGTGTATAGTTGGTAAGGTGTAGTGAGTAGTGTATAGTTGGTAAGGTGTAGTGAGTAGTGTATAGTTGGTAAGGTGTAGTGAGTAGTGTATAGTTGGTAAGGTGTAGTGAGTAGTGTATAGTTGGTAAGGTGTAGTGAGTAGTGTATAGTTGGTAAGGTGTAGTGAGTAGTGTATAGTTGGTAAGGTGTAGTGAGTAGTGTATAGTTGGTAAGGTGTAGTGAGTAGTGTATAGTTGGTAAGGTGTAGTGAGTAGTGTATAGTTGGTAAGGTGTAGTGAGTAGTGTATAGTTGGTAAGGTGTAGTGAGTAGTGTATAGTTGGTAAGGTGTAGTGAGTAGTGTATAGTTGGTAAGGTGTAGTGAGTAGTGTATAGTTGGTAAGGTGTAGTGAGTAGTGTATAGTTGGTAAGGTGTAGTGAGTAGTGTATAGTTGGTAAGGTGTAGTGAGTAGTGTATAGTTGGTAAGGTGTAGTGAGTAGTGTATAGTTGGTAAGGTGTAGTGAGTAGTGTATAGTTGGTAAGGTGTAGTGAGTAGTGTATAGTTGGTAAGGTGTAGTGAGTAGTGTATAGTTGGTAAGGTGTAGTGAGTAGTGTATAGTTGGTAAGGTGTAGTGAGTAGTGTATAGTTGGTAAGGTGTAGTGAGTAGTGTATAGTTGGTAAGGTGTAGTGAGTAGTGTATAGTTGGTAAGGTGTAGTGAGTAGTGTATAGTTGGTAAGGTGTAGTGAGTAGTGTATAGTTGGTAAGGTGTAGTGAGTAGTGTATAGTTGGTAAGGTGTAGTGAGTAGTGTATAGTTGGTAAGGTGTAGTGAGTAGTGTATAGTTGGTAAGGTGTAGTGAGTAGTGTATAGTTGGTAAGGTGTAGTGAGTAGTGTATAGTTGGTAAGGTGTAGTGAGTAGTGTATAGTTGGTAAGGTGTAGTGAGTAGTGTATAGTTGGTAAGGTGTAGTGAGTAGTGTATAGTTGGTAAGGTGTAGTGAGTAGTGTATAGTTGGTAAGGTGTAGTGAGTAGTGTATAGTTGGTAAGGTGTAGTGAGTAGTGTATAGTTGGTAAGGTGTAGTGAGTAGTGTATAGTTGGTAAGGTGTAGTGAGTAGTGTATAGTTGGTAAGGTGTAGTGAGTAGTGTATAGTTGGTAAGGTGTAGTGAGTAGTGTATAGTTGGTAAGGTGTAGTGAGTAGTGTATAGTTGGTAAGGTGTAGTGAGTAGTGTATAGTTGGTAAGGTGTAGTGAGTAGTGTATAGTTGGTAAGGTGTAGTGAGTAGTGTATAGTTGGTAAGGTGTAGTGAGTAGTGTATAGTTGGTAAGGTGTAGTGAGTAGTGTATAGTTGGTAAGGTGTAGTGAGTAGTGTATAGTTGGTAAGGTGTAGTGAGTAGTGTATAGTTGGTAAGGTGTAGTGAGTAGTGTATAGTTGGTAAGGTGTAGTGAGTAGTGTATAGTTGGTAAGGTGTAGTGAGTAGTGTATAGTTGGTAAGGTGTAGTGAGTAGTGTATAGTTGGTAAGGTGTAGTGAGTAGTGTATAGTTGGTAAGGTGTAGTGAGTAGTGTATAGTTGGTAAGGTGTAGTGAGTAGTGTATAGTTGGTAAGGTGTAGTGAGTAGTGTATAGTTGGTAAGGTGTAGTGAGTAGTGTATAGTTGGTAAGGTGTAGTGAGTAGTGTATAGTTGGTAAGGTGTAGTGAGTAGTGTATAGTTGGTAAGGTGTAGTGAGTAGTGTATAGTTGGTAAGGTGTAGTGAGTAGTGTATAGTTGGTAAGGTGTAGTGAGTAGTGTATAGTTGGTAAGGTGTAGTGAGTAGTGTATAGTTGGTAAGGTGTAGTGAGTAGTGTATAGTTGGTAAGGTGTAGTGAGTAGTGTATAGTTGGTAAGGTGTAGTGAGTAGTGTATAGTTGGTAAGGTGTAGTGAGTAGTGTATAGTTGGTAAGGTGTAGTGAGTAGTGTATAGTTGGTAAGGTGTAGTGAGTAGTGTATAGTTGGTAAGGTGTAGTGAGTAGTGTATAGTTGGTAAGGTGTAGTGAGTAGTGTATAGTTGGTAAGGTGTAGTGAGTAGTGTATAGTTGGTAAGGTGTAGTGAGTAGTGTATAGTTGGTAAGGTGTAGTGAGTAGTGTATAGTTGGTAAGGTGTAGTGAGTAGTGTATAGTTGGTAAGGTGTAGTGAGTAGTGTATAGTTGGTAAGGTGTAGTGAGTAGTGTATAGTTGGTAAGGTGTAGTGAGTAGTGTATAGTTGGTAAGGTGTAGTGAGTAGTGTATAGTTGGTAAGGTGTAGTGAGTAGTGTATAGTTGGTAAGGTGTAGTGAGTAGTGTATAGTTGGTAAGGTGTAGTGAGTAGTGTATAGTTGGTAAGGTGTAGTGAGTAGTGTATAGTTGGTAAGGTGTAGTGAGTAGTGTATAGTTGGTAAGGTGTAGTGAGTAGTGTATAGTTGGTAAGGTGTAGTGAGTAGTGTATAGTTGGTAAGGTGTAGTGAGTAGTGTATAGTTGGTAAGGTGTAGTGAGTAGTGTATAGTTGGTAAGGTGTAGTGAGTAGTGTATAGTTGGTAAGGTGTAGTGAGTAGTGTATAGTTGGTAAGGTGTAGTGAGTAGTGTATAGTTGGTAAGGTGTAGTGAGTAGTGTATAGTTGGTAAGGTGTAGTGAGTAGTGTATAGTTGGTAAGGTGTAGTGAGTAGTGTATAGTTGGTAAGGTGTAGTGAGTAGTGTATAGTTGGTAAGGTGTAGTGAGTAGTGTATAGTTGGTAAGGTGTAGTGAGTAGTGTATAGTTGGTAAGGTGTAGTGAGTAGTGTATAGTTGGTAAGGTGTAGTGAGTAGTGTATAGTTGGTAAGGTGTAGTGAGTAGTGTATAGTTGGTAAGGTGTAGTGAGTAGTGTATAGTTGGTAAGGTGTAGTGAGTAGTGTATAGTTGGTAAGGTGTAGTGAGTAGTGTATAGTTGGTAAGGTGTAGTGAGTAGTGTATAGTTGGTAAGGTGTAGTGAGTAGTGTATAGTTGGTAAGGTGTAGTGAGTAGTGTATAGTTGGTAAGGTGTAGTGAGTAGTGTATAGTTGGTAAGGTGTAGTGAGTAGTGTATAGTTGGTAAGGTGTAGTGAGTAGTGTATAGTTGGTAAGGTGTAGTGAGTAGTGTATAGTTGGTAAGGTGTAGTGAGTAGTGTATAGTTGGTAAGGTGTAGTGAGTAGTGTATAGTTGGTAAGGTGTAGTGAGTAGTGTATAGTTGGTAAGGTGTAGTGAGTAGTGTATAGTTGGTAAGGTGTAGTGAGTAGTGTATAGTTGGTAAGGTGTAGTGAGTAGTGTATAGTTGGTAAGGTGTAGTGAGTAGTGTATAGTTGGTAAGGTGTAGTGAGTAGTGTATAGTTGGTAAGGTGTAGTGAGTAGTGTATAGTTGGTAAGGTGTAGTGAGTAGTGTATAGTTGGTAAGGTGTAGTGAGTAGTGTATAGTTGGTAAGGTGTAGTGAGTAGTGTATAGTTGGTAAGGTGTAGTGAGTAGTGTATAGTTGGTAAGGTGTAGTGAGTAGTGTATAGTTGGTAAGGTGTAGTGAGTAGTGTATAGTTGGTAAGGTGTAGTGAGTAGTGTATAGTTGGTAAGGTGTAGTGAGTAGTGTATAGTTGGTAAGGTGTAGTGAGTAGTGTATAGTTGGTAAGGTGTAGTGAGTAGTGTATAGTTGGTAAGGTGTAGTGAGTAGTGTATAGTTGGTAAGGTGTAGTGAGTAGTGTATAGTTGGTAAGGTGTAGTGAGTAGTGTATAGTTGGTAAGGTGTAGTGAGTAGTGTATAGTTGGTAAGGTGTAGTGAGTAGTGTATAGTTGGTAAGGTGTAGTGAGTAGTGTATAGTTGGTAAGGTGTAGTGAGTAGTGTATAGTTGGTAAGGTGTAGTGAGTAGTGTATAGTTGGTAAGGTGTAGTGAGTAGTGTATAGTTGGTAAGGTGTAGTGAGTAGTGTATAGTTGGTAAGGTGTAGTGAGTAGTGTATAGTTGGTAAGGTGTAGTGAGTAGTGTATAGTTGGTAAGGTGTAGTGAGTAGTGTATAGTTGGTAAGGTGTAGTGAGTAGTGTATAGTTGGTAAGGTGTAGTGAGTAGTGTATAGTTGGTAAGGTGTAGTGAGTAGTGTATAGTTGGTAAGGTGTAGTGAGTAGTGTATAGTTGGTAAGGTGTAGTGAGTAGTGTATAGTTGGTAAGGTGTAGTGAGTAGTGTATAGTTGGTAAGGTGTAGTGAGTAGTGTATAGTTGGTAAGGTGTAGTGAGTAGTGTATAGTTGGTAAGGTGTAGTGAGTAGTGTATAGTTGGTAAGGTGTAGTGAGTAGTGTATAGTTGGTAAGGTGTAGTGAGTAGTGTATAGTTGGTAAGGTGTAGTGAGTAGTGTATAGTTGGTAAGGTGTAGTGAGTAGTGTATAGTTGGTAAGGTGTAGTGAGTAGTGTATAGTTGGTAAGGTGTAGTGAGTAGTGTATAGTTGGTAAGGTGTAGTGAGTAGTGTATAGTTGGTAAGGTGTAGTGAGTAGTGTATAGTTGGTAAGGTGTAGTGAGTAGTGTATAGTTGGTAAGGTGTAGTGAGTAGTGTATAGTTGGTAAGGTGTAGTGAGTAGTGTATAGTTGGTAAGGTGTAGTGAGTAGTGTATAGTTGGTAAGGTGTAGTGAGTAGTGTATAGTTGGTAAGGTGTAGTGAGTAGTGTATAGTTGGTAAGGTGTAGTGAGTAGTGTATAGTTGGTAAGGTGTAGTGAGTAGTGTATAGTTGGTAAGGTGTAGTGAGTAGTGTATAGTTGGTAAGGTGTAGTGAGTAGTGTATAGTTGGTAAGGTGTAGTGAGTAGTGTATAGTTGGTAAGGTGTAGTGAGTAGTGTATAGTTGGTAAGGTGTAGTGAGTAGTGTATAGTTGGTAAGGTGTAGTGAGTAGTGTATAGTTGGTAAGGTGTAGTGAGTAGTGTATAGTTGGTAAGGTGTAGTGAGTAGTGTATAGTTGGTAAGGTGTAGTGAGTAGTGTATAGTTGGTAAGGTGTAGTGAGTAGTGTATAGTTGGTAAGGTGTAGTGAGTAGTGTATAGTTGGTAAGGTGTAGTGAGTAGTGTATAGTTGGTAAGGTGTAGTGAGTAGTGTATAGTTGGTAAGGTGTAGTGAGTAGTGTATAGTTGGTAAGGTGTAGTGAGTAGTGTATAGTTGGTAAGGTGTAGTGAGTAGTGTATAGTTGGTAAGGTGTAGTGAGTAGTGTATAGTTGGTAAGGTGTAGTGAGTAGTGTATAGTTGGTAAGGTGTAGTGAGTAGTGTATAGTTGGTAAGGTGTAGTGAGTAGTGTATAGTTGGTAAGGTGTAGTGAGTAGTGTATAGTTGGTAAGGTGTAGTGAGTAGTGTATAGTTGGTAAGGTGTAGTGAGTAGTGTATAGTTGGTAAGGTGTAGTGAGTAGTGTATAGTTGGTAAGGTGTAGTGAGTAGTGTATAGTTGGTAAGGTGTAGTGAGTAGTGTATAGTTGGTAAGGTGTAGTGAGTAGTGTATAGTTGGTAAGGTGTAGTGAGTAGTGTATAGTTGGTAAGGTGTAGTGAGTAGTGTATAGTTGGTAAGGTGTAGTGAGTAGTGTATAGTTGGTAAGGTGTAGTGAGTAGTGTATAGTTGGTAAGGTGTAGTGAGTAGTGTATAGTTGGTAAGGTGTAGTGAGTAGTGTATAGTTGGTAAGGTGTAGTGAGTAGTGTATAGTTGGTAAGGTGTAGTGAGTAGTGTATAGTTGGTAAGGTGTAGTGAGTAGTGTATAGTTGGTAAGGTGTAGTGAGTAGTGTATAGTTGGTAAGGTGTAGTGAGTAGTGTATAGTTGGTAAGGTGTAGTGAGTAGTGTATAGTTGGTAAGGTGTAGTGAGTAGTGTATAGTTGGTAAGGTGTAGTGAGTAGTGTATAGTTGGTAAGGTGTAGTGAGTAGTGTATAGTTGGTAAGGTGTAGTGAGTAGTGTATAGTTGGTAAGGTGTAGTGAGTAGTGTATAGTTGGTAAGGTGTAGTGAGTAGTGTATAGTTGGTAAGGTGTAGTGAGTAGTGTATAGTTGGTAAGGTGTAGTGAGTAGTGTATAGTTGGTAAGGTGTAGTGAGTAGTGTGTAAGGTGTAGTGAGTAAGATGTGAGTATTCTGTGGTGAGCAAGGTGAAGTGAGTATAGTGTAGTGAGTAGTGTATAGTTAGTAAGGTGTAGTGAGTAGTGTGTATGGTGTGAGTATAGTGAAGTGAGTAGTGTATAGTTAGTAAGGTGTAGTGAGTAGTGTATAGTTGGTAAGGTGTAGTGAGTAGTGTATAGTTGGTAAGGTGTAGTAAGTAGTGTGTATGGTGTGAGTATAGTGAAGTGAGTAGTGTATAGTTGGTAAGGTGTAGTGAGTAATGTGTATGGTGTGAGTATGGTGAAGTGAGTATAGTGTAGTGAATAGTGTATAGTTAATAAGGTGTAGTGAGTAGTGTGTATGGTGTGAGTATGGTGAAGTGAGTATAGTGTAGTGAATAGTGTATAGTTAATAAGGAGTAGTGAGTAAGCTGAAGTGAGTAGTGTATAGTTAGTAAGGTCTAGTGAGTAGTGAGTAAGGTGAAGTGAGTATAGTGTAGTGAGTAGTGTATAGTTGGTAAGGTGTAGTGAGTAGTGTGTAAGGTGTAGTGAGTAAGATGTGAGTATTCTGTGGTAGGCAAGGTGAAGTGAGTATAGTGTAGTGAGTAGTGTATAGTTAGTAAGGTGTAGTGAGTAGTGTATAGTTAGTAAGGTGTAGTAAGTAGTGTGTATGGTGTGAGTATAGTGAAGTGAGTAGTGTATAGTTGGTAAGGTGTAGTGAGTAGTGTATAGTTGGTAAGGTGTAGTGAGTAGTGTATAGTTGGTAAGGTGTAGTGAGTAGTGTATAGTTGGTAAGGTGTAGTGAGTAGTATGTAAGGTGTAGTGAGTAAGATGTGAGTATTCTGTGGTGAGAAAGGTGAAGTGATTATGGTGTAGTAAGTAAGATGTAGGAGTGTTAAAGCTGTTATAACTTTTAATAACACAAACAGACTTAGTTCTTGAACGTTCATTTTAACAATAAGTGATTGTGTAATTGCTGTGGAAGAAGGGATGACGAAAGACAGGAACTGAAGCTCCACCCGTCCGTAAGAGTTTAATTGCATTTCTGTTGTAATTGGAGAGTTTAGGGGCGGTTCGTTACACACTGATGTGTTTTAGTGTGAACAATAAATAAACTGATGAAGGTGTTTGTGAGGAAGTAGAACAGGATTGAGCCTGCAGGAGCGCGGTATATCCTGAAGGTGGCGCCAGATCCACGTTACAGCTCCTGAAAGCGCAGTTGCGTGCTGGTGAGTCAGAAACGCCCCCTGGGCTGTAAAGAGGCGTGTTTAAATTAAAAGAAAGACATGTCCGATGGGACAGATTCATTGATCCGGGTTGGACATGCATGGGGACTTCCTGTCCCGTCCACCAAACTCCAGTATTGTTTTCTTCTTTCCCCCCAGAGCGCACGCTCCAGTACCTTTGGATACGGATACCGTCGTGACGCGGCAGTCGGTGGGCGGGTCACCTGCGGCGATTGGATGACGGAAGCCTTCAATCACGTGGAGCCCCGCCTCTTCGTGCGTTATGTAGTGTAAACTCCACCGGAGTGTGTGTGTGCGCGCGCGCGCGCGTGTGTGTGTGTGTGTGTGTGTGTGTGTGTGTGTGTGTGTGTGTGTGCGCGTGCGCGTGTGTTTGTGTGTGCGCGCGCGCGCGAGCTCGTCCTCACCAGCCAGAGTCTGCGCAGACCCACGGATCTAACGGCCGGACTGTTCCGCAGGTTCTTCTGAACGATGGGATAAAAACCCGAGGACGGAGAGGAGCTCCGACATTTCCGCCGCACTTCTGACTGCGCGTGAGGCTGCTGCGCCCCCGCACCGGACCCCTGCGCGCGCGCCCGTGTGTGTGTGTGTTTATATTCGTCCAGCTGCTGGGTAAGTTTTGCAGGGACTTGGGTTAAAAGTACCCGCTGTTGTGTGTGCATATGTGTATGTGTATGTGTGTGTGTGTGTGTGTGTGTGTGTGTGTGTGTGTGTGTGTGTGTGTGTGTGGGAGACACGGGGCTGTGCGGTGTAGCTGTTACACATTGCGCTGATGCGGCTTTTATTCATTCTGATGCGCAGAAAGTTGTGCGTAGTTTTGTTTTCTTTGCTGCAGACAGTTTCAGGAGGCCCTGTGAGGACAGCAAGACATAGACCTGTGAGGACAGCAAGACATAGACCTGTGAGGACAGAAAGACATAGACCTGTGAGGACAGAAAGACATAGACCTGTGAGGACAGAAAGATATAGACCTGTGAGGACAGAAAGACATAGACCTGTGAGGACAGAAAGACATAGACCTGTGAGGACAGCAAGACATAGACCTGTGAGGACAGAAAGACATAGACCTGTGAGGACAGAAAGATATAGACCTGTGAGGACAGAAAGATATAGACCTGTGAGGACAGAAAGACATAGACCTGTGAGGACAAGAGACAATTTTATGAAGACCATAAAGGACATAGACAGACTATTTCATTTAGACTTGTGAGAACAGGGACATGCAGCTTCCTAAAGCCCTGTAAGGACAGAGACAATTTTATGTGGACCTGTGAGGGCAAAAACCTTTTCATAAAAACCTGTGAGGACAAAGACATTTTTATGAGGACAGGGACAGGCATATTTATGCAGATCTGTGAGGACCTGGACAGTTTTATAAAGACATGTGAGGACGGAGACAGACAGCCCCTTTTGGACTTGTGAGGAAAGGGACAAACAATTTTATGAGGACCTGTGAGGACAGAGGCAGTTTTGTGAGGACAGTGACAGGCAGGTTAGAGATTTGTTGCCTGTTAGATGTGCTGTAAATGGTCGTTGGATATTTGGTTGGATTTTGATTTGTGAATTAATTGGATGTTTATGCGATGTTGAGGGACACACCTTCCTCTCATTACTGCAACACACTACAGGTTAAACACAATAGATTGCGGTTTTACTGATTGTCTTCACTTGAACTTGGAGACCCAAACCTGTTCCAACATGGCAATGCCCCTGTGCACAAAGATAGCTCAATGAAGATCTGCTTTCCATGGGTTGGAGTGAAAGATCTCCAGCTATAGAGCTTCAAACTTATTGGAAATCTTTGGAATGTAGTCAGTGATCGAACACTGGATGGTGCAGTGTATCCAGAAAGTATTCACTTTTTCACATTTTATGTTACATACTTATTTCAAAATGAATTTAATTACTTAATTTGTAATCTTTGCAAATCTATTAAAAATAAAAAATGAAAGAAATACCATGTACATAAGTATCACAGCCTTCGCCATGACACACCTTGAGATGTTTCTACAACTTGATTGAGGTCCACCTGTGGTACATTCAGTTGATATGACATGATTTGGAAACCTGTCTATAGAAGGTGTCAGAGCACAAACCAAGCGTAGGATCCATTGATTATCAGTCGCTCTATGCTCTCCTGACGTCTGGCTCTATACCATCCTGTTAACTGTTTTACCTCCTCTCTGTATGCTGACTCATCATTCTTGCTGATGAGACCCACAGTCATGTGACAACTTGATGATGTGATTCGAGCTGTGCATTGCTACACAGTCACTGGGTGAACAGCAGACACCCCTGAGGGGTCCCAGTGCTCAGTGTGGTGGTGCTGGAGATGCTGTTCTCGATCTGGACTGACTGAGGTCTCTCAGTCAGGAAGTTCAGGATCCAGATGCAGAGGGAGGTGTTCAGGCCCAGTAGGCTCAGTTTCTCAATCAGGAGCTGAGGGATGATTGTGTTGAATGCTGAGCTAACTTACAGCTGAGCATGGGAGGGTTTAGGGCCTTGCACAAGGGCAGAGCAGTGGCAGCGTGGTAGTGGTAGGATTTGAACTTGTGACCTCCCGATCCAAAGTCCAATGCCTTAACCACTGAGATACCACCTCCCGACATATGTACGTGTGCGTCCCTATTGTCCAGGTGGGTGAAAGCCAGTTGGAGGGTCTGGAGATTGATTTGTATGTAGAATATTTTTGATGATACGCAAACTGCACGGGGTCCAGTAAAGGGTGGTAGCTGGGTCTTAATGTGAGTTTTGAAGCACTTCATTACGATGGGTGTGAGTGTGATGAAATAATAGGCATAGAGGCAGGAGACTGTAGACTTCTTCGGCACAGGGACAATGGTCGTTGTCTTGAGGCAGGTAGAAACAATGGTGGTGCTCAGGGAGATAAAGATTTCGATGAAGACATCCACTAGCTGTTCTGCACATGCCCTGAGCACTCTGCCAACGTTTTCTGGTCCAATAAACTTCCGTGGGTTAACTTTGCATAAAATTGTTCTCACTTCAGACGTTGTTAGACAGAGCACCTTGTCACTGGGGGGGTCTTCCTTGCCTTCCTTGCCTTCACATTGTTCTGCACCTCAGAACAGGCATAAAAGTTGTTTAGTGCATCTGGGAGGCAGGCATCCCGGTCACAAGCGGGTGAATTTGTCTTGTAGTTTGTAAACGCCTTGTCTCCGCTGTCCTGAAAGTGACTATGGATTCGCTTGGTGTGTGAGTGCTGCATCTCTCTGATGGAACAGGACTGTTTGGGCCTTGCTGTATTTAAGGGTGTCTTGTCCCCTGTTCTGTATGCGGGGAGTCTATATTTTTGCAGTGCAGTGTTGTGCGTGTAGTGATTATCTACTGGCCGATGTAGCAGGTCACTGATGAACGTGTACTCCTCCAAGTTGATGGAATCTCTGTTCCTTGCACCCTCCCTAAACATGTCCCAGTCAGTGCACTTAAAACAGTCCTGAAGAGCAGAGGCAGCTCCTGCTTGCCAGATTGTCACCTGTTTCAGAACCGGTTTAGAGCGTCTGACGAGCGGCCTGTATGCTGGAATAAGCATAACAGAGATGTGGTCTGAGTAGCCGTGGTGGGGGCGGGGCTTCGCACGATACGCGTCGGGAATGTTTGTGTAAACAAGATTCAGCGTGTTCACTCCTCTCGTTGCAAAGTCCACATGCTGATGGAGTTTGGGGGGAACAGTCTTGAGATTTACATGATTAAAATCTCTGGCATAATAAACATCACTCCGTGAAAACAAAGACCAAGAAGTT
>MU551634.1:533031-535531 GCA_024362625.1 Silurus asotus | reverse complement strand
ACAAAATTGCACACACTGACACACACTATAATCAGTGTTGTGCTAGATACTAGATTACAGTTACTCGTTACTTTATTCAAAAAGTAACTCGTTTAACTTTTTAGTTACTTTTTAAAGAATCTTCTTTAATGTTCTTATTAATGTTCTTTTATGTGTTCTGATCTACACAAACACAAAACTGACTTAAACACAGAGTCATTTATAAACACTATTGTATTAAAGTCAGAGCAGCACACACTGAATATCTCACACGCATTTCTGACATAAAGAACAAAACAAGCTGAATAATAAATTCACAATCAAACACTAAAGTGGCTTCTGCTGTTGTGTTGAGCTCTTAAACATGTTCCTTTCACAGCTGAAGGATGAAAACTATCAACAATGTAGAACAGAACACCGGGTTAGCGCAGAGCTTCTGCTCCTCAGGCTGTTTATCGCAGTAGATACGAGCTTCAAACCAGAAACACACAACTTACATTAGACTATAAAGTTTTTGTCTTTATGCTCAACTAAAGTGAAATAATGATCATATTTCCACTTTGAGAAACTCGTCTTCCTCTCGCCTCGACTCGCCATTACTGCTGCACAGACCTGAATAAACAGAGACACGCCCACAGTGCGTCTTCTTCCTGTTTACAGTAGTGTTTATCCTCCAATCCTACAATGCATCACTGCTGTAAGCATGTCAGACTGTAGTCTACACTTCAGCCCAAATTCATTCATTTAAAAAAGTAACAGACACCGCACCATACGCTAACGGAGTTACTTTATTTAAAAAGTAATGCGTTACAGTAACCTGTTATGCCCAACACTGACTATAACACACACACCATTACTCACTATAGCACACATTTATACACACTATCAGGCCTGTAACAAACACTGTGAGCAACAGTATGGTTTCATGCAGAGGAAGAGCACCACAGATGCATTATTTGCTTTGAGAATGTTGATGGAGAAGTATAGAGAAGGTCAGAAGCAGTTGCATTGTGTGTTTGTGGATTTAGAGAAGGCGTACGACAGAGTGGAGAGAGGAGTTGTGGTATTGTATGAGGAAGTCAGGTGTGTCAGAGAAGTATGTGAGGGTGGTGCAGGACATGTATGAGGACAGTGTGACAGCAGTGAAGTGTGCAGTAGGAACGACAGACTGGTTCATGGTGAAGGTTGGACTGCATCAAGGATCGGCCCTGAGCCCTTTCCTTTTTCAGTGCTGATGGAAAGGTTGAAGGACGAGGTCAGACAGGAGTTTCCATGGACTATGATGTTTGTGGATGATATTGTGATTTGTGGTGAGAGTAGGGAGCAGGTGGAAAAGATCCTGGAGAGGTGGAGGTACATGCTGGAGCGAAGGGGAATGAAAGTCAGTAGGAGTAAGACAGAGTACATGTGTGTGTGAGTACAATGAGAGGGAGGGCAGTGGAGGGGTGTAGTTGCAGGGAGAGGAGGTGGAGAAGGTGGAGGAGTTCAGGTACCTGGGGTCAACAGTGCAGAGTAATGGAGAGTGTGTTAGAGAAGTGAAGAAAAGAGTGCAGGCAGGGTGGAGTGGGTGGAGAAGAGTGATAGCAGGAGTGATTTGTGATAGAAGAGTATCTGTGAGAGTGAAAGGGAAAGTTTATAGGACTGTGGTGAGACCTGAGATGTTGTATGGATTAGAGACAGTGGCATTGAGTAAAAGACAGGAGGTGGAGCTGGAGGTAGCAGAGCTGAAGATGTTGAGATGTTTGTTGGGAGTGACGACGATGGACAGGATTAGAAATGAGTTTATTAGAGGGACAGCACATGTAGGAGACAAGACCTTTGGAGACAAGGTGAGGGAGGTGAGATTAAGATGGTTTGGACATGTGCAGAGGAGGGACATGGGGTATATAAGTAGGAGAATGCTGAGGATGGAGACACCTGGAAGGAGGAAAAGAGGAAGACTAAGGAGGAGGTTTATGGATGTGGTGAGGGAAGACATGCAGGTAGATGGTGTGAAAGAGGCAGATGTAGAGGACAGTGGGGTATGGAGACGGATGATCGCTGTTGGGACAGCTAACCCCTAAGTGTAATACACGCAATAACATTTTCAAACAAAATCACACAATTTCACACACAATCCCACACTGCAACACACACTATCACAGACTACAACACACACTATCACACACTCTAACCCTGTGTCAGATGAGATTCCACTTTAAGCAGAAACCTGGAGTCATGCCAACTCCAATGTGAACAATTAACCTGATTCTCATATAACACACACATACACACACACACACACACACACACACACACACACACACACACACACAGACAAACACTCATTCAAACACAGACACACACACACACACACACACACACGGTCTTACTGAGTTCTGAAGCAGACATTGTAGGTCACACGCTGAAATCAGATGGTAAAGCGCACTGCATTACTACAGTACTTTAGTACTCATACGTTTCCATAGCGATCTCCCTCAGCACCCTGCTGTGGACAGGTTTAGTGTTTTCTTAGAGTGAG
>MU551634.1:503031-528031 GCA_024362625.1 Silurus asotus | reverse complement strand
ACCTCAGAGACTCTCAGAGAACTTAGGACATGAATAAACATCACTCTGGACCTAAACGTGTCCTCCAGAATATTACAGTCATGAGCCTTATATATACATATCTTTATACAGTCATTATACCACGGGTAATGTGCAGAGTGGACTGTGATTGGCTGGAGGTTCAGGTGTGAACACTGGATTGTGATTGGCTGCAGGAGTTTTGTATGATTCAGAGCAATAGAAGTGTAGATGGAAGGTGCTGTTTATAAACTAAGTAATGAAAATGAAGAAGAAGAAGGAATTTGAAAGTTTCATTATTGTAGCACACGGTTGTTGAGTGACAGCGTGTCATTAGCGTACCGTGTTTTTTAGTTGAAGGTGTTTTTCTTGCTGCAGTGACATGGACTGTGAGTGACCTTGGCGTGTGTGTGTGTGTGTGTGTGTCTGTGTGTGTGAATTTTTTGTAAACAACAGCTGTACAATCACTTCAAGTGTTTATAAGAGTCACAGCAGAACCCTGATATTCATATTATTACAAGTTATAACACTGTAATAATATTATATTAAATCTTAACATCAAATGAGGCTGAAGCACTGAAACACATGGTGTGTGTGTGTGTCCATGTGCATACGAGTGTGTGGTATGTGATTTGGCATGAACTTTGCAGAGGCTCTGTAGAATGTAGAACGCTGGCTGTGTGTGTGTGTGTGTGTGTGTGTTTTTGTGTGTGTGCGTGCGTGTGGTTTTCTTTGGCTTTGTGTGTTGTACGTTGGCAGTGTGTATGTGTGAGGAGTGTGTGGGTGAGAGTGTGGGTGCTGAAAGCGTTAGTTGGATGGAGCTCCACAGGGTGTGTGTGTGTGTGTGTGTGTGTGTGTGTGTGTGTGTGTGTGTGTGTGTGTGTGTGTGAAGGGGTGGGGGGTTGAAAGCTTTTGAGATTTTCTCTCTTTGCTTTTACAGATAATAGACTGGAGTCACAGTCAAGGGCTCTTATGCAAGAAGCTATTCATCTCTGTGTGTGTGTGTGTGTGTGTGTGTGTGTGTGTGCTAGAGAGAGAGAGGAATGGAAGTCCCTATGAAGACAGAAATACATTGCTGCTTTCCACTGAAGGAACTGTTTCAGGAACTTGGGGCCAAAGGAATTTTGTCCTTGAATACGGTTTTAGTTTCTGCTGCAAACTCTGTTAAAGGAGGACCGCAGGGGCGGAGCTTCCCGTACAGACGCTGCTGATTGGTTAGAAGCCGAAAGACGAACCTGTTTACCTGGCACGTTTATAAACGTGTGTTTATCTGCTGTGTTATACAGACCTCCTGCAGCTTTCAGCTTTTATTCACCATGTGCACATGATATCAGTAAAAACACACACACACACACACACACACACACACACACACACACACACACATACAACACAGACAGCTGCTCACAACACAGACACATACGCTCCCCCGACACAACACAAACACACAGACGCACACACACAGACACAGCTGCGCATGACACACACAACAATATTTACACGCACACACAACACAGATACACCTGCACACAACACACACACACACACAAAACATCGACATCCTCCCACAGCACACACAACAACAACAACAACAAAACACGCACTCACACACACACACACACACCTGCTCACAACACACACACACACACACACACACACACACACACACACACACCAAATACTCACCTACACACACCACACATACACAACACACACAAAACACAGACACACCCACACACACACACACACACACACACACACACACACACAAACACACACACTTAATTATTTATTTACGCCTGGAGTAAATCTGGGTCATTGGACCCCGTATTGTGCCCCTCCGTCCTCCGCTTGTCCTCTTGTCCCCCCCCCCACACACACACACACACACACACACACACACACACACACACACACACACACACCAAATACTCACCTGCACACACCACACATACACAACACCCATAAAACACAGACACACCTGCACACACACATGTACACACACGGGTGTACCTGTCCATCACCACTGCAAACTGGTTACAGACCATCAGTCTGTAACCAGTCTGTTGTTCCTACTGCACACTTTACTGCTGTCACACTGTCCTCATACATGTCCTGCACCACCCTCACATACTTCTCTGACACACCAGACTTCCTCATACAATACCACAACTCCTCTCTCCACCCTGTCGTTCGCTTTCTCTAAATCCACAAACACACAATGCAACTCCTTCTGTCCTTCTCTATACTTCTCCATCAACATTCTCAAAGCAAATAAGGCATCTGTGGTGCTCTTCCTCTGCATGAAACCATACTGTTGCTCACAGATGGTCACCTCTTCTCTCAGCCTGGCTTCCACTACTCTTTCTAATAAGTTCATGGTGACTGATCAACTTTATTCCCCTGTAGTTACTGCAGGTCTGCATGTCTCCCTTATGCTTAAAGATCAGTAACTTCTAGAGCTGCAGTAATTGTTATAGAGCTGTACTGAGGGTTCTTAAACTGCAGTAATTGTTGTAGAGCTGTACTGAGGGTTCTAGAGCTGCAGTAAGTGTTGTAGAGCTATACCGAGGGTTCTAGAGCTGCAGTAAGTGTTGTAGAGCTATACCGAGGGTTCTAGAGCTGCAGTAATTGTTGTAGAGCTGTACTGAGGGTTCTAGAGATGCAGTAATTGGTGTAGAGCTGTACTGAGGGTTCTAGAGCTGCAGTAATTTGTGTAGAGCTGTACTGAGGGTTCTAGAGCTGCAGTAATTGGTGTAGAGCTGTTCTGAGGGTTTTCAAGCTGCAGTAATTGGTGTAGAGCTGTACTGAGGGTTCTAGAGCTGCAGTAATTGGTGTAGAGCTGTATTGAGGGTTCTAGAGCTGCAGTAATTGTGTAGAGCTGTACTGAGGGTTCTAGAGCTGCAGTAATTGTTGTAGGTTCTAGAGCTGCAGTAATTGTGTAGAGCTGTACTGAGGGTTCTAGAGCTGCAGTAATTGTTGTAGAGCTGTACTGATTGTAGAGTATATGTGAAGGGGTGGAGTGATGAGGCTGGAGAGTTTATTTTGCCCTCCGATATTAAAACCATGTCATCATTTACAGAACTAAAATAATCAGAAGAAATAAAATGAGAAGAGGAACCAGTCCACAGAAAGCTGATAGAGAGAGATAGATAGAGAGGGGGAACTTTAGAGTGAAAAAAAGAGGGATAGAGAGAGAAAGAGTAAGAAAGAGTGATAGAGAGAGGGAGGTGTATTATATAACTGATCATTTGATACTGAAGATAATTTCATATTTCTCTTAGAACCGTGTGTGTGTGTGTGTGTGTGTGTGTGTGTGTGTGTGTGTGTTTATATATGTGTGTGCATGTGTGTATGTGTAACAGGAGGCCCAGCACCACCTGCAATGGACAGCAGCTTTATACACACTGCTGGTGCTGACAGCAAGGACACACACACACACACACACACACACACACACACACACACACACACACACACACACGCACACACACACACACACACACACACACACACACAGGCTGATGAGCAGCTGTGTGTAGGTGTGAGCTGAGACTTTTTTCACTCATCAGTGTGAGTCAGGGGTGAAGTGGAGCTTCATTATCTCTCTCTCTCTCTCTCTGTCCGTCTCTCTCCCTGCCTCTCTGTCCCTCTGTCCCTATACCCCCTCTCTCTCTGTCCCTCTTTGTACCCCTCTCCCCCTCTGTCTCTCTCTTTAACTCTATTTATCCCTCCCTCTATTCATCTATCTATCTTTCTTCTCCATCTCTCCCTCTCTCTCTCTCTCTCTCCCTCTCTCTCTCTCTCCCTCTCTCCCTCTTTCTTTCTCTCTCAGACTTGCACACAATTATTTTCTAAACATACCTCAAGACCAGAGCTCAGCTTTACACCCACTCTCTAATTATCTAACTCTCCCTCTCTCTCTCACACACACACACACACACACACACACACACACACACACACACACACACACACACTGACACAGCGTTTTCACCTAAACACATTCTTCTTTCTTCTTTTGCTGCCTCCTCCATTCTCACAGGCACAGCTACATGATTATACACACACACACACACACACACACACACACACAAACAGGCAAAAAACACAAAAACAAACACACACTCACATACACACACTAAAACACACAAAAACACACACAAACACACACACACACAGAGACAGAGAAAAAAGACAAAAACAAAAACAAACACAAACACACACACTCACACACACACACACACTGCAGGGTTTTTACGCAACACATTCTTCTTTCTTTCTTCTATCTGCATAACCAAACACACACACAAACACACACACACACATACATTCGGCCGCTGAGTTGTAATATGGTGATTTCTGTATTTATTCATGTTCATGGTGGTGTGATGGAGTTGTGATGGTGGTGTGATGGAGTTGTGATGGTGGTGTGATGGAGTTTTGTGTGTGTGTGTGTGTGTGTGTGTGTGTGTATACACGTGAGGTCTGACACACTCTGTTAGCAGTTTTAAATAAACCCACTATACTTCCTGCATTGTCTCGTGTTTGATTGGGGATTATATATTACTGCAAGGTTTGTGTGCATGTGTGTGTTTTAGAGACCTAACAGAGAAAAATCATTACTGCTCAGGTGATCAGGTGTGTGTTAAATGTTAGACAGGTGTGTGTTACAATCAGGTGTGTGTTAAATGTTAGTCAAATGTGTATTACAGTCAGGTGTGTGTTACAGTCAGGTGTGTGTTTATTGTTAGTCAGGTGTGTGTTACAGTCAGGTGTGTGTGTTACAGACAGGTGTGTGTTAAATGTTAGTCAGGTGTGTGTTACAGTCAGCTGTGTGGGTGTTACAGTCAGGTGTGTGTTAAATGTTATTCAGGTGTGTGTTACAGTCAGGTGTGTGTTGTGTGTCACAGTCAGGTGTGTGTGTGTTACAGTCAGGGGTGTGTGTGTTACAGTCAGGTGTGTGTGTTACAGTCAGGTGTGTGTGTGTTACAGTCAGGTGTGTGGGTGTTACAGTCAGGTGTGTGTTAAATGTTATTCAGGTGTGTGTTACAGTCAGGTGTGTGTTGTGTGTTACAGTCAGGTGTGTGTTGTGTGTTAAGGTCAGGTGTGTGTGTGTGTGTTACAGTCAGGTGTGTGGGTGTTACAGTCAGGTGTGTGTTAAATGTTATTCAGGTGTGTGTTGTGTGTTACAGTCAGGTGTGTGTTGTGTGTAACAGTCAGGTCGGTGTTAAATGTTAGTCGGGTGTGTGTGTGTTACAGTCAGGTGTGTGGGTGTTACAGTGAGGTGTGTGTTAAATTTTAGTCAGGTGTGTGTTAAATGTTAGTCAGGTGTGTGTTACAGTCAGGTGTGTGTGTGTGTGTGTGTTACAGTCAGGTGTGTGGGTGTTACAGTCAGGTGTGTGTTAAATGTTATTCAGGTGTGTGTTACAGTCAGGTGTGTGTTGTGTGTTACAGTCAGGTGTGTGTTTAATGTTATTCAGGTGTGTGTTACAGTCAGGTGTGTGTTGTGTGTGTTACAGTCAGGTATGTGTTAAATGTTAGTCAGGTGTGTGTGTGTTACAGTCAGGTGTGTGTGTGTTACAGTCAGGTATGTGTTAAATGTTAGTCAGGTGTGTGTACAGTCAGGTGTGTGTTACAGTCAGGTATGTGTTAAATGTTAGTCAGGTGTGTGTACAGTCAGGTGTGTGTTACAGTCAGGTATGTGTTAAATGTTAGTCAGGTGTGTGTACAGTCAGGTGTGTGTTACAGTCAGGTATGTGTTAAATGTTAGTCAGGTGTGTGTTACAGTCAGGTGTGTGTATGTTACAGTCAGGTGTGTGTTAAATATTAATCAGGTGTGTGTTACAGTCAGGTATGTGTTAAATGTTAGTCAGGTGTGTGTTACAGTCAGGTGTGTGTTAAATTTTAGTCAGGTGTGTGTTAAATATTAGTCAGGTGTGTGCTAGAGTCAGGTGTGTGTGTGTTACAGTCAGGTGTGTGTTACAGTCAAGTGTGTGTTAAAAGTTAGTCAGTTGAAATGTTAGTCAGGTGTGTGTTATAGTCAGATGTGTGTATGTTACAGTCAGGTGTGTGTTAAATATTGGTCAGGTGTGTGTTACAGTCAGGTGTGTGTGTGTTACAGTCAGGTATGTGTTAAATGTTAGTCAGGTGTGTGTTACACTCAGGTGTGTGTGTGTGTGTGTTACAGTCAGGTATGTGTTAAATGTTAGTCAGGTTTGTGTTACAGTCTGGTGTGTGTGTTACAGTCAGATATGTGTTAAATGTTAGTCAGGTGTGTGTTACAGTCAGGTGTGTGTGTTACAGTCAGGTATGTGTTAAATGTTAGTCAGGTGTGTGTTACTACAGTCAGGTATGTGTTAAATGTTAGTCAGGTGTGTGTATGTTACAGTCAGGTGTGTGTTAAATATTAATCAGGTGTGTGTTACAGTCAGGTATGTGTTAAATGTTAGTCAGGTGTGTGTTACAGTCAGGTGTGTGTTAAATGTTAGTTAGGTGTTTTACAGTCAGGTGTGTGCGTGTGTTACAGTCAGGTATGTGTTAAATGTTAGTCAGGTGTGTGTTACAGTCAGGTGTGTGTTAAATTTTAGTCAGATGTGTGTTAAATATTAGTCAGGTGTGTGTTACAGTCAGGTGTGTGTGTGTTACAGTCAGGTATGTGTTAAATGTTAGTCAGGTGTGTGTTACACTCAGGTGTGTGTGTGTGTGTTACAGTCAGGTATGTGTTAAATGTAAGTCAGGTCTGTGTTACAGTCTGGTGTGTGTGTTTCAGTCAGGTATGTGTTAAATGTTAGTCAGGTATGTGTTACAGTCAGGTGTGTGTGTGTTACAGTCAGGTATGTGTTAAATGTTAGTCAGGTGTGTGTTACAGTCAGGTGTGTGTTACAGTCAGGTGTGTGTTACAGTCAGGTATGTGTTAAATGTTAGTCAGGTGTGTGTTACAGTCAGGTGTGTGTATGTTACAGTCAGGTGTGTGTTAAATGTTAGTCAGGTGTGTGTTACAGTCAGGTGTGTGTTACAGTCAGGTATGTGTTAAATGTTAGTCAGGTGTGTGTTACAGTCAGGTGTGTGTTAAATGTTAGTCAGGTGTGTGTTACAGTCAGGTGTGTGCGTGTGTGTGTTACAGTCAGGTATGTGTTAAATGTTAGTCAGGTGTGTGTGTGTTACAGTCAGGTGTGTGTGTGTTACAGTCAGGTATGTGTTAAATGTTAGTCAGGTGTGTTACAGTCAGGTGTGTGTGTGTTACAGTCAGGTATGTGTTAAATGTTAGTCAGGTGTGTGTTACAGTCAGGTGTGTGTATGTTACAGTCAGGTGTGTGTTAAATATTAATCAGGTGTGTTTTACAGTCAGGTATGTGTTAAATGTTAGTCAGGTGTGTGTTACAGTCAGGTGTGTGCGTGTGTTACAGTCAGGTATGTGTTAAATGTTAGTCAGGTGTGTGTTACAGTCAGGTGTGTGTGTGTGTTACAGTCAGGTGTGTGTTACAGTCAGGTGTGTGTTAAAAGTTAGTCAGTTGTGTGTTACAGTCAGGTGTGTGTTAAATGTTAGTCAGGGGTGTGTGTGTTACAGTCAGGTGTGTGTTAAATTTTAGTCAGGTGTGTGTGTGTGTATATATATATACAGTTAAATGTTAATCAGGTGTGTGTTACAGTTAGGTGTGTTCTGTTACAGTCAGGTGTGTGTGTCTGTTACAGTCAGGTGTGTGTTGTGTGTTACAGTCAGGTGTGTGTTAAATGTTAGTCAGGTGTGTGTTATAGTCAGATGTGTGTTTGTTACAGTCAGGTGTGTGTTAAATATTAGTCAGGTGTGTGTTACAGTCAGGTGTGTGTGTGTTACAGTCAGGTATGTGTTAAATGTTAGTCAGGCGTGTGTTACACTCAGGTGTGTGTGTGTGTGTGTGTTACAGTCAGGTATGTTTTAAATGTTAGTCAGGTTTGTGTTACAGTCTGGTGTATGTGTGTTACAGTCAGATATGTGTTAAATGTTAGTCAGGTGTGTGTTACAGTCAGGTGTGTGTGTTACAGTCAGGTATGTGTTAAATGTTAGTCAGGTGTGTGTTACAGTCAGGTGTGTGTTACTACAGTCAGGTATGTGTTAAATGTTAGTCAGGTGTGTGTTACAGTCAGGTGTGTGTATGTTACAGTCAGGTGTGTTAAATATTAATCAGGTGTGTGTTACAGTCAGGTATGTGTTAAATGTTCGTCAGGTGTGTGTTACAGTCAGGTGTGTGTTAAATGTTAGTCAGGTGTTTTACAGTCAGGTGTGTGCGTGTGTTACAGTCAGGTATGTGTTAAATGTTAGTCAGGTGTGTGTTACAGTCAGGTGTGTGTTAAATTTTAGTCAGGTGTGTGTTAAATATTAGTCAGGTGTGTGTTTCAGTCAGGTATGTGTGTGTTACAGTCAGGTATGTGTTAAATGTTAGTCAGGTGTGTGTTACACTCAGGTGTGTGTGTGTGTTACAGTCAGGTATGTGTTAAATGTTAGTCAGGTTTGTGTTACAGTCTGGTGTGCGTGTGTTACAGTCAGGTATGTGTTAAATGTTAGTCAGGTGTGTGTTACAGTCAGGTGTGTGTTAAATTTTAGTCAGGTGTGTGTTAAATATTAGTCAGGTGTGTGCTAGAGTCAGGTGTGTGTGTGTTACAGTCAGGTGTGTGCGTGTGTTACAGTCAGGTATGTGTTAAATGTTAGTCAGGTGTGTGTTACTTTTAGGTGTGTGTTAAATTTTAGTCAGGTGTGTGTTAAATATTAGTCAGGTGTGTGTTACAGTCAGGTGTGTGTGTGTTACAGTCAGGTGTGTGCGTGTGTTACAGTCAGGTATGTGTTAAATGTTAGTCAGGTGTGTGTTACTTTTAGGTGTGTGTTAAATTTTAGTCAGGTGTGTGTTAAATATTATTCAGGTGTGTGTTACAGTCAGGTGTGTGTGTGTTACAGTCAGGTGTGTGTTAAATGTTGGTCAGGTGTGTGTTACAGTCAGGTGTGTGTGTGTTACAGTCAGGTGTGTGTTAAATGTTAGTCAGGTGTGTGTTACAGTCAAGAGAAAAGCTTAATAACAATCTCTGAAATTATGACTATACAGTATTATTGCTACAAATTCAAGTTGTAATATAAACAGTTGTCTGTGTGTGTGTGTGTGTGTGTGTGTGTGTGTGTGTGTGTGTGTGTGTGTGTGTGTGGGTGTGTGTGTGTTACAGGCCAGCACTCTCCCTCAGGGCACTATAAACCTGAATGTGTGTGTGGATGTTGTCGACGCAGAGAGTGTGACAGGACAGAAACACTCACTCTGCATCTGCACTCCGGACAGAGAGCATTACATCAGAGCCGAGAACCGTGAGGTCATCAATGGGTACGATGCACAGACACACGCACACACACACACACACACACACACGCACACCTTTCCAGCAATTTATATAATTCTGTGTAAAAATAACTGTGTGTGTGTTTGTGTGTGTTTGTGTGTGTTTGTGTGTGTTTGTGTGTGTTTGTGTGTGTGTGTGTGTGTGTCCAGATGGCAGGATGCTTTGATCGTGTTTCCACGTACCAACAAACAGAACCAAAAGAAGAAACGGAAGGTGGAGCCGCCAACTCCACAGGTATATATATATATACACACACACACACACACACACACACACACACACACACAAACACACACACATTATGAGTTCCTTTATTTGTATTATTTAAGAACAGAGATGTTTTATCGTGTGTGTGTCTGTGTGTGGTGGATCAAAACATTTATGATCTATCTGAACAGTAATCTCACAAACACACAAAAAATTGTGTTTGAAGGAAGTCTTTAATGTGGCTAAATGTGACCTCAGAAGTGTGACATGTAACCTACAGTGCATCAGTTTTGACTTTTGCTGTGTGGAGTGCGTGAGTGTGAGTGTGTGCGCATGTGTGTGTTTGACACTGTGTGTATTTAACCTTATCTGATAAACCAGTTACATGTGTGGATGTTGGGATTGGTGTATTTGTGTTAAAAGTAAAATGTGTGTGAGTGAGTAAGTGACTGTGTGAGTGAGTGTGTGTGAGTGAATGTGTGAGTGAGTGTGGGTGTGTGAGTGTGTGTGTGTGTGAGAGTGTTTGAGTGTGTGTGTGAGTGTTTAAGTGAGTGTGTGTGAGTGAGTGGGTGTATGAGTAAGTGTGTGTGATTGAGTGAGTGAGTGTGAGTTAGTGGGTGTGAGTAAGTGTGTGAGTGAGTGTGTGTGTGAGTTAATGAGTGAGTGTATGAGAGTGTTTAGTGTATAAGTGAGTGTATAGGTGAGTGTGTGAGTGAGTGTATGAGTGCGAGTGTGTGAGTGAGTGAGTGTATGAGTGTGAGTGTATAAGTATGAGTGTATGAGCGTGAGTGTGTGAGTGAGTGTATGAGTGTGAGTGAGTGTGTGTATGAGTGTGAGTGAGTGAGTGTATGAGTGTGAGTGAGTGTATGAGTGTGAGTGATTGTATGAGAGTGTGTGAGTGTGTGTGAGTGTATGAGTGTGAGTGTATAAGTATGAGTGTATGAGCGTGAGTGTGAGTGAGTGAGTGTATGAGTGTGAGCGTATGAGTGTGAGTAAGTGTGTGTATGAGTGTGAGTGAGTGAGTGTATGAGTGTGAGTGATTGTATGAGAGTGTGTGAGTGTGAGTAAGTGTGAGAGTGTGAGTGAGTGAGTGAGTGTATGAGTGAGTAAGTGTGTGTGTGTGTGTGTGAGTAAGTAAGTTAATGAGTGTATGAGTGTAAGTGAGTGATTGTATGAGTGTGAGTGATTGTATGAGAGTGTGTGAGTGTGAGTGAGTGTGAGAGTGTAAGTGAGTGAGTGAGTGAGTGTATGAGTGAGTAAGTGTGTGTGTGTGTGTGAGTAAGTAAATGAGTATATGAGTGAGTGATTGTATGAGAGTGTGTGAGTGTGAGAGTGTGAGTGAGTGAGTGAGTGTATGAGTGAGTAAGTGTGTGTGTGAGTAAGTAAGTAAATGAGTGTATGAGTGTGAGTTTATGAGTGTGAGTGTATGAGCGTGAGTGTGTGAGTGAGTGAGTGTATGAGCGTATAAGTGTGAGTGAGTGAGTGTATGAGTGTGAGTGCAAGTGGGTGTGAGAGTGTGTGTCTGAGTGAGTGAGTGTATGTGTGTGATTAAGTAAACGGGTGAGTGTATGAGTGTGAGTGTATGAGTGCGAGTGTATGAGTGTAAGTGAGTGTATGAGTGTGAGTGTGTAAGTGAGTGAGTGTATGAGTGTAAGTGAGTGTATGAGTGTGAGTGTGAGAGTGAGTGTATGTGTGAGTGTGAGTGTGTGTATGAGGGTGTGTGAGTGTGAGTGAGTGTATGAGGGTGAGTGTGTGAGTGAGTGAGTGTATGAGCGTATAAGTGTGAGTGAGTGAGTGTATGAGTGTGAGTGAGTGAGTGTGAGAGTGTGTGTGTCTGAGTGAGTGAGTGTATGTGTGTGAGTAAGTAAGCGGGTGAGTGTATGAGTGTGAGTGTATAAGTGCGAGTGTATGAGTGTAAGTGAGTGTATGAGTGTGAGTGTGTGAGTGAGTGTATGTGTGAGTGTGTGTATGAGGGTGTGTGAGTGTGAGTGAGTGTATGAGGGTAAGTGAGTGTGTGAGTGAGTGTATGAGTGTGTGTGAGTGAGTGAGTGTATGAGTGTGAGTGAGTGTATGAGTGTGAGTGTATGAGTGTGAGTGAGTGTGAGAGTGTGAGTGTGTGAGTGAGTGTATCAGTGTGAGTGTGTGTGAGTGAGTGTATGAGTGTGAGTGAGTGCATGAGTGTGAGTGAGTGTATGAGGGTGAGTGAGTGTATAAGTGTGAGTTTGTGAGTGAGTGTATGTGAGTGGGTGTATGAGTGAGTGTGTGAGTGTGAGTGAGTGTATGAGTGAGTGTGTGAGTGAGTGAGTGTGAGTGAGTGAGTGTATGAGTGTGAGTGAGTGTATGAGTGTGAGTGTGTGAGTAAGTGTATGAGTGTGAGTGTGTTAGTGAGTGTATGAGTGTGAGTGAGTGAGTGTATGAGTGTGAGTGAGTGTATGAGTGTGAGTGAGTGTATGAGTGTGAGTGAGTGTGAGTGTGAGTGTGTGAGTAAGTGTATGAGTGTGAGTGAGTGTATGAGTGTGAGTGAGTGTATGAGTGTGAGTGTGTGAGTAAGTGTATGAGTGTGAGTGTGCGAGTGAGTGTATGAGTGTGAGTGTGTTAGTGAGTGTATGAGTGTGAGTGTGTGAGTGTATGAGTGTGAGTGTGTGAGTGAGTGTATGAGTGTAAGTGTGTGAGTGTGAGTGTGTGAGTGAATGTAAGTGTGTGAGTGAGTGTATGAGTGTGAGTGTGTGAGTGTATGAGTGTGAGAGTGTGAGTGATTGTAAGTGTGTGAGTGAGTGTATGAGTGTGATTGTGTGAGGGAGTGTATGAGTGTGAGTGTGTAAGTGTGAGTGTGTGAGTGAGTGTATGAGTGTGAGTGTGTGAGTGTATGAGTGTGAGTGTGTGAGTGATTTTAAGTGTGTGAGTGAGTGTATGAGTGTGATTGTGTGAGGGAGTGTATGAGTGTGAGTGTGTAAGTGTGAGTGTGTGAGTGAGTGTATGAGTATGTGTGTGAGTAAGTGTATGAGTGTGTGTGTGAGTAAGTGTATGAGTGTGAGTGTGTGAGTGTATGAGTGTGAGTGTGTGTGTGTAATTGTATGAGTGTGAGTGTGTGAGTGAGTGTATAAGTATGTGTGTGAGTAAGTGTATGAGTGTGAGTGTGTGAGTAAGTGTATGAGTGTGTGAGTGTATGAGTGTTAGTGTGTGAGTGAGTGTATGAGTGTGTGTGTGAGTGAGTGTATGAGTGTGAGTGTATGAGTGTGAGTGTGTAAGTGAGTGTATGAGTGTGAGTGTGTGAGTGAGGGTATGAGTGTTAGTGTGTGAGTAAGTGTATGAGTGTGTGTGTGAGTGAGTGTATGAGTGTGAGTGTGTGAGTGAGTGTATGAGTGTTAGTGTGTGAGTAAGTGTATGAGTGTGAGAGTGTGAGTGTGTAAGTGAGTGTATAAGTAAGTGTATAAGTGTTAGTGTATGAGTGTGAGTGTGTGAGTGAATGTAAGTGTGTGAGTGAGTGTATGAGTGTGAGTGTGTCAGTGTATGAGTGTGAGTGTGTGAGTGATTGTAAGTGTGTGAGTGAGTGTATAAGTGTGATTGTGTGAGGGAGTGTATGAGTGTGAGTGTGTAAGTGTGAGTGTGTGAGTGAGTGTATGAGTGTGAGTGTGTAAGTGTATGAGTGTGAGTGTGTGTGTGTAATTGTATGAGTGTGAGTGTGTGAGTGAGTGTATAAGTATGTGTGTGAGTAAGTGTATGAGTGTGAGTGTGTGAGTAAGTGTATGAGTGTGTGAGTGAGTGTATGAGTGTTAATGTGTGAGTGAGTGTATGAGTGTGTGTGTGAGTGAGTGTATGAGTGTGAGTGTTTGAGTGTGAGTGTGTAAGTGAGTGTATGAGTGTGAGTGTGTGAGTGAGGGTATGAGTGTTAGTGAGTGAGTAAGTGTATGAGTGTGTGTGTGAGTGAGTGTATGAGTGTGAGTGTGTGAGTGAGTGTATGAGTGTTAGTGTGTGTGTAAGTGTATGAGTGTGAGTGTATGAGTGTGTGTGTGTGAGTGAGTGTATGAGTGTGAGAGTGTGAGTGTGTAAGTGAGTGTATGAGTGTAAGTGTGTGAGTGAGTGTATGAGTGTGAGTGTGTGAGTGAGTGTGTGAGTGTTAGTGTGTGAGTAAGTGTATGAGTGGGAGTGTATGAGAGTGTGTGTGAGTGAGTGTATGAGTGTGAGAGTGTGAGTGTGTAAGTGAGTGTATGAGTGTAAGTGTGTGAGTGAGTGTATGAGTGTGAGTGTGTGAGTGAGTGTATGAGTGAGTGTATGAGTGTGAGTGTGTTACTGAGTGTGTGAGTGAGTATATGAGTGTGAGTGTGTGAGTGAGTGTATGAGTGTGAGTGTGTGTGTGAGTGAGTGTATGAGTGTGAGTGTGTGAGTGAGTGTTTGAGAGTGAGTGTATGAGTGAGTGTATGTGTGTAAGTGTGTGAGTGAGTGTATGAGTGTAAGTGTGTGAGTGAGTGTATGAGTGTAAGTGTGTGAGTGAGTGTGAGTGTGTGAGTGAGT
This sequence comes from Silurus asotus, assembly GCA_024362625.1. Taxonomy (NCBI): domain Eukaryota; kingdom Metazoa; phylum Chordata; class Actinopteri; order Siluriformes; family Siluridae; genus Silurus; species Silurus asotus. The sequence goes on along the minus strand of MU551634.1, from coordinate 513,955 downwards.
GTATGAGTGTGAGTTTGTGAGTGAGTGTATGAGTGTGAGTGTGTGAGTGAGTGTTTGAGTGTGAGTGAGTGAATGTAAGTGTGTGAGTGAGTGTATGAGTGTAAGTGTGTGAGTGAGTGTATGAGTGTAAGTGTGTGAGTGAGTGTATGAGTGTAAGTGTGTGAGTGAGTGTATGAGTGTAAGTGTGTGAGTGAGTGTATGACTGTAAGTGTGTGAGTGAGTGTATGACTGTAAGTGTGTGAGTGAGTGTATGACTGTAAGTGTGTGAGTGAGTGTATGACTGTAAGTGTGTGAGTGAGTGTATGACTGTAAGTGTGTGAGTGAGTGTATGACTGTAAGTGTGTGAGTGAGTGTATGAGTGTAAGTGTGTGAGTGAGTGTATGACTGTAAGTGTGTGAGTGAGTGTATGACTGTAAGTGTGTGAGTGAGTGTATGACTGTAAGTGTGTGAGTGAGTGTATGACTGTAAGTGTGTGAGTGAGTGTATGACTGTAAGTGTGTGAGTGAGTGTATGACTGTAAGTGTGTGAGTGAGTGTATGACTGTAAGTGTGTGAGTGAGTGTATGACTGTAAGTGTGTGAGTGAGTGTATGACTGTAAGTGTGTGAGTGAGTGTATGACTGTAAGTGTGTGAGTGAGTGTATGACTGTAAGTGTGTGAGTGAGTGTATGACTGTAAGTGTGTGAGTGAGTGTATGACTGTAAGTGTGTGAGTGAGTGTATGACTGTAAGTGTGTGAGTGAGTGTATGACTGTAAGTGTGTGAGTGAGTGTATGACTGTAAGTGTGTGAGTGAGTGTATGACTGTAAGTGTGTGAGTGAGTGTATGACTGTAAGTGTGTGAGTGAGTGTATGACTGTAAGTGTGTGAGTGAGTGTATGACTGTAAGTGTGTGAGTGAGTGTATGACTGTAAGTGTGTGAGTGAGTGTATGACTGTAAGTGTGTGAGTGAGTGTATGACTGTAAGTGTGTGAGTGAGTGTATGACTGTAAGTGTGTGAGTGAGTGTATGACTGTAAGTGTGTGAGTGAGTGTATGACTGTAAGTGTGTGAGTGAGTGTATGACTGTAAGTGTGTGAGTGAGTGTATGACTGTAAGTGTGTGAGTGAGTGTATGACTGTAAGTGTGTGAGTGAGTGTATGACTGTAAGTGTGTGAGTGAGTGTATGACTGTAAGTGTGTGAGTGAGTGTATGACTGTAAGTGTGTGAGTGAGTGTATGACTGTAAGTGTGTGAGTGAGTGTATGACTGTAAGTGTGTGAGTGAGTGTATGACTGTAAGTGTGTGAGTGAGTGTATGACTGTAAGTGTGTGAGTGAGTGTATGACTGTAAGTGTGTGAGTGAGTGTATGACTGTAAGTGTGTGAGTGAGTGTATGACTGTAAGTGTGTGAGTGAGTGTATGACTGTAAGTGTGTGAGTGAGTGTATGACTGTAAGTGTGTGAGTGAGTGTATGACTGTAAGTGTGTGAGTGAGTGTATGACTGTAAGTGTGTGAGTGAGTGTATGACTGTAAGTGTGTGAGTGAGTGTATGACTGTAAGTGTGTGAGTGAGTGTATGACTGTAAGTGTGTGAGTGAGTGTATGACTGTAAGTGTGTGAGTGAGTGTATGACTGTAAGTGTGTGAGTGAGTGTATGACTGTAAGTGTGTGAGTGAGTGTATGACTGTAAGTGTGTGAGTGAGTGTATGACTGTAAGTGTGTGAGTGAGTGTATGACTGTAAGTGTGTGAGTGAGTGTATGACTGTAAGTGTGTGAGTGAGTGTATGACTGTAAGTGTGTGAGTGAGTGTATGACTGTAAGTGTGTGAGTGAGTGTATGACTGTAAGTGTGTGAGTGAGTGTATGACTGTAAGTGTGTGAGTGAGTGTATGACTGTAAGTGTGTGAGTGAGTGTATGACTGTAAGTGTGTGAGTGAGTGTATGACTGTAAGTGTGTGAGTGAGTGTATGACTGTAAGTGTGTGAGTGAGTGTATGACTGTAAGTGTGTGAGTGAGTGTATGACTGTAAGTGTGTGAGTGAGTGTATGACTGTAAGTGTGTGAGTGAGTGTATGACTGTAAGTGTGTGAGTGAGTGTATGACTGTAAGTGTGTGAGTGAGTGTATGACTGTAAGTGTGTGAGTGAGTGTATGACTGTAAGTGTGTGAGTGAGTGTATGACTGTAAGTGTGTGAGTGAGTGTATGACTGTAAGTGTGTGAGTGAGTGTATGACTGTAAGTGTGTGAGTGAGTGTATGACTGTAAGTGTGTGAGTGAGTGTATGACTGTAAGTGTGTGAGTGAGTGTATGACTGTAAGTGTGTGAGTGAGTGTATGACTGTAAGTGTGTGAGTGAGTGTATGACTGTAAGTGTGTGAGTGAGTGTATGACTGTAAGTGTGTGAGTGAGTGTATGACTGTAAGTGTGTGAGTGAGTGTATGACTGTAAGTGTGTGAGTGAGTGTATGACTGTAAGTGTGTGAGTGAGTGTATGACTGTAAGTGTGTGAGTGAGTGTATGACTGTAAGTGTGTGAGTGAGTGTATGACTGTAAGTGTGTGAGTGAGTGTATGACTGTAAGTGTGTGAGTGAGTGTATGACTGTAAGTGTGTGAGTGAGTGTATGACTGTAAGTGTGTGAGTGAGTGTATGACTGTAAGTGTGTGAGTGAGTGTATGACTGTAAGTGTGTGAGTGAGTGTATGACTGTAAGTGTGTGAGTGAGTGTATGACTGTAAGTGTGTGAGTGAGTGTATGACTGTAAGTGTGTGAGTGAGTGTATGACTGTAAGTGTGTGAGTGAGTGTATGACTGTAAGTGTGTGAGTGAGTGTATGACTGTAAGTGTGTGAGTGAGTGTATGACTGTAAGTGTGTGAGTGAGTGTATGACTGTAAGTGTGTGAGTGAGTGTATGACTGTAAGTGTGTGAGTGAGTGTATGACTGTAAGTGTGTGAGTGAGTGTATGACTGTAAGTGTGTGAGTGAGTGTATGACTGTAAGTGTGTGAGTGAGTGTATGACTGTAAGTGTGTGAGTGAGTGTATGACTGTAAGTGTGTGAGTGAGTGTATGACTGTAAGTGTGTGAGTGAGTGTATGACTGTAAGTGTGTGAGTGAGTGTATGACTGTAAGTGTGTGAGTGAGTGTATGACTGTAAGTGTGTGAGTGAGTGTATGACTGTAAGTGTGTGAGTGAGTGTATGACTGTAAGTGTGTGAGTGAGTGTATGACTGTAAGTGTGTGAGTGAGTGTATGACTGTAAGTGTGTGAGTGAGTGTATGACTGTAAGTGTGTGAGTGAGTGTATGACTGTAAGTGTGTGAGTGAGTGTATGACTGTAAGTGTGTGAGTGAGTGTATGACTGTAAGTGTGTGAGTGAGTGTATGACTGTAAGTGTGTGAGTGAGTGTATGACTGTAAGTGTGTGAGTGAGTGTATGACTGTAAGTGTGTGAGTGAGTGTATGACTGTAAGTGTGTGAGTGAGTGTATGACTGTAAGTGTGTGAGTGAGTGTATGACTGTAAGTGTGTGAGTGAGTGTATGACTGTAAGTGTGTGAGTGAGTGTATGACCACTACACTCCCCCTCTACATTCCCACTACACTCCCCCTTTACATTCCCTCTACATTCCCACTACATTTCCTCTACACTCCCACTACACTCCCCCTCTACATTCCCAATACACTTCCACTACACTCCCCCTTTACATTCCCTCTACATTCCCACTACACTCCCCCTTTACATTCCCTCTACACTCCCTCTACACTCCCCCTTTACATTCCCTCTACATTCCCACGACACTCCCCCTCTACATTCCCACAACACTGCCCCTCTACATTCTCCCTACACTGCCCGTCTACATTCCCACTACACTACCCGTCTACATTCCCTCTACACTCCCACTACACTCCCCCTCTACACTCCCACTACAATGCCCATCTACATTCCCACTACACTCCCCCTCTACACTCCCACTACACTCCCCCTCTACATTCCCACTACACTCCCCTGCTACCCTCCCTCTAGCTATTCCAGAAGCAGCCATGCAAGTTGAAGTTATGATTGGTGAGATTGATGTAATATCTCCAGTGTGTCTGTGTAATGGTTCTGATGGATCTTCTCTCTTATCACAGTATCTGAATGGTTTGTGTTTCTTCTATACACAACTCTCTGGTCTTCCTTTTTTTCCCCTCTTAATAAAAACACAGTCTTCACAGAAGAAACCCAGAACTCACTCCAAGAGAACTTTCAGAGATCTGAAGTGTTAAAGTGATCAGACTAACAGAACTCTCCTGGGTCAGAGCCGAGGTGTTGAACATATTCAGATAGAAATATCAGGAAATGGAGCTGGAATTCCAATCCCTCATCTTCTGATCTCAAACCTAAACGTCTTCAGTGTATATATAAAATGGACTACATGTCCATTGTCTCGATAACATTGTGTGTGTTTTTGAAATTGTGGCTCCACCCCTTACTCAGCTCATTTACAGCCAAATTCAGACGGATTTATCAGAAATAAAGCTGCGGCGGTTTTACACCGGTTTTAATCGGAGTGTGTAAACTTTTATATCCATTGTACATATACACATAATCGGTCCTATTGTATTGACTCCTCCCCCTCTCTCTTGTGTGTGTGTGTGTGTGTGTGTGTGTGTTGTGTGTGTGTGTGTGTGTGTGTGTGTGTGTATGTATACGTGTGTGTGTGTGTGTGTGTGTGTGTGTGTGTGTATGTATACAGAGTGTAGAGGTGATGTCGGGCAGTAAGGCTCTGGGGGGGGCGAGGCGGCGCCGTACCCGTTGCCGGCGCTGTCAGGCCTGTATGCGCTCCGAGTGTGGAGAGTGTCACTTCTGCAAGGACATGAAGAAGTTTGGGGGACCGGGACGCATGAAACAGTCTTGTCTACTGAGACAGTGTACTGCTGTGGGTACACACACACACACACACACACACACACAGGTTATATACACCATGCCCTGCCCACAGAGTGCCGCTCCGACAGGTGTCCCTCCCAGTGGGCGTATGCTGGTGTATTTCCCACACTGTCGCCCTTTTTTTTATTATATTGCCATTATTTACACTTCATACATTCACTTCCTCTTTTTTGTGTGTGTGTGTGTGTGTGTGTGTGTGTGTATTTGTGTAGCCTGTGCTTCCTCACACGGCGGTGTGTTTTGCGTGTGGAGAAGCGGGGAAGGAGGACACTGTGGAGTCTGAGGAGGAGAAGTTCAGTCTCTCTCTGATGGAGTGTACCATCTGCAACGAGATCATCCATCCCAGCTGTCTTAAGGTCTGCCTGTCTCACTGTCTCTCTACAAATAACTGTCTATCTCTGTCTCTCACTGTCTGTCTCTAACGCCCTCACTGTCTCTGTGTCTATCTCTGTCTCTTACTGTCTGTCTCTCTGTGTCGATGTTTGTCTAAGTGTCTCTCACTGTCTCTAACTGTCTCACTGTCTCCTTGTCTTTCACTGTCTGTCTGTCTCAGTGTCTCCTGTTATATACATAATATTAAATAAAGTGTATCTGTCCATCCCTTCAGTTTATTGTTTGTGTGTGTGCACTGAGTAACTACAACACACACACACGGACAGAGTGAAGGGTGAAGAGTGTGTGTGTTTGAGTGTTGATGAGTGTGTGTTTCCTGACAGATGGGTAAAGCAGAAGGAATCATTAATGATGAGATTCCGAACTGCTGGGAGTGCCCCAAATGCCACAAAGAGGGTAAAACCAGTAAGGTGAGGATTAGAACACAACCTCCACACTGCGCTCCACTAAACACACCAACCCTCCAGTGTCTTATTCAGTTCCTGTCCCCCTTTCTCCTTCAGGACGGAGATGGGTTGGGGAAGCGGCGGTTGGATAACGGAGAGGTGGGCCGGTGGAAGCTCACAGACGACCCGCCCCCAAGTAAAAAGAAACCTCCATCTGCAGAGGAGACACGGCAGGACGGACAGAAACGCAAGAAGGAGAAGGAGCTGTCTCAGGAAAGTGGGCCCAAGAAGAAGGTCAGCCACTTTAACACTCTGCTAGCTCAACTGTGTACCATATGATCACAAAAGTGGGTGTGGACATGGGCGGTTCCTCACAGTGATGCAATGTTTTTCTCTACAGATGAAAGGCGCTCGAGAAAAACACCTAAAAAAGGTACAAGTTTTATCCTCACCACCACCACAATCATGATCCTTATTTCTTTACTTCATTTCTTTATTTTCTTTTTTTTTCTTAGAAGCAGAAACCTGACTCTTCTGAGACCAATGGGCCAAACTCCTCCTCTGGAGGTCAAGGGTCAGCTGGTGTTGGCTCAGCGGTGCAACCTCCATCTTCGACCTCCAACCAGGACCAGCGCTCCCACCACCGCGAGAAACTCGAGCGCTTCAAACGCATGTGCCAGCTGCTGGAGCGCACCAGAGACTCCTCCTCCTCTTCCTCTTCTTCCTCCAGCTCTGAGTCAGACTCTGATTCCGACTCCGATTCTGACTCTGCATCTGCAGGCGCCGCGTCCGAACCTTCGTCCCCGGCGACGACGTACAACTCCCGAGAGAGAGAGCGGGAGAAGGAGCGTGAGCGGGAGAGGAACCGGCGTCTGGCTGAACTTGGTTTCAGCGCCAGCGACGATTCGGAAGGCGAGAGGACAGGGAACGAGCAGGAACAGGAAGTGACATCAGAGGAAACACCGCAGCAGCAGCAGCAGCAGCAGCGCAACCGGAAATCTGACAACACTTCGAGGGGACGCAAATCAGCCGGGGTGACCGAGACGGAGGACGAGGACGTCCCCGGGGAGAAAAACCGAAAACCTGGGCTGTTGACTCCGCCCTCTCCATCAGCTATCTCCTCCAGCCAGCATCAGCCATCCTTCTGCCACTCCCATTCAGAGGGAGTGCCCAAACGCACCAACGGACAAGAAGTGTCGCGGAATGGCCGCGCACGCATGGAGAAAGAGAACGCCAAGAGTAACAGTGGAGGCACTAACGCTAATCATCGACACCAGACGAATAAAACGGGACGAGCCGGGAAAATGCGGAGCGGGTCGAAGCAGACGACGACCCAGATGACAGGAAGTGGGGCAACAAACGGAGGAAATGGAGGCGTCCAATTGCCCAGTCCGGCTTCTCGCATCGCAGCCCAGCTGACGTTAATTTCTCCGCCCAAAGCGGTGCAGATGGAGAGGCACCTGGTGCGCCCCCCGCCCGCCTGCCCCGAGCCTCACTGCCTCCCCCTGGACAGCGGGGCATCTCACGTCCTGCCCCGAGACGTCTGGCTCCGAGTGTTCCAGCACCTCAGCCACAAACAGCTGTGTGTCTGCATGAGGGTCTGCAGGACATGGAGCCGCTGGTGAGATCTTCACTACCTGGATATCATCAGAGCCGCTCAAACCCAACGCTGCTCTAAAATATGGCCACTCCTAAACCCTACGCCGCTCTAATTTACTGTATACCTCAAAACCCAATGCCGCTCTAATGTATTGAGACTCCCAAACCCTACACCGATTTATTTACTGTACACCACCAAACCCAACGCTGCTCTAAAGTATTGGCACTCCCAAACTCTAGGCCGCTCTAATTCACTGTACAACACAAAACCCAACGCCGCTCTAAAGTATTGGCACCCCCCATACCCAACGCTGATCTCAGATATGGGCACTCCAAATCCCTACACCTCTCTAAACTACTGTACACCACCAAACCCAACGCTGCTCTAAAGTATTGGCACTCCCAAACTCTTCGCCACTCTAATTCACTGTACAACACAAAACCCAACGCTGCTCTAAAACATGGGCACTCCCAATCCCTACACCTCTCTTAACTACTGTACACCATCAAACCCAACGCTGCTCTAAAGTATTGGCACTCCCAAACTCTAGGCCGCTCTAATTCACTGTACAACACAAAACCCAACGCCGCTCTAAAGTATTGCCACCCCCATACCCAACACTGATCTCAAATATGGGCACTCCAAATCCCTACACCTCTCTAAACTAACGGACACCACCAAACCCAACGCTGCTCTAAAGTATTGGCACTCCCAAACTCTTCGCCGCTCTAATTCACTGTACAACACAAAACCCAACGCTGCTCTAAAACATGGGCACTCCCAATCCCTACACCTCTCTTAACTACTGTACACCACCAAACCCAACGATGCTCTAAAGTATTGGCACTCCCAAACCCTGCACCGCCCTAAACTACTGTACAACACAAAACCTTAAGTATGGGCACCCTCAAACTCTACACCTCTCTTAACTACTGCCCCCCTCCTCTAAACCCAGCACTGCTTTTACATTTTGGGAACTTCCTTGGGAACTTCCAAATGCAGCGCCCGTCTGAATTACTGCCCTCCAAACCCAGCGCTGCTCTAAAGTATTGGCTTATGGTGCTCTATATGCACAGAATGTGAATCTGTTTATCCACTGTTCTTAATTACAAACATCTATGTTTGTGAGTGTGAGAGAAAGTGTCCTTCTTCTTCTTCTTCTTCTTTTTCTTTTTCTTCTCCTTCACCTTCTTAATGATCAGCTGTTTCCCCCCCCTGCACAGTTAATGATGTGGTCCTCTAACTCTCATCCAGGTCGGTTTCTGATTGGCTGTTGGAGCGTTGTGGTTAAGTGAATTAGCGTAAATTAGCTAGTTGTGCTAATGTCCTAGATGTGTTTAAGTCTAGCTAAAATCAGACTGGTCTGATCTGTTGGTTTTTTTTAAAAATAGCTCAACGTGTGTGTGTGCTGGATGGGGTAGGCTTGGCTTTAAGAGTCTATGTGTAGTGTTTCATGTTTAATAGTAGCTGAGTTACAGAAAACACTGATTTACAGCAGCTTTCTCTACTTACACACACTCATGTAATTCCGCTTATTGTGTGTGTGTCTGTGTGTTCAGGTGCTGTGATAAGAGACTATGGACTCAGATTGACCTCAGCCGTCAAAGATCCATCACCCCCCCAATGCTGAGTGGTATAATCCGCCGCCAGCCAGTCTCCCTCAACCTGGGCTATACCAATATCTCCAAAAAACAGCTCATGTGGCTCATCAACCGCTTACAAGGTATTCTCTCTCTCTCTCTCTCTCTCTCTCTCTCTTTCTCTTTCTCTCTCTCTCTCTGTGTCATTCTGTCTCTCTCTCTCTCTCTCTCTTTTTTTGTCTCTCTCTCTCTCTCTCTCTCTCTCTCTCTCTCTCTCTCTCTCTCTCTCTCTCTGTGTCATTCTGTCTCTCTCTCTCTCTCTCTCTATTTGTGTCTCTCTCTCTCTCTCTATGTCTGGCTGTCTGTCTCTCTGGCAGTGTAGCGTGAGAGCAGTTGGATTGCTGCCAATTAAAAAAGTATATATTGCCGGTAAAACAATTTTGAATAACTTAAAAATGTTTGTAGTGTGTGTACCAGCATGATTGTGCACGAGTGTGTACGAGTGTGTGAGCAGCGTGCAGGAGGAACATGGTGTCTCTGAGCATGATGCTGTGTGAGAGTTTGACTTCCCTCTCCGTGAAACACGGAGTGTGTGTGTGTAAAGGAGTGTGTGTGTTAGTGGTTGGGACACAGTGTATGTGTGTGTCTGTGTAGAGGAGTGTGTTAACGGTTGGGACACGTTGTGCAGGTGGTGTGTGTGTGTGTAGAGGAGTGTGTGTGTGTGTGTTAGCGGTTGGGACACGGTATGTGGTTGGTGTGTGTGTGTGTGTGTGTGTGTATAGAGGAGTGTGTGTTAGTGGTTGGAAAATGGTGTGCAGGTTGTGTGTGTGTGTGTATAGAGGAGTGTGTGTTAGTGGTTGGGACACGCTGTGTGGGTGGTGTGTGTGTGTGTGTGTGTGTGTAGAGGAGTGTGTGTTAGCGGTTGGAACATGGTGTGTGTGTAAAGGAGTGTGTGTTAGCGGTTGGGACGCGGTGTGCAGGTGGTGTGTGTTTGTGTAGAGGAGTGTGTGTGTGTGTAGAGGAGTGTGTCTGTTAGCGGTTGGGACACGGTGTGTGTGTGTGTGTAGAGGAGTGTGTGTGTTAGCGGTTGGATCATGGTGTGCAGGTGGTGTGTGTGTGTTAGCGGTTGGAACATGGTGTGCAGGTGGTGTGTGTGTAGAGGAGTGTGTGTTAGCGGTTGGAACCTGGTGTGTGTGTGTAGAGGAGTGTGTGTTAGCGGTTGGGACACGGTGTGCAGGTGGTGTGTGTTTGTGTAGAGGAGTGTGTGTGTTAGCGGTTGGGACACGGTGTGCGTGTGTGTGTGTGTATAGAGAGGAGTGTGTGTTAGCGGTTGGGACACAGTGTGCAGGTGGTGTGTGTGTGTGTGGAGGAGTGTGTGTGTTAGCGGTTGGGACAGGGTATGCGAGGGGTGCGTGTGTAGAGGAGTGTGTTAGCAGTTGGGACATGTTGTGCAGGTGGTGTGTGTGTGTGTGTTAGCGGGTGGAACATGATGTGCAGGTGTTGTGTGTGTAGAGGAGTGTGTTAGCGGTTGGAACCTGGTGTGCAGGTGGTGTGTGTGTGTGTGGAGGAGTGTGTGTTAGTGGTTGGAACATAGTGTGCAGGTGGTGGGTGTGTGTGTGTGTATAGAGGAGTGTGTGTTAGTGGTTGGAACACAGTGTGCAGGTGGTGTGTGTGTGTGTATAGAGGAGTGTGTGGTTGGGACACTGTGTGTGTGTGTGTGTGTGTGTGTGTGTGTGTGTGTGTAGAGGAGTGTGTTAGCAGTTGGGACACGGTGTGCAGGTGGGGTGTGTGTGTGTGTGTTAGCGGTTGGGACACGATATGTGGTTGGTGTGTGTGTAGAGGAGTGTGTGTTAGCGGTTGGAACAAGGTGTGTGGGTGGTGTGTGTGTGTGTGTTAGCGGTTGGGACACGATATGTGGTTGGTGTGTGTGTGTAGAGGAGTGTGTGTTAGCGGTTGGGACACGGTATGTGTGTGTGTAGAGGAGTGTGTGTTAGTGGTTGGGACACGGTGTGTGTGTGCAGGTGGTGTGTGTGTGTGTAGAGGAGTGTGTGTTAGTGGTTGGGACACGGGGTGC
>MU551634.1:482506-500006 GCA_024362625.1 Silurus asotus | reverse complement strand
ACCAGTGCACTTTTTAAACAACCTCAAGAATGTAATTAAAATGCAGCACTGCAGAGTTTTAAATTTTATATTAAATATGGACAGAAATCATTCAGAAACTCATGTACCTTCCTGTAAACTCCTGTTGGAGTTGGTGGAGACCCACGATCTCTGTGACATATGGAGAAATCTAAATAAGAAACAGAGACAGTACACGTGGGCTCACTCCATCGACAACACGCTCTCCCTGGCCAGATTAGATCAATTCTATTTTTTTAAGCATCAACTGACTTATTTTAAAAATTGTTTTATTTTTTCAGTAGGCATCTCAGACCACGGCATGGTTCAGTGCACCGTCAGTAAAAATTATGTAAAACGTAAGAGCACCTACTGGCATTTTAACACCACAATTTAGGAGATGCAATAGCAAAAATGAACCACCTGTTGGAGTGCCACTGAGATGGATGCTCCTTCTAAGTTCTTCTTCAGTTAAAAACAAAAGAATGGACAAAAAAGATGTATGCATGTTCCTCAAAGACCTGCCTAAGCTCCCAGAGCTGACACTGAGCTGACACTGGCTAAGCTTCAGGAGGGTCTTCAAGTCATGGAGAATGGGGGGGCGTCAGGTATAGATGGTCTCCCTGTCGAGTTTTTCAAGACATTCTGGAAACCCATAGGGCAGGACTTACTAGAGATCTTACATGACAGTGTGAGAGGAGATCAGCCCCCATTGAGATGCAGGAGAGCAGTCCTGACCCTGCTGCCTAAAAAGAGAGACCTGACCCACCTGAAGAACTTGCACCCAGTGTCACTACTGTGCACTGACTGCAAGCTGCTGTGAAAATCATTAGCATTGAGACTGTCGAAGGTGATGGAGCAGATCATTCATCTTGACCAGACGTACTGTGTGTCTGGCAGGTTGATTTTTGATAACGTTTACTTAATTCATGACATTTTGGACGTCAGCATATGCAGATGACCTGGCTGTAATGGTGGGATCCCAGGCTGATGTAAATATCCTTATTGATGTTTTAAAGGACTTTGAGTTTTTATCATCAGCAAAGGTTAAATGGGGAAAGCAAACATCCAGGCCTTGCTTGTCGATTTCTACTGGGATGGTCTGCACTGGATTCCGAGTGTGTCCTCCATCTACCCAAGGAGAAAGGGGGGCAAGGGCTGGTTCCTCTCGCCAGCAGAACTGCAATATTTCGCCTCCAGTTTATCCAGAAATGCTTAACCAGGAACCTGGTGTGAAGAACAGCAACCAGTGAACTCTTGCACATGGGTGGAGGACTAGGACTGGACAGAACTTTGTTTTAAATGGACACAAACATTCTGGATGTGTCTGGACTACCAGTCTTTTACCGTAAACTTTTATTTTGTTTTCGGAAAAATGTATGGGACTCCGGTTCCCTGCACATCGCTAACCAGCTCCTACACTGCTGAAGGTTGACACTAACAGCAGCTGAAGCACGATGAAATCGGTGAGACCAGTCCTGTAGAGGAGGAACACTTTCCCCAACTGGATGTCGCTCCTGACCTTGACAGGTGTGAGCGCCCCCTCCTGGCATGCAGGGGTGAAGGGGAGATGAACTTTAAGACAGTGTCAGGGAAGCTCCTCTACAGGGCCTGTGTTAAGGTTTTAAATAAGAATAAGACAGTGTAGGTGAGGTCAATAACATAGAGGAGATGGTGGAAGCTGAAATGAGTGATGAGAGTACACTCTGAGATTTCTGATGTTGGGTCACAGGTTACAGACGACATTTTTACTTTCTGAAAGAAATTAATGAATTTCTTGACAAAACCTTTGGTAAAATCGCCCAGGTAAAATCCTTTTTTTTTTTTCCAGATGTGGACAATTTTATATAAACTGCGCTAATGCTACAGACAGTTAGTCATGAGGCACTGGCACTTTCAGAAATAAAGAAAGTACAGTAATCCCCGCGCTTCACTTATATCTGGTGCCCCAGTTTATCGCGGAATTGCATTTGCCACATCAATGATAAGTTTGGCTGATTTTCCCGGTGTCTCGTGGAGAGCACCAGAGACCAAAACACTGATAGGGAATTGTTTTTAGGAGTTTTATGTTGAAATAATGAAATATATTAATAATAATATAATGATTCATTATAAAATGAAGTAGAATGTTAATACAGTACAGTACCAGAAGCCGTGGGTGGATAAAACCATAGACTATAGACGGACCTTAGAACACCATCTTCTAGAATGGTGAATGCGGACGCTTCTCTGCAGCTAACCACGCTAGTGGCACAAACAGCGTTCATGCAGAGAGAGCCGGAGAGGTAAACACGTTCACCATCTCGGAGCATTACGTGAGGAGGGCATTCAAGAGAGTGAATACCAGGAAGGCAGCAGGACCAGATGGCATTACAGGTTGGGTTCTGAAAGCCTGCGCTGACCAGCTAGCACCAGTGTTCACTGAGATATTCAACCTCTCTCTGAAACAGTCTGTTGTCCCCTCATGCTTCAAACAGTCCACCATTGTTCCTGTCCTGAAGAAACTCCAGCCCACCTGCCTTAACGACTATCGCTCTGTAGCCCAGACCTCAGTAGTGATGAAGTGCTTTGAAAGACTGGTCAGAGACTTCATCACTGCCTCACTACCGGACACACTGGACCCATTACAGTTCGTGTACCGTCAGAACCGTTCTACTGAGGACGCCATTGTTCATCTTCTTCACACCACGATGAGCCACCTAGACCACAGAAATGGGAATTATACAAAGATGCTGTTTGTGGACTACAGTTTAGCATTTAACACCATAATTCCCTCCACACTCATCTCTAAGTTGGAGGTTCTGGGACTCTGTGCCAGTGGATCTCTACCTTCCTGACAGAAAGACCACAAGCCATACGTGTGGGCAAACACACCTCACCCACCCTCACCTTCAGCACTGGAGCTCCCCAGGGTTGTGTTCTGAGGCCCCTGCTGTACTCGCTGTCAAATACGACTGTGTGGCCACTTCCAACTCCACCACCATCAAGTTTGCTAACGACACTGTTGTGGTGGGCTTGATCTTCAACAATGACGAGACTGCCTACCTACAGAAGGTTAAAAACCTGGAGAGATGGAGCCAGGATAACAACCTTCTCCTGAACGTCAGCAAGACTAAAGAGTTGATAGTGGACTTCAGCACGAAGCAGGAGCGGTCATACCAACTGCTAAACATCAACGGGACCCCAGTGGAGAGAGTGGACAGTTGCCGGTACCTAGGTGTTCACATCACACAGGACCTGTCTTGGTCCTGTCACACCAACACTCTGGTGAAGAAGGCCCGGCAGCGTCTGTACCATCAGAGACGCTTAAGGGACTTTAAACTACCCTCTTAGGTGCTGAAGACTTTTTACACTTGTACCATTGAGAGCGTTCCGACAGGTAGCATCACTTCCTGGTTTGGGAACAGCACCATGCAGGACAGGTGAGGCCTCCAGAAGGTGGTGCGTTCAGCTGAACGTACCATCCACACCGAGCTCCCTGACCTGCAGGACATCTACAGGACCAGAACCAGGAAGATTGTAAAGGACCTCAGCCACCCTAACAATGGACTCTTTTCTTTGTTCCGTTCAGGGAAACGTTTCCGCTCCCTGAAAGCGAACACAGAGAGAATGAGGAGGAGCTTCTTCCTGCAGGGTATTTGGAGTTTAAACCAGGAAACACCCAGGATCTAAAAACTGTCCCACTCTCTCCATCATCACCCTTCTTCTCTACACATATTTTTCTTTTCGCACTACAACACTTTGAACTTCGGACTCTGGACAGCACAGTGCACTTTATACTTTATACCACACCACACACAGTCACTTTATACCACACCACACCGCACACGGTCACTTTATACCACACCACACACAGTCACTTTATACCACACCACACCGCACACAGTCACTTTATACCACACCACACCGCACACAGTCACATTATACCACACCACACCGCACACGGTCACTTTATACCACACCACACCACACACTGTCACTTTATACCACACCACACACGGTCACTTTATACCACACCACACCGCACACGGTCACTTTATACCACACCGCACACAGTCACTTTATACCTTTATACCACACCACACCGCACAAGGTCACTTTATACTTTATACCACACCACACACAGTCACTTTATACCACACCACACCGCACACGGTCACTTTATACCACACCACACACAGTCACTTTATACCACACCACACCGCACACGGTCACTTTATACCACACCACACACGGTCACTTTATACCACACCATACCGCACACGGTCACTTTATACCACACCACATTGCACACGGTCACTTTATACCACACCACACACGGTCACTTTAAGGACAATCACATAAACCACCTTAAATTGTTTAATGATTTACTGTTTTCTGCCACAAGCATATTTGGTATATACACCTTTTTCTCTCATATATTTCTTTATATATTCTTATATTCTATATAGTTTAATACTTTATTTATCTGCCTTTTTTTCCCTTGTTTTCTTTTTCTCCCCATCCTATTCCCTCATGCCGGTCCGTTGTAAAAAGCATTTCACTGCATGTCGTAGTCTGTATGTATGTGTATGTGACAAATAAAATCTGATTTGATTTGACTGTATACATAAAATAGTATTTTTGAGCTGTTTATCGCGGGCTGTTTTGGAACGTAACCAACGGGGGATTACTGTAATTGTAAAGTATGACGATAGCGTGTGCTGTGCACTCGGGGGTGACTGGAACTGTATCATTGATTTTATTTTTGACGGAAATGGGGAAGAACCTCACAGTCAGTCAAATGCCTTATTAGGGAAAATTACAGAAAATTACAGATGATAGACATTTGAAAAACAAAGACATGAGGGAGTGCAGCACATGGATGAAAATAAAACAGAACAGAATCAGTGGAATGAGATTAGATTTCAAAAAGTCATGGAACAACAAGGTGATCTACACTTTTATTGCGCCTAGTTTTAGTTTTAGAAGTAAACACAAAGAGGACTGAAACCTATCTGGATTTTTTTATGCAAAATTACTACAAGATGCTTGTTTTTTTTTTTTATTGTAAATCTTTTTGGAACAACTGGAAACTGAAAAAGACACTTTTTAAGAGCCTGAGTCGATGGCAGGAGGTGGGGAAAGTCAATATCACAATTCTGTGGCAGGACTATACATCACACTCATCAGCCATGAGCAAGAAAACAGTGAAGACTTTACAAAAGGACATCAAACTTTAAAAAAATAAAATGCTGAACAGTAAAGGAGCTGTAAAAGCGAATGGACTGAGGAAAAAAGACAAGAACTTCGCTCTCTGCTGGAGGAACAAGCAAAAGAAACACTGAAAAGAGCAAGGTACTGTGCCACCTTCTTCAACCTACAAAGCAAAAGTGTGCAACAGATGACATTGTATCATCTTATTCGTCCTTACGTTTCTCTTACATCAGATCCCAGTGAAATGAGAACTTATTAAGTGAATTTCTGAACAACTACACAGTGCCGATAGTGATTACTGGGATACTGAATCCATGGAAGATCTGCTCAAGGAACTGCCACAGTCCCTGCAGATGCAAAAAGAGGACTTGGACAGCGAGATCACTTTTAAAGAACTCACAGAGGCAATAAGGCAGTTATCGACTAGACGATCTCCTGGAAAAGAGTGACAAATCGCAGAGTTCTACCAACACTTCTACGACCCTGCAGGAGAACACAGAGCGACCATTCTCCACTAATCGTCGATGGATCCTAAGTGGAGATCGTCAAGAGCACCAGATTCCTTGGTGTTCATCTGGCGGAGAACTTCACCTGGTCACTCAACACCAGCTCCATCACCAAGAAAGCCCAGCAGCGTCTCTACGTCCTGAGAAGGCTGAGGAAAGCCCATCTTCCTCCCCCCATCCTGACGATGTTCTACAGAGGGACCATTGAGAGCATCTTGAGCAGCTGCATCACTGCCTGGTTTGGGAACTGCACCGTCTCGGATCGCAAGACCCTACAGAGGATAGTGAGGACTGTGTGACTGATCTGTACAACCCGGACACAAACACACACTGGTATTCACTTCTCATACCCATGTCTTCAGCACCACTCACATTACATCACCTCATTACCATAAACTGTTTACATGCCGTTTTTCTTTGATCTTTTTTTTTTTTGGATTTATTGCTGTTGCTCTTTTGCACAATATTTTGTTTACATTTTTTGTTACTTACAATGTTCACTTCACGTATTTTACACACCGCAGTGTGCAATATACAGCAGGTTTACTGGTGTTTTTATTTTGTATTTTGTGTGTTTGTCCTAAACTGTCTTGTGTTGTCTTTACACTGATTGCACCAGGTTGCACACGATGCACTGTATGTGGCGAGGACATGCACTAGTCCTAAACCCTGTGTTCTCTGTGATTCTTGTTGTATGTTGCACCAGGGTTCAGGAGGAACGTTGTTTCATTTCACTGTGTACTGCGTCACATGAAAATAAAAGCTTCTTGACTTGATCTGATATCAAATACCTATTTGACGTTGTAACAGAATGTATAGAAAATAAAAGACATCCTGTAAGCTGTAGGCGAGCCGTCATGTCACCTCTCCAGAAAAAAGGAGACTTGGGACTTTTATAGAACTGGAGACCTGTATCTTTGCTGTGTGTGGATTATAAAATCCTCTTCAAGTGTCTTGCTAACACGCTTAAACACGTTTTAAACCATCTACTCAGAAGTGACCAAACCTACTGTGTTCCTCAGAGGTCCATAATAGACGACCTCTTTCTATTAAGAGACATGGTTGATTTGAATCAGGCAAACAACAGTAACCTGGGAGTCCTGTTTTTAGACCAGGAGAAAGCATTCGATCATGTAGACCATGGATATCACTTTAATGTCCTGAACACTTTGGCTTTGGAGAGGGTTTTATCTCCTACATACAGCTGCTGAACTCCGATGTGTATGTGATGGTGAAGGTGGGAGGAGGCTTAAGCGCCCCAACACCTGTGACAAGAGGCATATGGCATGGCTGCCCACTTGCTCGACATCTGCATAAGGGCATTTTAAAGTGATGCTATCTGTGTACGCAGAAGATGTCACAGATGATGTCATGCTTTTAACTAAAACCATCAGACTATATAAAAAAGCTTTTTCTGCCAAAGTCAACTGGCAAAAACATGAACAATGGAGAAAAGATGGACTAAAGAAAGTGTTTTAAGGGAGGTAACACATTTGTCTTACAGAGGAAGTTTTCTGGTAATAAACAATCTGGCTGCCTCAACATTGTGGCATAAGACCACTGTGATGGAACCACCAGAAGAACTGATCAAGAACATACAAAGGACATC
This sequence comes from Silurus asotus, assembly GCA_024362625.1. Classification (NCBI taxonomy): domain Eukaryota; kingdom Metazoa; phylum Chordata; class Actinopteri; order Siluriformes; family Siluridae; genus Silurus; species Silurus asotus. The sequence continues at coordinate 492,698 of MU551634.1, read as the reverse complement.
TGTAAACTTCTATTGGAGTGGACAACACTGGACACAGGCAGCAGCTTGTATACCCACCATTACAGGAAGGTGGGCAGGGACTGGTGGACGTGAGGAGCAGAATCAGTGCGTTCGGAATTCAAGCTGCACAGAAGCTTCTGTACAGCAAAGATGTGGTGCGGGAAAAGACTGCAAATGCTATTCTGAGGCGAGAAGGTAACCTCAACCTTCACAAACATGTTTCTAATGGAACTCATGGAGATGATTCTCTCTGAACTTACCCCGTTTTACAATTTCATGCTACACACCTGGAAAAAGGTGGTAAGAGTTGAGGCAGATGGAGACACACCAGAACGATCGGCACCTGAAGAACCTCTATTCTTCAACCCGATGACACTGATTTCCCAGGACTGAAAATCTTCTCAGCCATACGTGAGGTGGAGAAGCGGAAGCCTCAGACTTCATCCTGTCCTTTAAACCACCACAGACACGTCTCTTCAAGGACATGACAAAGAAAGCTATGTACCACCTCACAGTAAAGGCCCTGCACAAAGACTCTTTAAAGAGACAAAAAGCCTCAGGGTAGACAGAGATGTTAAACCCAGACGTTGTGGTTTGGGAGAGGTGGAGGACCCTGTATAACCCCCCTGTAGAGAAGCGTACTGCTGACCTGCAGTGGAGGATCATTCACGGGGCAATAGCTCCAGACGGACATGTGGCCCACCTTAATGAAATACAAATTTAAGGAAAGAAGACGCTTAAACGCTTAAATGAATTGCTAAAGTCATTAATAGGAACAGTTACAGGTGCAGTGTGGATAACACACAAGAACAAACACTTGCGGGTATCAACTCTAAAACCTGAAACAATGCGCAAAAGACTCGTAGCAAAGAGACTGAAAATTTCAATTGCTTTTTATGAGATATGTCTATTATATAACTATAATTTCCTTAGTTTCAATTATATTAATTGTGTAAATGAGACTCATTATAACCAACTCCTTTTTAACTTCTAGAGCAGCTCCAAATACAAAGCTTTTAATTATGACCCCTAACTTATTTTAACAGGTGAAATCTACATTTATCTTTCTGTTTTTCTGCCTACACACATGTATTTATGTTTATTTATTTATTGACCTCCCGTTTACTAAAATATATTTACATGGATGAAAAAAATGCAAAATAGAAAAATGTTTCTGTTAAACCTTAACCTCTATCAATCTCTGTCTCCCCCCCCCCCCCCCCCTNCTCTCTCTCTCTCTCTCTCTCTCTCTCTCTCTCTCTCTCTCTCCCTGTAGGAACCTGGCCCGGCCAAGGTCACAGTAACGAGCAGTAGTGTCCTGTGTGCCAGTAACAGTGTGGTTCAGTCTGATGGAGCTGAGCCTGTGAGAGGTATACATATATACACACACACACACACACACACACACACTTACACACACTTTTTTAAATAAATAATTGTTCAAATAATGTATTGTTATAATTGTGTGCATGTGTTTGCTACCATCTGTATGCATTATCAGAATCGGAGCGTGTGATTGGAGGACGTAAGCCGAGGGTGGAGAGCGGCTACTTTTCATTGGAAAAACCCAAACCTGAGCAGCCCTTGCAGGAAGCGCTATCTTCCCTATCCTCATCCTCCTCTTCCTCTCGTCTGAGGTACAGCACCTCGGAACCTGCGCTCTTCCTCTCGTTGTCCTCACACAACACACACCACACTTCACTCGACACACACACTACACACTCAGACTTTACAGACACACCCACTGTTTCACAATCTGTCGATGCTCCACACACATCACCAACAGCACACACACTGCAATCTCCTTCCTCATGCACCTCCACCAACACACACACTCTAGCATCACCGCTCTCGTCCTCTCAGAGCTCTCTCGACTCTGAGTCGAGCTCTGAGAGGCGAAGTCGTGACAAAAGAGTGGGTGGAGCTAAGCAATCAGAGGCTGGAGGAATGAACGTTAAGCCTGGGCTAGGTGGGCGGAGCTACGCAGCACTGGCAGATGTCCCCCGTGCCAGAAGGCTGAGCCATCGCGAGGCGTTTCGTTCTGAGCGCAAGCGGCAAGAGCTGAGAGCGAGAACCCGAAGCCCGGGCAGAGAGGAGGTGGAGAGACTGTTCGGCCATCAGAGGAAGTGAGAACATACACACCAGTAGAAACACACACGCACAAACATACACTGGTTTTCAAACTCCAGACACAGAAATGACCTTTAGGGATTTGCTGGTTCTTCAGGTGTTCCTTGGCTTGACCATAACTTGGTCATAGAGTCTGCGCTTTTAATTCAGAATGAACTTACTGGAGTTTTCTCAGCAGCAAATCAGGGTGCTGATGTCATCCAGTGAACCTGATGCAGAACAGCAGACTCTTTAATCAGATCCGGGAGAGGTGCTAAAGAGTCTTCAGCTTCACTCATCTACTATAATGGTCTATGTTATTTAATCAGGGTGAAGGTCAAAGGTCCGCCTCGGCCATGTTGATGTCTAGAGCATCTGCTTGACTCTGCAGGATGCAGTTCATGAACCTTTCCTAAAGGTTCTGTTTCTCAAAATTCCTGGTATATGCTTGTGGCCCCTTGTGCCATAATACCATAAGGAATATTTTGGTATACTTAAGAGGGAACAAAGATGTAGAGGGAAACACACTGCAGTGAGCAGGAACTTCTGAAGCTAAATGGGTAGGATGTTAAACTGCACCTGCACTTCCCAGAGATTTTTCATGCCATAAAACTCAAGTGATCTGTATCTGTACAGCAGCTTGAAGACTACCTGGGGATTCACGTTGTAAGATGTTTTAGTGAAAACACATCCACACTTTCCACCCAAAGAAACATACATGGCAGTGCTTGGTTGGAAATGTTGAGGCCATGATTTTGAAGAAGGAAGGAAGGGAGAGGTTTGTGTGATCAGGGCAGCATGCAGCAATTCGCAGACTAAAATATCAGGGACATGGGGAAGTTGGTTGTGGATGGTACCATGGCTGCAGTGTCATTGTGATATACTTTATATTTTTCTTGTGCTTATGTCTTGTGTAGTCCCAGAACTAATTCCCATGTGTATACCCCTGCTAAGTACCTCCTTTACCAAATCCCATGTGTATACCCCCTGCTGTATACCCCGTTTTAATTCCCATGTGTATACCCCCTGTACCAAATCCCATGTGTATACCCCCTGCTGTATACACCCTGAACCACATCCCATGTGTATACCCCAGTGTCTACTCCCAGTACTATAGCTCATATATACCTCCTGGGCTCCACCCCCGGTAATATAGTTAATGTGTACATGATGTGCATTATGGGTATTGTAGTTCTCTTGTGTCAGACCAAGTCAACATGGCACTCGTCTGTGTGTTATTCTAGCCTGTAATGGGTGGAGTTTGCTGCCATCTAGTGCCGTTACTTTACTATTACATCTACATAACATTGTACAACATTCTAAACACGCACACACACACACACACACACACACACACACACACACACACACACAGATTTGATAGACAATTATGTGTTATTTTGCCATTATTACATATCTTTTATAATTCAATCACATGATAGTCATTTTACATCAAGTAGAGATCAACGCTTTCATTTCACTGTCTGTCTTTCTGTATCTTTGTCTGTCTATCTTACCCTCTGTCTGTCTGTCTGTCTGTCTTTCTATCTGTCTTACAATCTGTTTCTCTCTATCTTACAGTCTGCCTCTTTGCCGCTCTCTGTCTGGCTGTCTGTCTGTATTACAGTGTATCTGTCTGTCTCGCAGTCTGTTTCTCTGTCTGTCTGTTTTACCTTCTGTCTCTGTCTATGTTCATCTCACACTTCTCTCTCTCTCTCTCTCTCTCTCTCTCTCTCTCCCTCTCTCTCTCTCTCTCTCTCTGTTTATCATGCTCTATATTAGTCTTTATTTTATCTTCTTCTTCTTTCTCCTTTCAGGCGCTCATCAGAACATCAGTCTCCTCCTGCCTTCTGCCACGCCCACTGAATCCTCTGCTTTTTCTCATCATTTCCACACACACACACACACACACACACACACACACACACACACACACTGCTGCTCATTGCCGCTGTTCCTGGATTCCTGAGTGCTTTCCACCATGCTTTCATCTGCTCCCTTTCCAACACACACACACACACACACACACACACACACACACACACACACATTTTAGTTTCTTTATGATATTTGTAATACTTAATAAAACACAATTGCTGATCCATTGAAATTAATTCAGTGTATTACAACTGTAATTGTGTGTGTGTGTGTGTGTGTGTGTGTGTGTGTGTGTGTGTGTGGGTGGGTGGGTGTGTGTAATAGGCGTGCTCAAGTGATTGAAAGATTTGAGATGCAACAGTCAACAGATGCAGTGGAGCACATGGACACAACAGAAAACTCCTCCTCCTCCAGTCAATCCACCAATCAGAGGACAGGACGCAGTGAGAGGCGTCTCCCTGCTCAGAAACAGGTATGCTTCTGACTTCGCCACACACACACACACACACACACACACACACACACACCTGCTCGGAAACAGGTACCCTTCTGACATCACCACACACACACACACACACACACACACACACACACACACAGGTACACTTCTGACATCTTTATCATCATCACTCTGTGTTTCAGGATCTCTCATTAGATGCTGGAACTGGAAGCGTGACGGATTTTTCCGGAAGAATGGCCGTGTACAGGAGAGCGAAGAGTCTGGACCGCCGAGTTACAGAGTCGTCCATGACGGTGAGAAACACAACATCCAATAATCAATTACTCTAATGCTCCTTTAGCGTGATTAGTGTACAGGTGTATTTAGTGTGTGTGTGTGTGTGTGTGTGTGTGTGTGTGTGTGTGTGCTTAGTTTGTACTAAATATAAATGGTTTTACACTCTTGACTGGGTGGTCTAAGTATTTTTTGAGTGGTTTTGTGTGTGTGTGTGTGTGTGTGTGTGTATCAGGTTTAGCTGGCTGTGTAAGCCTCATACTCAGCCCCACACATCACACACCCCTGATATAAATAGCTGTTAGCAGCGTCAAATTTTCTAAACGCTGAAACACACACGCAGTTCATAAGCGGTAGTACGGAGGAAACAGTGTGTATGAACACAGATGTGTGTGAAGACGAGTACGCAGATGAAGCTCAATAAGAATAAGGTAATAACAAGTACACTGCATGTGTAGGTGTGTGTGTGTGTGTGTGTGTGTGTGTGTGTGTGTGTGTGTGTGTGTGTGCACTGATTTTTTATTGTTTTCTCTTCCAGCCTGATCTACTGAACTTTAAGAAAGGATGGATGACAAAACTGTATGAGGACGGCCTGGTGAGTGTGTGTGTGTGTGTGTGTGAGTGTGTGTGTGTGTGTGTGTGTGTGTAGAACCTCAAAAACATGAGCATGTGTACACTTTAATAGACGGATGTAATAACCATAATAATATTTATTTAGGCAAAGAAAAATCTCTCATCCTATATTGTGAATTTTACTAACAAGATTTTCTTAACTTGTACTATTTAAATAATAATAATATGTGAATATTCCAAAACAGTGGTTACAGGATCATGTTTCCCACTGTGTAGCTCCACGTCTCCTGTCTGTACACGTCTGGGATCTGAGGAGAGCAGTTGCTGAAGTTTTGGGAGTCATGTTGTCATGTTCTCCCATATGTGTCTGTTACAGGTTTCTAGCTGCTCAACAGTTCTGGGTTTCCTTTGTTGTGTTTTTCATTTCATGATGCACCAAAAGTTCTGATTTAGTGAGACGTCTAGACTGCAGACAGACCAGTTCAGCACTCAGACTGTGGAACTCATGAACTCATGCTGTAGTAATAAATGCAGTTTGGAGTGTCCTTCTCAAATATCCAAAAAGACGTTTCCTGGATGGAAGCATTTGTTGCTCTAAAACCGTCTGCAGCGTTCAGCATTGATGATCCTTCATAAATGTCCACGCTGCTCATTCCACACGCACACCTGCACTTCATACCATCAGAGATGCAGCTTTGTAACTGAGGGCTGATGATAAGCCAGATGTTCCCTCTCCTCTTTAGTCTGGAGGACATGGTTTCCAACATGAAATAAACATTTTGATTCGTCTGACCACAGAAGAGTTCTCCACCTTGCCTCAGTACATTTAAATGAGTTTTGGCTCAGAGCATGGAGATGTTTCTGGATCATGTTCACGCATACCTTCTTCTTTACATGATAGAGATTTAACTCTAAAAAGTTCTCTAAAAGTGCTCCAAACAAGAAGAAGCGGTTCCCCAGTGACAGGGTCATGGACTCTCAAGAATCATTTATGTGTGTAAGGAGAGAAGGTTAGTCCCACAGTCCCACAGAAGATCTCCTATAGCACTGACTGTTGAAGAAGTTGATGCTGCATCTGATTGAAAGAAGTCGGAACACTCAAAGCATTACAGTTTGCTGCGTATGAAGCTGTGTAGCTGCAGAGGGCGTTTAGAAAACCCATGCTGAACCTCTACCCCACCCAAAGCTTCTACATGAAAGCTGGACAATGAAGCGATGGAGAAGGAGGTGTGGTCTAATGAATCAGTGTTATGTTCGGGATGATGTTCTGCTGGGAAACATCTGGTCTTGGTATTCATGTGGAAGTTCCCTTGATGATATCTAATGTGTGTGTGTGTGTGTGTGTGTGTGTGTGTGTGTGTGTGTGTGTGTGTGTTTCAGTGGAAGAAGCACTGGTTTGTTCTTACTGATCAAAGTCTGAGATATTACAGAGACTCCATCGCTGAAGAGGTTAGTCTCAGTGTTTGGTGCATATATACTGTATAAGAGTGTGTGCGAGTGTGCGTGTGCACAAGTGTGTGTGTGTTTGTGTGTGTGTGTGCGCGTGTGCGCTTGTGTGTGTGTTTAAAAGCTTACCTGAGTGTGTGTTCTATCAGGCGGCGGATCTGGATGGAGAGATTGATTTATCCACATGTTTTGATGTCACTGAGTTTCCAGTGCAGAGGAACTACGGCTTTCAAATCCATGTGAGTCTCACACCATCCACTAAACACCTCCACACCTCCACACCTTTACACCTCCACATCCCCACACCTCCACACTTCTACACCTCCACATCTCCACACCTTTACACCTCCACACTTCCAACACTGTACATCTCCACATACCCACACCTCCCCACACCTCCACACTTCCCAACACTGTACATCTCCACATCCCCACACCTCCACATCTCCACACCTTTCCATCTCCACATCCCCACACCTCCACACTTCTACACCTCCACATCTCCACACCTTTACACCTCCACACTTCCCAACACTGTACATCTCCACATCCCCACACCTCCCTATACCTCCACACCTTTACACCTCCACACTTCCAACACTGTACATCTCCACATCCCCACACCTCCACACCTTTACACCTCCACATCCCCACACCTCCACACTTCTACACCTCCACATCTCCACACCTTTACACCTCCACACTTCCAACACTGTACATCTCCACATACCCACACCTCCCCACACCTCCACACTTCCCAACACTGTACATCTCCACATCCCCACATCTCCACACCTTTCCATCTCCACATCCCCACACCTCCACACTTCTACACCTCCACATCTCCACACCTTTACACCTCCACACTTCCCAACACTGTACATCTCCACATCCCCACACCTCCCTATACCTCCACACCTTTACACCTCCACACTTCCAACACTGTACATCTCCACATCCCCACACCTCCACATCTCCAAACCTTCACACCTCCACACTTCCAACACTGTATATCTCCACATCCCCACACCTCCAGATCTCCACACCTTTACACCTCCACACTTCCCAACACTGTACATCTCCACCTCCCCACACTTCCACATCCCCACACCTCCACACTTCTACACCTCCACATCTCTACACCTTTACACCTCCACACTTTCAAAACTGTACATCTCCACATACCCACACCTCCACACTTCTACACATCCACATCTCCACACCTTCACACCCTTACACCTCCACACTTCCAACACTGTATATCTTCACATCTCCACACCTCCCCACACCTCTACACTTCTACACCTCCACATCCCCACACCTCCACACTTCTACACCTCCACATCTCCACACCTTCCCACACCTTCACACTTTTACATCTCCACATACCCACACCTCCACATCTCCACACCCTTCCACCTCCACACTTCCAACACTCTATATCTCCACATCCCCACACCTCCCCCCACCTCCACATCTCCACACCTTTACACCTCCACACTTCCAACACTGTACATCTCCACATCCCTACACCTCCACATCTCCACACCTTTACACCTCCACACTTCCAACACTGTACATCTCCACATCTCCACACCTTTCCACCTCCACATTTCTACACCTCCACATCTCCACACCTTTACACCTCCACACTTTCAAAACTGTACCTCTCCACATACCCACACCTCCACACTTCTACACCTCCACATCTCCACACCTCCCCACACCTCTTCACTTCTACACCTCCACATTCCCACACCTCCACACTTCTACACCTCCACATCTCCACACCTTCACACTTTTACACCTCCGCACACCTCCACATCTCCACACCTTTACACCTCCACACTTCCAACACTGTACATCTTCACATCCCCACACCTCCACATCTCCACATCTCCACACCTTTACACCTCCACACTTCCAACACAGTACATTTCCACATCCCCACACCTCCACATCTCCACACCTTTACACCTCCACACTTTCAAAACTGTACCTCTCCACATACCCACACCTCCACACTTCTACACCTCCACACCTCCACACTTCTACACCTCCACATCTCCACACCTTTCCACACCTCCCCACACCTCTTCACTTCTACACCTCCACATTCCCACACCTCCACACTTCTACACCTCCACATCTCCACACCTTCACACTTTTACACCTCCACATCTCCACATCTTCACACCCTTACACCTCCACACTTCCAACAATGTATATCTCCACATCTCCACACCTCCCCACACCTCTACACTTCTACACCTCCACATCCCCACACCTCCACATCTCCACACCTTCACACACCTTCACACTTTTACATCTCCACATCCCCACACCTCCACATCCCCACACCTCCACATCTTCACACCCTTACACCTCCACACTTCCAACACTGTATATCTCCACATCCCCACACCTCCACATCTCCACACCCTTACACCTCCACACTTCCAACACTGTATATCTCCACATCCCCACACCTCCACATCCACACCCTTACACCTACACACTTCCAACACTGTATATCTCCACATCCCCACACCTCCACAACTCCACACCCTTACACCTACACACTTCCAACACTGTATATCTTCACATCCCCACACCTCCACATCTCCATACCTTTACACCTCCACACTTCCAACACTGTATATCTCCCTATCCCCACACCTCCCCGCACCTCCACATCTTCACACCTTTACACCTCCACACTTCCAACACTATACATCTTCACATTCCCACACCTCCACATCTCCACACATTTACACCTCTACACTTCCAACACTGTACATCTCCACACCTCCACACCTCCACACCTTTACACATCCACACTTCCAACACTGTACATCTCCACACCCCCACATCTCCACACCTTTACACATCCACACTTCCAACACTGTACATCTCCACACCCCCACATCTCCACACCTTTACACATCCACACTTCCAACACTGTACATCTCCACACCCCCACATCTCCACACCTTTACACATCCACACTTCCAACACTGTACATCTTCACATCCCCACACCTCCACATCTCCACACCTTTCCATCTCCACATCCCCACACCTCCACACTTCTACACCTCCACATCTCCACACCTCCCCACACCTCTACACTTCTACACCTCCACATCCCCACACCTCTCCACACTTTTACACCTCCACATCCCCACACCTCTCCACACTTCTACACCTTTACACCTCCACACTTCCAACACTGTATATCTCCACAACCCCACACCTCCACACCTTTACACCTCCACACTTCCAACACTGTACATCTCCACACCCCCACATCTCCACACCTTTACACATCCACACTTCCAACACTGTACATCTTCACATCCCCACACCTCCACATCTCCACACCTTTCCATCTCCACATCCCCACACCTCCACACTTCTACATATCCACACCTTTACACCTCCACACTTTCAA
>MU551634.1:472506-477506 GCA_024362625.1 Silurus asotus | reverse complement strand
GTGTGTGTGTGTGTGTGTTTGTGTGTGTGTGTGTGTGTGTGTGTGTGTGTGTGTGTGTGCGTGTGCTGTTGGGGCAAACCCAGAAGGAGTTAGTGAAGCTGCAGGACCAGAACACACTTCTGCAGGAACAACTCCATAATGCAGAACAGAATGCACGGGAAGGTTATGTATTACAGGTACACACACACACACACACACACACACACACACACACACACACACAGAGTGAGGAGACGAGTATTCATTTGTACCTATAAGTCATTTATTCTCCATATTCAGGGAAAAATCATCCATGTATAACACAAGTGTTTGTAGCAGTGAAGTTGAAATTGAGACTCAGGGCAGAGAGTTCATAAACAATACATTACTAATACTCAACAGTCTTATATTCAGGATGAGTAATATTGTACAATAATTCCATATTAAAGGTTTATTAGTTCAGCTTCAGGCTAAACGAATGTTATTACTATTCACACAGTAATATAGTTTATTGGAGTTGTGAACTTTGGACACGTTAACATTTATATAGTGTTTATAATTTGAATGTGGGAGATCAGTGGGTAAGATGTTGAACTTTTGATTTGAAGGTCGTGAGTTCAAATCCCAGCACCACTAGGCAGCCACTGCTGGGCCCCTAAGCAAGGCCCCTAACCCCGACTAGAGAGACCCATTTTAGGTTTCTCTGGATGTAAATGTATGATGTGAATGTATAACATGAATAATGGATTGATTAATTCTGTGCATGATTGACTAAAATCTCTCTCTCTCTCTCTCTCTCTCTCTCTCTCTCTCTCTCTCTCTCTCTCTCTCTCTCTCTCTCTGTCTCTGGGCTTTGAGCTCTACAAAATATTTAGCAAAATATAAAACAAATCTGGATGAGCTTCAGGCTGTGCTTTTTCACCTCATTTGTTTGTTTGTTCTGATCTTTATTAATCGTTATTCTGTTGCATGAGGTTTTCTCTGTCATCACTAATCATCCTTGTGATCATGGAGTTTAGATAACACTTTTCAACATCTTTCTACCACACGCCAACCTTTAAATGTTTTTAGATTGTTCCTGTTCACTTTGAAGGACCACATGCTTCCATTTTTCTCCCCAACAAATCACATTCAAGCCCCCATTTCCTTCTTCCATTTCACAGCCTAGAAAAAGCACTGCAGAAAGCTTGAGTATAAAACAGTCGAATGGGCAAATCCTTTCATTTCCAGCAGAAGCCCCAGAGGTGGAGATCCCAAGATATATTTTGACCATAAGTACCAATAACCACAATTTTCTTTTAATCTTTTAAAGTGTACCAAAGAACCAGTGCAGCCTTCATCCGACTCCGTGTCTCTTTCCTCCCGAGCTCCATTGCAACATCTCAGCAAGATGAACCATGAACTTAAGACGGAGCTGGAAACTCAGCGACGGAAGCATGATCTGGCTAATCAGCTGGTTAACAACCTGAGACGGAGCTATAGTGAGGCACAGGATATGCTTGGGCATCATGAGGCTGAAATCGAGGTTCTTCAAGCAAAGCTTGTTTCTGCGATGGCCGAGATCATTGCAAGTGAGCAGGCAGTGGCTCGCATGCGCAGTGAGCTGAAGCTAGAACAGAGTCGTTGCCATGAGCGTGAGGAGGAGTGTATTCGCAATGAAACAACTTTACGTGCACAATTGCGGGACAGCGAGGACCGTCTCCGGGATGTAGAGGCAAGTTTGTTAGAAAAGACCCAGGCGCTGAGACTCCTGGAGAGACAGCAGGCCTTGCAACGGGACCAGCACAAGGAAGTGCAGAGGCTGCAGGAGAAGCTAACCGAGGTTACTAAATGTCTAATTGCGACAGAGGAGGCACAGGCTCTCAGGGAAGAGCGGGAAAAGAAAGAGCACCGTTGCCTGGAAGAAAATTATGAGCGTGAGCGACAAGGACTGAGTCGGAGGCTGGCGGAATCTGAGGGAAAGAGGCGTGAGGCTGAGGAGCAACTTCAGGAAGTTCAGGAACAAGTAGAAACACTTCTCAGAGGAGGTGTAGGTGAGAAGAAAGAATCAGAAGTCAGTGAGGAGATGCTACATCTTCAGCAGGTTCTAAATGAGCAAGCAGATGTGATTGAGAACCTTCGGGAGAGTGTGAGAAGGTTGGAAAAGGAGAGAGATCATCTTACGTGTCGTTGCCAGGAATTGGTGAATCAGATTGCAGAGGCAGACAGAGAGGTAGGAAAACTGCAGGAACAGTTAAAGATAGAAGAAACAGACTACTACTCTTTGGAAAGCTCATATGAGCGTGTTTCAGAAGAGTTTGCAAGAATCAGCCGGGTTCTGAGGGAGAAGGAGGAGGAAGTCAGACAGACCAAGGAGACATATGAGAAGCTGGTGAAAAAAAAAGACCAGGATTTAAATGAAGCTCTTGTCAAGATGGCTGCTCTTGGAAGCAGCCTGGAGGAAACTGAACAACGCCTGAAGGCAAAGGATGAGCTTCTTAGTCGGGTTGGGCATAGGGAGGTGGAGCAAGATTTGCAGGTGAAGCTAACTGTAGCAGAGAACCGAATATCTGAACTGGAAGAGCATCTCAGCGCATTGCGTTTGGGGTTCACAAACCTTAAGATGGAACGATGCTGCTCTCAACAGGATGTCCTTGATGCACTAGAAGAACAAGCAGAGCATGATATATCCTTTTCTACCACTTCCTCTTTGTCTCTTGTAAGAAGCAGCTCAGAGACAGAAGTGTCCTTCGCCAAGCGTCAGAGGATTCGCTTCTCGAACATCCAGTGCCAAAAATACCACCAGTCTCAACGAATCGAAAGAGTTCAGAGAGATAACACATTAATAGATTTTACTCAAGAGGAGAGACAGGACCTTGTGGCAGATACAAGTCTAAACATCACAGATGATACCATCCAGGACTTGTCCCAGGATATCAGCTTAGTAAGTGACAACACATTCCAGTATTGCAGTGATACAGAAAGATTTATGTCCATCATCCATGCACTAGAATCAAAACTCCAGGCAACAGAGGAGAAGCTTAAAGATATGACATCAAAGATGCTAAATGAAGTATGTACTGTCAACGCCTCTGCTGAACCAGAACAGGATGAACCAGATGGTAAATCCATCTCTTGCTTGGATGACAGAAATGTCACAATTGAAGATTTCAAGAAAGCTCTGGGTTTTGTCGAGTCCTGCAGGGTTAGAGTTAGGGAGATTCTCAGTGATCAAAATGAAAAGGGAGGAGCAGAAGCGCAAGTTCATATATTAGCAGAGATTGAGAAAGACCTGGTTAAAGCTTCTTTGCACATTAGGCAAGTTGCCACACGATATGAAGGTTCTCTTCCCTGTCAAACTGAGCCCCAGGCACAGGTGGATAAAAGTGCAATTAAGGTTCTTGCGAGAATGTTAGCCTTTGAAGGAACTGTTTTGGAAAAAATTGCATTTTCTCTTCAAGATCCAAAATCAGAACTAATGCAAAGCCTTAGAGAGATAAATCAAGATTCCCAACAGGTTAAGACAAACCACCAGGATTGTCTTTCTGCAATTTACACTGATATTCTGACAAGAAAACTAAAACTACAGAGCATGCTGATAAATGAGCTCCACCAAGCAGATAGTCTGAGTGACCAGTCAGACAATTTGCATATACCTGATAGTGTCTTTGCTCAAAATTCGATTCACAATGCTTGTATTAGTGCTGAACTTGCATACTCCCTTCAAAACTTCAAGCACTCTTACCAAGACAAATTCGAGGAACTTCAAAGAGACTTGGTAAAGGTAAAAGAGATTTTGCAGCAAAGGGATATTGTTGTGACCCCAGATATTGGCAATAAGCTTGAAGCTGATACAGACATTCGTTCTGATGTCACCCCTTCTGAGCTTGCCCCTTATGAACAGCAGATTAAGATGGAAGAAGCCCACACTCTTGCTGAAGAAATAGTAGAAAGACACTTAGCTGAAATAATGCAGTCCTGTGTTACAGAATCAGTGGCATCACTGTACACCACGAGTGAAAGTCTCATTACTGAGTTGAAAAGACAAGCAAAAGTTCTTCAACACTTGTCTCAGCAGCTGGGGAAGGCATGTGAGGAAGATAACAGCTCTGTTATTTGTGGACTTGCAGGACAAATCCAGGCAGTTTTAGGACCCAGAGACCCTGGAGTCCTAATGTGCAACTCTCTCAGCATGCATGAGGCTCTGATTCAGGTTCAGGTAGCTTATGTTGCCTGTCGACTGCGAGCTGACCATGAGAGAGAGCTATCCCTTTGCCAGGAGACCAGCCACAATATGGCCACTTTGGTCCAGGAGCATGCCCAGCATGTAGCAGCCATCCAGCAGCGTTTCCAGAGTAGCCTGGAAGAAGAACGGATTCAGTACTTTAAAACAATAAACTCCATTCAGGAGGAAAATGAAACTCTTCGAGAGGAGGCTACAATGCAGCTGAAGGAGATGAGCAAGAAGCAGAAACAGATTGTACAGATGGAGCAGGAATTCCAGAGGGAGATTCAGGAGATTAAGAGAAAGCATGCAGAAGAATTGGGTCAGGCAGTGCAAGGACAAGCGACCAGTGAGCTCGTGTTGCTGGAACGTGCCGAAAACACCCAACAGACGTTAGAAACCTTGCTGCAAGACGTTGAGGAAGCAGAGCTAAGGCACAAGAAACACATCTGCAAGCTGGAGCATGAACTCCGTGGGAAGGTTGAGGAACTGGAAAATGTACATCAAGAAGAGATTCAGAAACTACATGACCGCTACAGTCAGACGATTCGCACTCTCGGGGAGAGATTAGAAACGATAGCAGATGATACACAACCTCCATCCACAACAGAGCCTCAAGATGCAGGTCATTTAGAGGAGGACAAGGGGCATGAGCAAGAGGTCAGCAGGGACTCAATGTCACTGCTGAGAAGCCGTGTGCAGGAACTGGAGCTACAGATGATGAACATGCGTGATGAATTGGAAAACAAGCCACCAGATGGAGACATGGCCGGGCTGCGAGAAAAGTACCAGAGAGACTTCGACAGTCTTAAGGTTC
>MU551634.1:432506-467506 GCA_024362625.1 Silurus asotus | reverse complement strand
CAAATCAAGAGCCCCAGTAACAGCACTGCTTGTGTTGTGTTGTGTGTTAATTCTTTTTCTGTTTGTGTGTTTGCCTGCACAAATCAGTCCTTTTCTGTGTTGCTCTTGTGTGAGGTGTGTGTGTGTGTGTGTGTGTGTGTGTGTGTGTGTGTGTGTGTGTGTGTGTGTGTCTGGTGTGTGTGTGTGTGTGTGTGCAGTTTATTATGTTTGTCATTGCTGTATGGTGTCTGTCTTCCTTGTGCATTTTACAAGTACAGGTAGTCGTCGACTTACGACCACAATCGCTGGCGTACCAGCTTCCGGCATCATTTCACAGTACTGCACATATAACCAAGTCAAGTCAAGTTTATTTCTATTGCACTTTTCACAACAGATATTGTTTTAAAGCAGCTTTACAGAAATCAACAGTTAAGGTGAATGGTGTGTGTTTATCCCTGATGAGCAGCATGGCGACTACTCTACTTACAAACAAATCGTGTTACGACGGGTCTGTCGGTCCCAATCGTGGTCGTAGGTCGGCGACTACCAGTTTACATTTATATGGAATTATTGCTGCGATCACCAACTCTGATTAGATTTTGGACTTATTCATGTACTTTATAAAACCTTGCTGTGACCTTGACCATATTTAAAGTATGAATTGTTTCAAGTAGGTATTCCTAGAGAACTAATTTTGGGGTTCTTCAGGATCAGGTTCTGCTTTTTTAGACATATTTGTTGGAGCTTAATGAAGTAAAGAATCATCTCACATTACATCAATAATTCCTTCCAAATCAAATGACCTGGGTCGACCGAGACCCCATAAACCCCTACAAACAATCCCCATAATGTTGCTTAAATAATTATATTTTATAGGTCGACATTTTTACTGAAATCTTTTGTACATTTATACATTTGAATTGATGCTAATGTAACTAATTTGTACGTGGACTTGATATGTGACGCTGATGTCCTCGGTTTGCCAGAGGTGGAAGTTTTCTGTATCGATACCAAAAGCACAATCTTTGGTGGTGAAATTTTCATGGTGTTTTAACCTTAACATCCAAACATATAGCATGAGCAGTAGCAGAAGCAACTTTTTTAATAGCCATGGGGAAATTATAACAGTTACAAATTCAACAGAAATGAGACACTTTGAATAACAAACACTTAATCACATGCATGAAAGAAATGCCATTTACCAGTGCCACCAAGTGGTGGAATGCTGGAACTACAGGGTCAGAACCTGATATATATATATATATATATATATATACACAGTGGAACCCGGTGATGTCGATGTCGATGACGATGATAAACGAAAATCAAAATGGTGGCAGTATATTAACGTGCTTGAAATTTCTTTATGTACATGATGTGGGTTAATAAATGAGAATGTGCATGCACGTGTTTTTAGAGGTTTTTTACACAACAGCGTTGCTGTGATTTGTTTGATGAAGTCATGCTATAAAAATTTACATGTTTGTTAACATCAAAAGGCATAAGTGCACCAACTAACAGCAGAGATTCACCAGCATACAATACAAACCAGCGTCCATTCTCCATACAAACCTTTATTATATTCTCCAACATTATAAAGTAAGGAGCGACGCGCACGCTCGGTAAGGAGTTGAAGCCGGGAGTTTACGTTCACGTTTGAAACTTTTCTGTCCCTTGTTTTTGGTTTCGGGTTCAGTTTTGGATCTTCCGGGGTTTTTTTTTTTGGCTTCGCGCCGTGCCGCCGGTCGCGGTATTTTTTTATTTCCATTCACAAACTCCCTCTTTCTCTCTCTCTCTCTCTCTCTTTCTCTCTCGAAAGTTTTTTCAAACACTTTGCTTTGTGTGTTTGTGTGGATTACTTCAGCCTGATGGTCATAAGTTTTCTGTTTATTTTTCTTTTTTTTCCACATGTGGACTAAATGTGAGACGCCACTGTGCAGCCGCTGTTTATTTTTGAGTGATCTGTGTGTTTATAATGTTGGAGAATATAATAAAGGTTTGTATGGAGAATGGACGCTGGTTTGTATTGTATACTGGTGAATCTCTGCTGTTAGTTGGTGCACTTATGCCTTTTGATGTTAACAAACATGTAAATTTTTATAGCATGACTTCATCAAACAAATCACAGCAACGCTGTTGTGTAAAAAACCCTCCAAAAACACGTGCATGCACATTCTCATTTATTAACACACATCATGTACATAAAGAAATTTCAAGCACGTTAATATACTGCCGCCATTTAGATTTTTGTTTATCTCCATCATCCGTTACCTCGATGGTTTTTGGCGACCCCCTACGACATCGACATAACCGGGTTCCACTGTATTTTTATGTTTTTTTTTTATATTTTAAGCATTTGCATAATTTTATTCTTTAAAGTTATTATTATTGCTGTTTTTTAAATAATTTTGGCTGAACTAATATAAAGTCTAATAACTGACATTGAGTTAAATTATATATTTCTTTCTATTATTATTAACAAAATAAAAAAAATGGTGCAAGTGGAGGTGTTCAGGATATTGTAAGGGAATTGTATATGATCATGTATAATTTTTTGTCTTACTGTAAATGTAAATGCATTGTTTAGTGATGTGTAAAAAATTCCTACGTGATTGACAGCTCTGTACCAGTCTCTCGTCTTTCTCTCTTCCTCAGAGTCTGAAAGAGGGATTAACAGTGCAGGAACGGATGAAGCTGTTTGAAGCAAAAGACACGAGGAAGATCTGAATAACTTTCTCACACACACACACACACACACACACACACACACACACACACACATTCTAATGTATGAACAAACATATACACAAGATTTATTATTATATTTGTTGTCATAGTGAGTAATGAGACATCAGCTGCTTAGTTTTTATTATTTGTGTGTGTGTGTGTGTGTGGGGGGGGGGGGGGGGGGGGGGGATAGTGAAAGTGAGAGATATAACTGCTGTATATCTTTTGGGATGTGTAAGAGTGTGTTATTCATAGACAGCTTTAATTTTGCTAACGACCTTGTAAATAAGTGTGTGTGTGTGTGTGTGTGTGTTTTACACATTTTTTAACACAGCTCATTATGTTTCCCTCTGCCCTCGCTGCAGTTGTGTAGTGTGCGGGTCTGAGGAGACTTTGACTGGAGCACATGTAGCTCGGGCTGCCGTTCGCTAAACCGCTAGCTAAACCGCACAGTCGAGCCTAGCTCATGAGATTAGCACAGGAAAGCTAATGAATGTGCCTGATGTACGCTTGCAATGCATTATACCTAGAGAACATCACCATAAGAGCAATCGAACTTTAAAATCCATTATCAGGATTTGAATCTAAAAAGTATTTGAAGTATTTGTTTGTAAAAGTTTGTACACCCATTAGGACAAATCTTTTGTAATGAAAACTTCTGATGTGTTTGGTTTCACAGTTCCTTCATCTGTAAACCCAACAGAATGAATTCTTATCGTTAGCTTGTACCCCCTGCATTTTTTGTAACTTGACTTAAATATCAGAATATTTTTATCATGTTCATTATCTCCTAATAGTTTTAAAAATTCAGATTGTTGCTTTGTTGTAGGTTACACTCACACTCTTGATTTGACCAAATATTCAACCTTCCACTCTCAGAAATCCACATGTTGGACCTTTGATTGTGATTCTACAGTATTTGCAAAAGAAAAAGTGTAGCTACAGCGAGTTCTTTTATGGTTTTTGAGAGACACAAACTCTGTAATGTAAATGTATGAAAATGGACTTTGACCAAATAAATCTATAAATGTGCCACTTTGTCATTGCAAAATCCTCCCTCAGCATGTAAAACTTTACACACTGTCAGCATCCACACACTTCGTTTCTCCAAACATTCAGCTAAAATACTTTGCAGTGCCTCTTGTGAAACATTTCCAAAGATGTTCTTTATTAGCAGGAGTTTTCTTGTTCATCGCAGAGTAGTTGAGTAGGATAGAGGTGCAGTGACTGGGCAGGTGGTTCCATGATAAATATCACTCCAGACCACTGTTTACTCTCTAAACAACACTTACAGAACTCAGGCTCATTGTCTTGTTGTACAGTGAAGTCGGTTTCAATGAGCTGCAGTCCAGACGGAACTGCATGGTGTTGAAGTGTGGAATGGGAGCCATGTTGGTTCAGGATTCCTTTTACTTTCTGGAACCTTCACTGCTCCAAAACAACCCCAAACCATTTAACTTCCACCTCCATGTGTGGCAAAATGTCTTATTTGGACTCCACAGAACTTTCTTCCTCTCATTCACTGTCACATTACTGTGTATCTCAAAAACCATCCAAACTTTTCACAGGAACTTTATTATTATTATAAAAGTTGTAACAGTGAGTAGACAAAAGAGCAAACAAAAAAAGAAGGAGAAAGAGAGAGCAGTTTGAGTTTTGTCTATTTTATATGCTTCTGTCCAGCCTCAGGAAGACAAGGTATTAATCCTCTTCAGTGTCAGTTATTCCTAATTTGTGTGAAATTAACAGAAGTAAATCAGTGCTGTTGTTGTTGCCCACACAGTGGCCTTTGCTTTGAAATTTCTGTTTTTATTCTGAATAATTCTAGTTGTAATGAGTGCTGATTTGAATAGAAGTACAGTATTTTCTGCATGTGAACCTGTTTACTTGCTTTAGTTTTGAATTTGAAGAGCTGTGTATACACTCATTTAGAGAGAGAGAGAGAGAGAGAGAGTGTGTGTGTGTGTGTGTGTGTGTGTGTGTGTGTGTGTGTGGTTGTTTTTCTTGGAGAGAAATAAACGTTTATTATGTGATATATTTGTATTTTAGGTGAGCGTAGGTGAGTCTGATTAAACACTTTCACTGGAAGTCCCTGTATAGTGTTAAATACGCAGCGTTGTGTATATACATGTTTCTCAGAGGTTTTTTGGTTAATGTTTAAAATTAAAAAAGAAAATAAATCTATCTTACTTATTAGCTCTATATGAAAAAAAGTCTATATATAAATATAAATAAAATAATTCATTTTTTTGGCCTGAATGTGAAATGTCAAATAAATATATATCAAAAAGTATTTTTGTTTGAATCTTTTGTATTTCTTTTATGCAAATGATTATATATATATATATATATTTGCTGTTTATTTATACATTTTTCATATGTTTTCTTCATTTATTTAGGTCACATATGGTTACATATGATGAGTCAAATCAGACTTGGGTTTATATTAAATGTAATTATACCAAACTGTTTTATATCAAACATTTCATTTGCAAAGGTTATCCACATTACGTAATAAATAAATAAATAAAAATAAAAAACAATAAAAAAAACAGTACTCTGTATTCAGCATAGCTAATGCTATTTTATTATTTTAAAATGTATTTGTTTAAAATATTATTTAGTTTCAAAGTCATGAAGTGGCTCGTAATTACACAAATGTTTTCCAAACTGCAGCAGATTTACTGATTAAGACTAGATATTATGTAGGTGAGTCAGTCGGTATAATCCTAACTTTACACTTGTGCAAGTTCTTAAGACTAAAAGGCAAAGGAAGCTCTGTAAGTTTGTCATTGATGAACAAGCCAGTGGTGACTGTGGCAAGGAAAATCTCCCCGAGTTGGCATAAGGAAGAAACCTTGAGAGGAACCAGATTCAAGAGGGAACCTCATCCTCATCTGGGTTGCACATCTGCGAATGTCCATTTATTACAGATATACAATGTAGCGGGGTGCAGTGATGATGATCAGAAGCAAACTATAGTCCTGAGTCAGTGTAGCAGACTGTTGACAATAACTACAGTCTAAATCCATCCTTAAAGCTCCCGTTTTTACTCTGGAATTTAATAGAACCACCCAAGGCATTGATGAAAAACTGTCCCCAACTGCAGAGAGTGGCCTCCAATCGAAGAGGATACTATCCAGAGGCAGACCTGGACAAAGTGAGAAGATCCATGGAGGGAAGAGGGGCAGGAACAGTGGTCACTGGAACTGTCTCTAGGTTACATATGTAACCTTAGTTCCCTAAGGGAACGAGGCGATGCCTCACAACGCTTTGGGAATGCTTCCACATTGCTCACACTCTGAATCACGTGTGAAATCCGGCCAACAGCAAATTCGCGACATCACTGGTGGGTAGACTTCATGACCAGGACGCTACAAAATGTGCATGCAATGGAGCCAACGCTAGCTTGTAAAAATAGAAAGGGAAGCGAGGCAGGGATGCAGAGAGTGTGGCTCGAAGGCGCAGCATCTCGTTCCTAAGGAAATTAAGGTTACATTCGAAACCTAGAGATGTTATCTTTCAGGAACTCGAGCTGCGTCACAGTGCTTTGGGAATGTGTCCAATCATGCCACACTGACCAGTCCTTGCCTGGTGTGTGAGAGCACAACCAAAGCGCAGGACAGAAGAGCCGAGAGTGGCTCTAAGGTTGAGGTGGTAGAACCTGACAAAGGTCAGTGGGGTGGACCAGCCCGGAGCGTTGCAAATGTCCTGGAGTGGGACTCCAGTGGACCAGGCCGTAGAGGCCGCCACATTCCGAGTGGAGTGAGCCTTGAAGTCAAAAGGAGCGGGAAAACCAGAGGACCCATATGAAGATAAAATAGCATCCACAATACATCTACTGAGAGTCTGCTTGTTGCCAATAGGGGCCATTGCAGACAAACAGCTGCCCTGACTTCTGCACAGACTTGTCCTGTGGACGTACATGTCCAGTGCTCACACTGGACACAGTCAGTTTGTTTCTGGGCCTAGGAAAGAGGAGGGTAGAATGCCTGCAGCATGACAGGTCGCGAGGGAGCCATGGGCATGTTAGGTACATACCCTGGTTGGGGTAACCTAAGGACCACCTCGGCTCGAAGGGAGGGCTCAGACAGAGCCACCAACATGATGGCCAAGTCTCACAGAGGCACGCTGGGTCGTGTCTCCGGCCTCAGCCTCCGGGTGCCGCACGGGAATGTGTCGCCAGGGGTGTCTACCATCGACTGACCAGCAAACGGGGCACAATAAGCCATGATAGCAGACATGTAAAGGGTTGAAAGAGCCAACCTTGCTCTTTTAGTAGAATGTCAAATAGTAGGTAAAAAAATGTAGACTGTGTCCAATTAGTGGTGCTCGCACCACGCAGGAAACAATCGCCTTTTCGGGGCATACGACCTCCTCATAGAGGGAGCTCTGGATTGGAGAATGATCTCTGCTACCTCAGTAGAGAGACCAGCTCCATAACTTTGCGTGGGCGTAAACCAGAGTACACCCTGCTTGGGATAGGAAATCTCTCCTGGGAGATATTTCCTAGTGGGTTCCTTGAGGAGGGACACAAGGTCCGTGAGCCATGGTCTGCCCGGCCAGAAAGGTGCCACTAGGAGGAGATGGACTTTTTCCTTGCGAACTCTCTCCAAAACTCCCGGGAGCAGCGCAATAGGAGGAAAGGCATACAGGCGTAGCCTCTGCCACGTCTGTACCATAGCGTCCAGCCCCAAGGGGGCTGGGTGAGTGGGGAAGAACATTTAATAAAACTAAGTCTCTTAAACTAAGAGACAGTTTGATGTCTCTTGCGTCGCAAACAGATCCACCTGTGCTCTGTAAGACCTTTGCCATATCCGCTCCACGACCTCGGGGTGGAGCTTTCATTCCTGGGGCTTCTGCCCTTGCCTCAAAAGGGTGTCTGCTTTCCTGTGGACTAGCATTGTGAACTCCCTAGTGGTCAACAGACCAGCACACAGTGATATCCCAGGTCTGGGAGGAGTGTTTCAGTCTATGGGCCACACAAGATGGAGCTTGTTCAACTGACCTTGGCCGGAATGGCCACTCATGACCGCTCCCCACCTCATGAGGGAGAATCCATCGTTAGCATTACGTGACAACAACGGACCTCCCAGGCCCTGAGACTGAAACACAGGTTCTTTCGATATATAAGGCTCAGCGGGTTCGCAGTGAGACCTCGATAGTAAGAAGTGGATTGCCCTTTCGGGAGAACCCTCTGGAGATGTCTCATGTGCAGGAGACCCAGTGGAATCACTTTGGAGGCTGCTGCCATAAGTCCCAGCAGCCACTGGAGCTGCTTCACAGTCTGTGACTCACCTTCTTTCACTCTCTTGACTGTTATGAGGATAGCTTTGACCCGAGCCGGAGATAGTTGTGAGTCCCCCACCATGCCTAAGAAGGTGGTTCTCTGTACTGGGAAAAGCACACTCTTTTTGGTGTTTTAGTCCTAACCCCGGTTCCTTCATATAGGTGAAAACATCATCTCGATGCCAGACTGGCCAAAAGCTCTGATCAAGCTAATATCATCCAATCGTCAAAATAGTTCTGAATGCGAATGTCCCAAAGCCTGGACAGGGTCAAAGCCGCATCCCTGCATTTTGTGGAGGTGAGGGTGAGAGCGTTAGGCTGAACGGGAGGACCCGATATTAGTAAGCTTCGCCCCTCAAAGCCAACCTCAGGGACCTTCTATGAGCAGGAAGGATGGATATGTGGACGTATGCGTCATTTAATCTATCGTAACAAACCGGTCCTCAGGCCTGATCTGAGTCACGACCTGCTTAGGAGTGAGCATCCTGAACCTAAGCCTCATAAGCCAGTGCTTCCAGAGCTTAGATCTAGATCTGGATGTAACCCCCCACCCCCGGGTCCTTCTTCAGAACCCTGAAGTACTGGCTATAGAAGCCAGGACTCTCTAAATAAAGAAGGGACCAATAAAGAAGGAAGGTTTAACTGCCACCCTCCTAAGGTTAAAGCTCTCTGGTTGTCAGGGCCTGCGCACCGTGGCTTGTTTGATGAATTGGGCAACCTTTATGTCCACCGGCTCCTTGGGCTTGGGCCTAGAGCATCGAGGCCTAAAGTTTGGGAAAAGGTTTGGGCTGGGGAAAGACAGGCAACCCAAAGTAAGAGTGGCAGACTTCTATCAATCCCCACACTTGAGTCCAAAATGTAATGTGTTGAAAATATTTTGCAGTTATTCCCCTGAGGTTTTGAGGCTTTGTTAAAGTCCCTGGTAACAAAGGCACTACTTCCAGATATCACACTATGTAGTCCACCAAAATTATCACAAAGTGACAGTCGTTGTGCAAAATCCATACCGATACTTTCAAAGGGGACTTGAAATTGATCCTTCTACAGTGGCCATCGGATTTACCAGCTCACATTTGTGACATTCTGCACACCATCTGTGCATATTCCTGTGAATGACTGGACTTATAGAAATGAGCCATTATGTATTGTCTTTTACTGTCGCAGGTGTATAGCCATAGTTGTGATAAACCTTCATAAACTCTTCTGTTCTTAAACTACATCGTCCCTTCCTTTGCTTAAGTGTCTCATATCACTTGATATAGCTTATCTTTAATAACAGAAAAATACTGATAGGAGAGCACATCAGCCTGAATTCTATTCATAATTTATTTTCACTTGGTCAAAGGTGTCATGCATCTCCTCCAGAGACAAATTCCATTTACATTACATATATGGCATTAGCAGACGACCTGAGTCTGGTTAGCAGAGTGGGGCAGGGGAAACTTGTCTAAATGTAGACTTTAGGGAGTGGTAGCCTAGTGGTTAAGGTGCTAAGTTACTGATCGGAAGGTCTGGTATCGCCAAGCTCTTGAGCCTTTGAGCAAGGCCTTTAACCCTCTGTGCTTTATCTGTATCAAGGCTGACCTTGTGCTTTGACCCCAGCTTCTGAACACGCTGTGCTATAATGTATACTGAACAAAATTTAAATGCAAAACTTGTTTTTGCCCCCATTTTTATGAGCTAACCTTAAACATCTTTTTCTATTTACACAAAAGGGATATTTCTCTTAAATATTGTTCCCCTTCGGGAACAATATCGTAACGCTTTAGGAATGCCCCTGCGTTGTCCGCTCTCTGAACCACATGTGAAATCTGATCAATAGGTGAGTCGTGACGTCATCTGTGGGCGACGTTGCGTAAACCAGAAGGCTACAAATGGCTGCGAGATGGTGGAGACGCCAGCTTCTGCTGGTTCAGGTAAGCGCTGTTTCGATGTGTTTTTGATTGAGTGATAGCTTGCAGACAAAAATACAGTAAATGTGTTCATCCGTGTCCCCGCTTCATTATGGGGAAGAATACGCACAATCGGTGCGTTTGCTTAGAAGTGGAGCATGCACAATTGGCTCTCGAGTTAGACGATTGCTTGCATTGTAGCCGCATGGCTATGTGCACGCTTCGCTCTCGGAAAGAGCGCTCTTTGAGAGGAGCTCTCTCCCTCCCGGCTCTGGTCCCGCTCCTGCCGAGGCTATGTGGCGCCGGCGCTTGTGGGGCTCGCAGGCCAATGTAGCAGCGGGGTTGGAGTCGGATGAGTCCTCTCCAGCCTCTCCTGCTGGATCGAGCACCTGCTCTCTCGGCGAAGCAGGCCTGATGGCTGCTTCTGCTCCCGGCACAAGCAGCACGGTGTTACATGTCTCTCCCTCCGAGGAGGGTAAGATGATGGATGGTAGCGAGCCCGTGGACTTCTTGCAGCCTGTGGTGTACGAGGAGCTCCTCAAGGTCGTGACACGAGCCGTGCGCAAGCTGGATCTAGCTTGGCCGGTTGAAAGGCAGAAGCAGTGTGCACCCAGTAAACTGGATGAGCGCTTCCTGCATCCTGTGTCACTTCCTCGGGCGTACTTTTTTCCCAACAATCTTTGCTCAACACAAACGTGGTTTGGGCTAAGGAGTGCGGCTACGGGGTGATGCTGCGTGTGGAAGAGACGCCAGCTAGCTATCTCTCCCCTAGTGTAGCATCGTCGCTAAAGGCACCGGTATTCCCTACTAAGCCGTTGCGTGCAACATCAGTCTTAGTAGGGAAGGCTTATGCGGCAAGCCAGGCTGCGGGTTGCCTTCATACCATGGGTGTGTTGCAGGCATCTAGGAGTTCCAAGATGGCGCCGGTGAGATCGGCTGCCGTCACGACTACTCCGGCTACGATTTTTCTTTTTTGTCTATTTTGTTATTTTTATTTAACTAGTTTTATTTCCATCTACACAAGATGGACACCATTAGATATGACAGAGACACTCTTATATCTATTGGTGTACAATACACTCACCTTTCGCCGCTTTTAAACCCGGACCCATGCTGGCCGAGAGAGATCCTGAGGGAGAACAAAGGACGCGACCCGTACCGGCTCCCACGAGTACATACATACATACATACATACATACATACATACATACATACATACATACATACATACATACATACATACATACATACATACATACATACATACATACATACATACATACATACATACATACATACATACATACATACATACATACATACATACATACATACATACATACATACATACATACATACATACATACATACATACATACATACATACATACATACATACATACATACATACATACATACATACATACATACATACATACATACATACATACATACATACATACATACATATGGTAGTATGGCCTTAAAGATGGGAGCTTTCAAGTACTGTGAAAATATAGAGACATATCGTAGGCCAAATGTATGTTATTTAATTACTGTACAAGATAATGAAGAAAAAGATTTTTATGTTTTTTCAATTGAGGCAGAAAATATGGAGGTGTAGAAGTAGCCCAACACAGCACTTTCCTAAATCTGCAATTGGCCCTGGTATTACTATTCATTTCAACAAAGAAGGTACACTTTCATCAATTTTGGTGTGGCACCAATCATATGTTGTACAATAATAGAAAGCAAAAATAGAAACTTTGATTAAAAGATTGACTAGATTTTAATCAGTCATCTTCAAGTGAATTTTATAGTAGAAAAAAAAAAACATATTTCTTTAAAGATTTTCATTTCAATGTAGTAATTATACATACAAAAATTAATGAAATATTTACATATAATACAAGTTACCTTGATAAAAGTCAAAAGCATTATGAACATATCCACAATATTTGGAGAGAAGTAAAGTATATTAACAAGATGTATATAGATGAATAAAGATATTTAAATAACAAAGTGCCTTGGGGTGAGAGTGGGATGATCAAAATTCTGTACATAATAAGCCAGAATCTGTGTGACTGGTATGGAGTCTTTGATTTGTGTTCCTTATTTCATAATTTGTAGGTTGTCCAAGCCCACTGTTTGTCCCATCTGGGTTACAGGTGTCCATATCCTCTCCACAGATGCAATCAGCTGGAACAGCCTCTGTTCCAGCTTCCTTTATAGAAGTTATTGAATGGCTTTTGTCCATCACATAGGATCCTACAAGAGTATTGCTTCTACTTCTGAAGTTCTTCGGCTCTTCATTTGAACAATTGATCGGTTCAGCGTTAGCATACTCTGCAGCACCATGGTTCATATAGTCATCCTTTGCATCACCGGGGTCTGTGGGCCCTGCCAGTTCCATCTTTAAGTTCCGTGCGCTGTCCATATAAGTCTGACTCAGCTTCACATCAGGTAAGTAGTTAGCATGGATCTCTGCCAGTTTCATGTAAATGATGTACCTGGAATGAATGCTTCCTCCATCTTCCAGAGCTGCAGCCAGGGCTAAATGAAAATATCCCATGGCATCAAAAGCATCCTATGGCATAAAAAAGTGATTTGTAAAATGCACGGTAAAGTAAAACCATTTTAAATAAATATGAAAGATTACATTTACATTTACCTCTGTGTGTGTGTGTGTGTGTGTGTGTGTGTATGTGTGTGTATGTGTGTGTGTGTGTGTGTGTGTGTGTGTGTGTGTGTGTGTAAACAGTGTATTTAGAAAGTATCCAGACCCCCTTAAATGTATTCAATTTTGCTATGTTGCACCCTGTACTACAATTGTTCATTTTTTTTCTCATTAATCTACACTTAGTACCCCATAATGACAAAGTGAAAACTGAATTCTAGAATTATTTGTATTTAAAAAAACTTGAATATCACAAGTACAAAAGTATTTAGATTGATTACTCAGTACTTAGTTAAAGTTTTTTTTTCCCCCCAACAATCACATCCTTGATTCTTTTTGGTTAAGGTGCAACAAACTTTGCACACCTGTATTGGGGAATATTTTTGCCTTTTTTCATTGTAAATTTTCCTAAACTGTTCAGGTTGGATGGAGACTGTTGGTGGACAGCCACTTTCAGGTCTCTCCAGAGATGTTTAATAGGTTTTAAATCACCGCTCTGGCTGAGCCACTCTAGGACATTCACAGAGTTGTCCTGAAGTCACTCCTTTGTTGTTTTTCCTGTTCGTGTGTGTAGGGTTGTAGTCATGTATGAAGGTGAACCTTCAACCCAGACTGAGACTGTGGAACAGGTTTTAAATGAGGATATCCTTGTACTTTGCTCCATTCAGCTTTCTACCAACCCTGATCAATTCCCTGGATCAAAAACCCACACAGCTTGATGCTGCCACAATCATGCTTCACTTTTGCGATGGTTTTGGGCAGGTTATGAGCAGTGCTTGAAGAGTATCAAAACCAGAGAGTCTTGTTTCATACAGTCCAGAAGTCCTTCAGGTGCCTGTTTGGAAACTCAAAGCAGGCTTGCATGGGTTTCTGTGTAGGCAATGTAGCCACATTGCCTTAAAGCTCAGTGTTGGAGGGCTTCAGTGATGATTGTCACTCTGGAACTTTGTTCAATCTCAACACAGGATTTCTCAGTCAGAGTGACCATCGGGTCCTTGATTGCATTTTCTACCAAGGCACTTTTTTCCGTTTGCACAGTTTGGCAGGGTGACCAGCTCTTAGAAGAGTCCTGTGTGTGCTTCCTCCTTTTGAGAATTATGGAGGCCACTGTGCTCTTGAGGAATTTTTAAGAGCAGCAGCCATTTTTTTGTAGCCTTCCCCAGATCTGTGCCTTGAAACAATACTGTCTTTGACATCTGCAGACAGTTTCTTTGTCCTCATGGTTTGATGTTTGCTTTGATATGCATTCTCAGCTGTGAGGGACCTCTATAGAGAGGTGTGTGGCTTTCTAAATCAGGTCCAATCAATATATTTTTCCACAGCTAGACTCCGGTCAAGATGAAGAAGCCTCTCAGTAACAATTAAGAGAAATGAGAGGCAGCTGAGCTAAAGTGTTGCTGCAAAGGGTTTTTTCCTACTTCAGTCTCCTTATGCTAGTCACACATCATGTGTTTAAGCTCATTCTATGATACGTAGTTTATGTATATGTTTACGTATATATGTAGTGTATATATATATATTTATATATATATGTATATATGTATACGTATATATATATATATGTATTTTTTATATACGTATATACATATATATATATATATATATATATATATGTATACGTACGTATATATACATATATATTTATATATCTCTACATCTTATTTATCTGCCTTCTTTTCTTATTATATTTTTCTTTGAATTTTGTTATTATATTTATATTTTTTATTCTCCTTTTTTACCCTATTTTTATTCCCTCATGCCGGGCCGTTGTCAAAAGCATTTCACTGCATGTCGTACCCTGTATGTATGTGTTTGTGACAAATAAATTTGATTTGATTTGATTTGATTGCATGACGCATGTTGCAAGCATGATACACAGGACTTGCGTTGCGCTGCCGACTTAACCCTTCCGGTCATCAAGCACACGGCGTGGGCCGTTGGTCGGTCAATGGTGGCCCTGGTAGCCACATAAAGGTATCTGTAGCCCACCTTATCTGACCTCCCGGATAAGGCTAGAGCTGTGCTGTTGAACGCGTCAATGGCTCCTCCTGGTTGGCGTCGCTGTGACGGCGTTTGTGAACAGGTTCCAGGAGTCTAAAAAAAGCAGTCGGCTGCGTTTCAGCAGTACCTCCCTCGCCGATCTCGTGGGGCTGTTCGGCGGCAGCCCCAGCCCGGTCCTTCCGGGCACCACAAAGCCCAGAAACAAGGTGTGCTTCAGGGTGCAGCCTTCCTCCAGTGGTTTCATCCTTCCACCCAAAATTTGCGGATGGGGGAGGCCTGCCACCTCGCGCGAGGTGTCATCAGCTGTGGGGCTCCACCCCAGCTGCTCTGAGTGGGTCAGAGGCCAGCCCCTCAAGTCCTCCTGAGTAACTTTGTGACAGCTTGGGAGGTGGTCCCCCCCCCTCGGTTCGAGAGTTAGGTTTCTACAGCACCGTACTTTGTCGTTCCGAAGAAGAATGGCGGGTTACGTCCCATTCTAGATCTTTGCTCCTTGAACCGCTCACTTATGAGGCTCAGGTTCAGGATACTTACCCTTAAAGTGGTCTTGACTCAGATCAGGTCCGAGGACTAGTTCGTCATTATAGATCTGAAGGACGCGTACTTCCACATTTCCATCCTTCCTGCACACAGGAGGTTCCTGAGGTTTGCTTTCGGAGGCAAAGCTTACCAATATCTGGTCCTTCTGTTCGGCCTAGAACTCTCACCTCGCACCTTCACGAAATGCGTTGACGCAGCACTGACCCCGCTGCGGCTCCAGGGCATCTGCATTTTTAATTATATTGACGACTGGTTGGTACTGGCTCATTCAGAGCACCAGGTGGTTCGGCATCGAGATGTCATTCACGCCTGCATGAAGGTGCTTCGGTTTAGACTGAACGCTGGCAAAAGTGTGCATTCTCGGGTACAAAGAACCACTTTTTTGGGCGTGGTGTGTGTCTTCCGCCCGGATCAAATTCATCCTTACGGCAGTCTGGAGGGTAAGGAAAGGCCAGCCACTCACTGTGAAGCAATTCCAGATGCTGATGGGTCTCATGGCGGCCATGTCCAGTATAATTCCACTCGGCCTCCTCCACATGAGGCCCCTCCAGTGGTGGCTCCAGGGCAGAGGGTTCTCTCCAAGGGGTAATCCGTATTATACTATTAGGGTTTTGCAGCGTGCCCTTCGAGCCTTGGATGTATAGAAGGACCCAACATTTCTGTCCCAAGGCCCCGTTTTAGCGCCTCCTTGTCGCCGGGTTACGCTGATGACAGACGATTCCCTCACAGGGTGGGAAGCGGGCATGAGTGGCCACTCCGCCCGCGGTCTGTGGAGCGGCCCATGTCTCTAGTGGCACATAAATTGCCTGGAGATTATGGCGGTGTTTTTGGGGTTAAAACACTTTCTCCCAGACCTAAGTGATTGCCATGTGTTGGTCCGCACAGACAATACTGCGCTGGTCTCATACATCAACCACCAGGGGAGCCTTTGGTCTCGCCCCTTGTACAAGCTATCGCGAGAGGTCCTCTTGTGGTCCAGGACAGACATCCCTAATTGAGAGCCGTTTACATCCTGGGACAGTTGAAATACAGAGAAGACGCCCAGTTGAGACAGGGGCCGAGGCCTGGGGAATGGCGACTCCACCCCGGGGTGGTGGAGCTTGTATGACACTTCGCACTGTCCCCTCCGGTTCTCTCTCTCTCACCCAGCCCCATTGGGTCTGGATGCCATGGTACAGTCATGGCCGAGGCTATGCCTGTACACCTTTACACCGATCCTGCTGCTCTCGGGTGTTCTGGAGAGAGTTCGCCGGGATGGAGTCACCTTAATTACCGGGTAAATCATGGTTTGCCGATCTGGTGTCCCCACTCAAGGACCCTTCAGGGGAAATTCCTCCCAGGAGGGATCTCCTCTCGCAGGCGGGCAGAACCCTACTTCACCTCCGCCCGGAGTTGTGGAGGCTGTGGCTGTGGCCCCTGAGGGGGCACAGTTCATGGCAGCTGGTCTCTCTACCGATGTAGGAGAAACCCTTCTTCACTCCAGAGCTCCCTCCATGAGGAGGTCATACACCAAAGGATGGCGACTGTTCAGGTCATGGTGCGAGCACCTTGACTTGGACCCAGTTAAGTGCCCGATTGGTTCAGTTCTAGGGTTTTTACAGGAACAGTTTGCTTCAACCCTGAAGGTTTACATGTCCGCCATTGCAGCATATATCACCCCCCCCTACAGGGCAGTCGCCGGATAGGCACCCATTGGTGACACGTTTCCTTCGCTTCCTTCCTGAGGCCCAGGATGTGACCCAGAGTGCCTGTCTGGGACTTAGCAGTTGTGGTGGTGGCTTTATCTTAGCCCCCCTTCGAGCCCTTGGCCTAGGTGGCCCTAGGTTCAGGTTTCTGTCGCTTAAGGCCACCTTCCTCTTGGCAATTTCCTCCCTGAAAAGGATTGGGGATCTGCAGGCTCTGTCAGTGGCTCTGTCCCACCTGGAGTTTGCCCCTTGCCAGAGCGTTTCTCTACGCGAAACCTGGGTACGTACCTAAGGTGCCTTTGGCTCCCACACAACCTGTCATGTTACAGGCATTCTGCCCTCCTCTGTTCGTAGCCCCCGACCAGGAGCGACAGAACTGACTGTGTCCAGTGCGAGCATGTCACAACATGCCTATTGGTCAGATTTCAGAGGTGGTAGCTCAGTGGTTAAGGCAGTGGGCTTTGGATCAGAAGATCACAGGTTCAAATCCCACCACCACCAAGCTGCCACTGCTGGGCCCTTGAGCAAAGCCCTAAAACCCTCCCCTGCTCAGTTGTAAGTCGCTGGACAATGCAGGGGCGTTCCCATTCGTAACCTAGAGACAATCACAAAACTGTCTAAATCTGGGTTAGTGAGCACTTCTCCTTAACCAAGAGAATCATCCACCTCACAGGTGTGGCAGATCAAGATGCAGATTAAACAGCATGATTATTGTAAAGGTAATAGGCTGACCACAAAAGAGGCTTTGGTGAATTTAGTTTTGATTACAGCCTGGATCCACATATACACAGTATTTACCCTAAAGGATACTCACTGGTATGTAGTCAATCAGAGCTTGCCTGTGGTGCATCAGGAACTTGCACCACCACTCTCACTCTCTCCTTTTACTGTGGGAGTGAGGACAAGTTAAAGTTTGTGAATGGAGGGCAGAGCTGAGGTAAGCATGCTGTAAGGATGACATACTTGTACATGGTTTGCATTAATGAATGTGCAGTAAGCAGTGAAAGGATGGGAGGAGTGTGAGAGCAGAACTCCAAAAAAGAAGCAAGTAGAGCCCTGTGTGTGTGTGTGTGTGTGTGTGTGTGTGTGTGTGTGTGTGTGTGTGTGTGTGTGTGTGTGTGTGTGTGTGTGTGTGTGTCTGTGTGTGTGTGCGCGCACTGAAGAATAAAATTAAAGCCACAGTCGCATAAGCTAAATGTACCTTACCCACACTATATGCTATTTCCATTTGGAGATAGCTCAAGCAAAAACAAACCGTTTAAAAAAATCACTACCAGACCAAAATACATCTACTCATCTGTTTCCTGTTGATTGTTTGCCAGGAATTTAGTTTTTTTCTTTCTCCTCGCTTTTAAATCTCAAAATATCGCTTTAATTAACTGCATCCTTTACTTTCCGTTGGCTCCGTTTCATCTCTTATTTTCTTTTGCAAGAGCGATTTATTCCCTGTTTGAAAGCAATGAGTGGAGACCATTCCCTTCAGAACTACAGACACACACTACAGTAGCCACCTTCTTCTTCTTCTTTCAGCTGCTCCCATTAGGGGTCGCCACAGCGGATCATTCGTCTCCATACCACCATGTCCTCTACATCTGCCTCTTTCACACCAACTACCTGCATGGCTTTCCTCACCACATCAATGAACCTCCTCCTTGGTCTTCCTCTTTTCCTCCTTCCTGGTGGCTCCATCCTCAGCATTCTTCTACCAATATAACTCATGTCTCTTCTCTGCACATGTCTAAAAAATCTCAATCTCACCTTGTCACCAAAACATCCTACATGGGCTGTCCCTCTAATAAACTCATTTCTAATCTTGTCCATCCTCGTCACTCACCAAAAAAACCTTAACATCTTTAGCTCTGCTACCTCCAGCAGAGACGTGCGACAACATCGCAAGTCTCACCACAGTCCTATAAACTTTCCCTTTCATTCTTGCGGAAACTCTTCTATCACAAATCACTCCTGCCACTCTTCTCCACCCACTCCACCATGCCTGCACTCTTTTCTTTACTTTCCAAACACACTCTCCATTACTTTGCACTGTTGACCCCAGGTACCTTCTCCACCTCTTCTCCCTGTAACCGCACCACTCCACTGCCCTCCCTCTCATTCACACACATGTACTCTCCTTCGGGAGAACCCTCTGTCTCTGAGTCACCACCGGAGGGGTCTCATGTGCAGGAGACCAAGTGGAATCACCCTGAAGGCTGCTGCCATGAGTCCCAGCAGCCTCTGGAGCTGCTTCACAGTGAATTACTTACCTTCTTTCACTCTCTTGACTGTTATGAGAATAGCTTTGACCTGAGCCCGAGACAGTTGTGCCCGCATAACGGACGAGTCCCCCACCATGCCTAAGAAGGTGGTTCTCTGTACTGGAGAAAGCACACTCTTTTTGGTGTTTTAGTCTATACCCCAGTTCCTTCATATGCATAGGCGAAAACAACATCTCGATGGCAGACTGGCCAAAAGCTCTGATCAAGCTAATATCAACCAATCGTCAACGGGACGGGTCAAAGCTGCATGCCTGCATTTTGTAAAGGTGCGGGTGAGAGTGCCAGGCCAAACGGGAGGACTAAATATTGTTAAGCTTCACCCCTTAAAGCCAACCGCAGAGACCTCATGTCAGCAGGAAGGATGGATATGTGGAAGTATTTGTCATTAGATCTATCATGACAAACTGGTACTCGGGTCTTATCTGAGACATGACCTGCTTAGAAGCTATAGAAGCTGGTACTCTCTAAATAAAGAAGAGAC
The DNA here is from genome assembly GCA_024362625.1 of Silurus asotus. Lineage (NCBI taxonomy): Eukaryota > Metazoa > Chordata > Actinopteri > Siluriformes > Siluridae > Silurus > Silurus asotus. The sequence goes on along the minus strand of MU551634.1, from coordinate 447,965 downwards.
TTCTTCTTTGGCCTCCTTCGTCAGGCAAGTGCTGCCTTCCTGTTCTAGGACCAGAGCCTGTTCGGGCCCTACCAGAGTGGGACACACCCATTTAAATGGGGAGAAGAGGACCCAAACTCAATCGAGAAGCTCTTCTCTACGGTTCGCAGGACCCACTGAGACAGGTCCAGCAGCCAGGCCCCCAAGAAGTCTCATAAGGGTCGAGGGCCCTTGGGCCCATCCGGAGGAGTACGGGTGGCAACGCTCTCTCGTTGTCTATGGGACAGGCCTGAATTGACTGCAATAAAGCTGATTTGCTTCTTCTCATTAATGTTTTATTTCAAGTTTTGAAACTTATTGGTAATTGATTAGTGAATAACTAAATCTGTTGTGAGTATTGAGCTACTTAATTGTTATATCTGCTCAGACATAGGACCTGAGTTCTGACGTAATTCTATACAACTACCTTATCCAATGTCATCGTCATCTGGGTGGCACCGAATGTCTATTTATTACAGATAAACAATGTTGAGGTACAGTGAGTGTAATCAGATGCAAACTGTAGTCAGTGTAGCAGACTGTTAATATTAACTACAGTCTAAATCCATCTTCAAAGCTCCTGTGTTACTCCGTAATTTCATGGATCTCCAGGCAGTTAATGTGAAACCATTCCCAGTTGCACAGAGATGCCTCCAATCAAAGAGAACACCATCCAGAGGCAGAACGGGATGATGCGGGCAGATCTGAGGAGAGAAGCAGGAACAGTGGTCACTTTTGTAACTCTATTTAACTCAGTTGATTCTGGAGTGTTGGTCTGTGCGTATTTGTTCTCTCAGGTGATTAATAAACTGTAGTTTCAGTCTTACTTGAGGTGTGAATTGTAGTCAGGGCTTACACACTTATATTGAAGGTACTCCGCTACAGACATTGTTGACATTGTTGAAGGTGACTCTCCTAAGGCCAGTAATGCTTAGTGTTTATTAGTACAGATATTGTTCTTTTGTGTTCTTAAAATTCATACATTAATCTCAAATTGGCAGATCAGATGTGTTTTAAACCCATCTTTGTTGTCATCTCTTACAGACATAAACATTCTTATGGTCACATTGCCATTAACCTCATCTACCCTCAAGAGTTATATTTATACTAATTTTGTAATCTTGTGTACCAGTGTATATTTATTCATTGCTAGAGTCTCAAAACATTTTTTTTATGTTGCTCTGAACAAGGATATCTGCTAAATGCCACAAATGTAGATGTAAATATAAAGTCATATTAAAATGAAAATCATGGTCAATGGTGTCAAAAGGTCCTAATCCCAACCCAGCACAAGCAAGGAGTCAAAATCTGATCGGGGGCCAACACCAGGTAATTTACCACTTCAACCAGCGCTGTCTCTGTGCTATGATGAAGCTAAATAATAAATTCTGACTCATACATTTCATAAATGTTATTTCTCTGTAAATGTGAGCAGAACTGCTGTGCTACAACCTTTTCTAGAATTTTGGAGATAAAGGGGAGGTTTTATATTTGCCTATAGTTGGACAGCTGACAGGGTGAATGGGATTTGTTTTTATTAGGGGTTTAATAACTGCCACCTTTAATAATATAGTTACAAGGTTCAATACTATTGTAAGAATTACAGACTGCCTCAATCCAGATTCCACCCCTCGCTATACCAAATTCAGCTCATCCTCAAAACGGCTTCAAATTGATAAAAAAGTATTTATGTAGTTTGATGTAGAATTTCAGTTGTATCAATCAGAATCATAGACATAATTTAATCAGTCTGGGAGAAGCAGCAAGCCCCAAGGACTATCTCTAACCAAAAGGTATCTGAGACTATGATTATCATTCACACAATACCCCTTCCTGACCTGCTGGGGGGCCGGCACCAGCAAAGGTGCGAATACCAGTGATTACCACCTGCTGACCTCTGCCTCCGAGAATGGTCTTCCCCAGCCTTTTGTTTCCTCACACATGTCCTATATCTAAATTACATTTAAAGGATAACTCTGGTCTATACTTCAAAGGGGAAGAACAATATAAAATATCTGGGCAGAGTTTGCTGTGGGTTCTTTCTGACTCCGTTGAACCCAAAGTGCTTCGTGTATTTTGTCACTGCTACGCTGTTATAAACTTCTTCATTACAATCTTCATTGTCCTCATCATTTTTTCTTACACTATTGTAATTATCTTTTTAATGAAACATGTAAGTAATTACACAAGTATTCAGCAAAAGTGGGGTGGAGAAATGTCTTATGTCACTTTGTAGTGCATCAGCTGTATAAAGTCATGGCCAAAATTGCTGGCACCCCTGAAATCTTTCCAGAAAATCAAGTATTTCTCACAGAAAAGTATTAACCCTAACCCTAACTCTAACCCTAGTTTTGCTATACACATGTTTATTCCCTTTGTGTGTATTGGAACACAACAAAAAAGGGAGGGGAAAAACGCTAATTTGACATAATGTTACACAAAACTCCAAAAATGGGCTAGACAAAATTATTGGCACCCTTAACTTAATATTTGGTTGCACACAATTTGGAAAAAATAACTGAAATTAGTCACTTCCTATAACCATCAATATTGAAAAATTAAATTAAATTATAATAATTAAAAATATACATAATATTTTTACATAATTTATCAAGTAGAGTTTCACAGATAATGTAGTATGTTTTGGATCATGAGTCTGTTCTTTCTTTTTCTACACTAAGAGGCTGAGTGACACCCTCAGCGGGGATCAGAGGCCGAATGATGCCCTCGGCAGAGGACAGGAGCGGAGCGATGCCCTTTGCAGAGGACAGGAGTGGAGCGACGCCCTCAGCGGGAATCAGAGGCTGAGCGCAACGGCACCCCCTGGGGAACCTTGGGACTGCGACATCGTTTTTGAAGGAAATGTGAAACGCAACAGTCCCTTCGGACGGGCTTGGGAGCTCTACTTCACTTCTAGAGAGTTCTTGGATTGCATCGTCGCCCACGGAGGGACTTTTCAGCGCAAAAGCATTTTTCGTCGGGGCCTTGAGGATCGGCGTCGCCTTTAAAAGAACTTTGAAATTCAACGTAGCCGTCAGAAAGACTTTGGATCGAGACAGTTCTTTTGGGGGGATCTTAAAGCGTGACGGCGTGCTTGGAGCTTGCCGGCGCTTGCGGAGAGACTTGGAGGCAAGACGTCGCCTTCCGAGGGACTTGGACATCCCTTTTGTGGCCCTGTAGCGGAGCACTCGGCGGAACACTCGAGCAGAGCGGCACCCTCGGCAAAACACTGGAGTAGAGCGGCAACTTGGGAGCACAACAGCACTTATGGGGGATCTGAAAGATATATAGATATATAGATATATATTTTATATATTGTTTGTGTGTGTGTATATAAACAGTGGTGTGAAAAAGTGTTTGCCCCTTCATGATTTCTTATTTATTTGCATGGTTGTCACACTTTGTTTTAGATCATCAAACTAATTTAAATATTTAACACAAGTGAACAAAACATGCAGTTGTTAAATTGACATTTTTATTAAGAAAACAATATCCAAAACTACATGGCTCTCTGTGAAAAAGTGTTTGCCCCACTGTTAAAACTGGTTTATCACACCTGAGTTGAATCTCTCTTGCCACACCCAGGCCTGATTACTGCCACACCTTTACAATCAAAAAAAGCTCTTAAATAGGACCTGCTTGACAAAGTGAAGTAGACCAAAAGATCCTCAAAAGCTAGACATCATGCTGAGATCCAAATAAATTCAGAAACAAATGAGAAAGAAAGAAATTGAGATCAATCAGTCTGGAAAAGGTTCTAAAGTTGTCTCTAAAGCTTTTGGGGCTCCAGAGAACCACAGTGAGAGCCATTATTCACAAATGGCAAAAAACATGGAACAAAAAATGGAACATGGAACCAAAAACTGCAGCCCTCACTTGCCTCAGTTATGGTCAGTGTTCATGACTCCACCATAAGAAAGAGACAGCAAAAATGGGCTGCATGGCAAGTTCCAAGATCAAAACCACTGCTGAGCAAAAGAAACATAAAGGCTCGTCTCAGTTTTGCCAGAAAACATCTTGATGATCCTCAAGACTTTTGGGAAAATACTCTGTGGACTGACAAAACTAAAGTTTTTTTTTTTTGGAAGGTGTGTACCGTTACATCTGGTGTAAAAGTAACACTGCATTTCAGGAACAAGATCATCATACCAACAGTAAAATATGGTGGTGGTAGTGTGATGGTCTGGGGCTTTGCTGTTTCATGACCTGAAAGACTTGCTGTGATAAAGGGAACCATGAATTCTGCTGTTTACCAACAAATCCTGAAGGAGAATGTCCAGCCATCTGTTCGTGACCTCAAGCTGAAGGGAACTTGGGTTCTGATCCAAAACACACCAGCAAGTCCACCTCTGAATGGCTAAAGGAAAACAGAATGAAGACATTGGAGTGGCCAAGTCCTGACCTGAATGTTATTGAGATGCTGTGGCATGACCTTAAAAAGGAGGTTCATGGTGGAAAACCCTACAATGTGGCTGAATTACAACAATTCTGCAGAGATGAGTGGAATAAAATTCCTCCACAGTGCAGTCACAGACTCAGTGCAGGTTTTTACACACGCTTGATTGCAGTTGTTGCTGCTGAGGTCGGACCAACTAGTTATTGGATTTGGGGGGCAAACACTTTTTCACACCGAACCATGTAGTTTTGGATTTTGTTTTCTCTCAATAATAAAAACCTTCATTTAAAAACTGCATGTTGTTTTCTACTTTACTAATATTATTGAAATTAGTTTGTTGATCAGAAACATTAAAGTGGGAAAACATGCAAAAAAATAAGAAATCAGGAAACACATTTACACCACTGTGTGTATATATATATATTAATAATATGCATATTAGTCAAGTTTATTTGTATTGCGCTTTTCACAACAGATATTGTCTCAAAGCAGCTTTACAGAAATCAACAGTGAAGGTGAATGGTGTGTGTTCATCCCTGATGAGCACCGTGGCGACTGTGGTGGAGGAAAAACTCCCTTAGATGTTATGAGGAAGAAACTTTGAGAGGAACCAGACTTAAAAGGGGAACCCATCCTCATCTGGGTGACATCAAGAGTTTGATCATAAATCTTCCAACAATACAGAACACTGGAGAGTGAGAACTAACATGGGCACTGGAGTATAAGATTATAAGTAAATGTTCTTTCTACAGTCTTCGGTATAAAACTAGGAGCTACTGAGTTCAACATTTGTGATCATCACAGATCCAGCATCAGCTTCTCCATGCCAGAGCCTTTAAACACTCCAGGATGTCCAATGTCAAAACTCCATACATGCAGTGGGATCCAATTGGCACTGGTACGTCTCTAGATGGTTCAGGATGTTTGCGAGTTCGGCATCTAAGTACATAATCTTCATGAGGTGGGACGTGACTGGAGCTGGCCAAACCTCTTGAAGCCTCTGGATGGGGAGAGAAAGAGAAGCAGTGGAGAGGAATTAGCGTAGCTGCTGTTCATGATATTAACAGCACAAGTTGATAATGTCATGTGATCAGATGTTCTGGAGCACAAGGTTATGATATGTGATGTGTGTTATGTGTAGAACTCGCTAAAAACATACGTCTTTAATCTGCACTTAAACTGGGAGAGTGTGTCTGAGCCCCGAACACTGTCAGGAAGACTGTTCCAGAGTTTAGGAGCTAAATGTGAGAATGTTCTACCACCTTTAGTGGACTTTGCTATTCTAGGAACTACTAGAAGCCCAGAGTTTTGAGATCTCAGGGAGCGTGACAGATTGTAGTGTGTTAGAAGACTGGAGATACATGGAGATAAACCATTTAGTGTTTTGTAGGTAAGAAGCAGTAGTTTGTAGTCTATTTGAAACTTAACAGGAAGCCAGTGTAGGGACGAGAAGATTGGAGTTATGTGATCATATTTTCTTGCCCTTGTAAGAACTCTGGCTGCTGCATTCTGGACTAACTGAAGCTTGTTTATTAATGACGCAGGACATCCACCTAGTAATGCATTACAGTAGTCTATTCTGGAGGTCATGAACGCATGGACGAGCTTCTCTGCATCAGATATAAACAACATGTTTCTTATCTTAGAAATATTTCTAAGGTGAAAGAAGGCTGTTTTTGTAACTTGGTTGATGTGATTTTTAAAAGGCAAGTTGCTCTAAAATAACACCCAGGTCTTTTAGGTTGGATGATGTGGAGTTGGTGAAGCAGGATGTAGATAGGATTAGTAAGGAGGAAGTGAGAGCAGCGATTAAGAGGATGAAGAGTGGAAAGTCGGTTGGACCAGATGACATACCGGTAGAAGCGTGGAGATGTTTAGGAGAGATGGCAGTGGAGTTTTTAACCAGATTGTTTAACAGGATTTTGGAAGGTGAGAAGATGCCTGAGGAATGGAGAAGGAGTGTGCTGGTACCGATCTTTAAGCATAAAGGAGATGTGCAGACCTGCAGTAACTACAGGGGTATTAAGTTGATCAGTCACACCATGAAGTTATGGGAAAGAGTAGTGGAAGCCAGGCTGAGAGAGGAGGTGACCATCTGTGAGCAACAGTATGGTTTCATGCCGAGAAAGAGCACCATAGATGCCTTATTTGCTTTGAGAATGTTGATGGAGAAGTATAGAGAAGGACAGAAGGAATTGCATTGTGTATTTGTGGATTTAGAGAAGGCGTACGACAGGGTGCCAAGAGAGGTGTTGTGGTATTGTTTGAGGAAGTCAGGTGTGTCAGAGAAGTATGTGAGGGTGGTGCAGGACATGTATGAGGGCAGTGTGACGGCAGTGAAGTGTGCAGTAGGTACGACAGACTGGTTTAGAGTGAAGGTTGGACTGCATCAAGGATCGGCCCTGAGCCCTTTCCTGTTTGCAGTGGTGATGGACAGGTTGACGGACGAGGTCAGACAGGAGTCTCCCTGGACTATGATGTTTGCAAATGATATTGTGATTTGTTGTGAGAGTAGGGAGCAGGTTGAGAAGAGCCTGGAGAGGTGGAGATATGTGCTGGAGAGAAGGGGAATGAAAGTCAGTAGGAGTAAGACAGAGTACATGTGTGTGAATGAGAGGGAGGGCAGTGGAGGGGTGCGGTTGCAGGAAGAAGAGGTGAAGAAGGTAGAGGAGTTCAGGTACCTGGGGTCAACAGTGCAAAGTAATGGAGAGTGTGTTAGAGAAGTAAAGAAAAGAGTGCAGGCAGGTTGGAGTACGTGGAGAAGAGTGATAGCAGGAGTGATCTGTGATAGAAGAGTATCTGCAAGAATGAAAGGGAAAGTTTATAGGACTGTGGTGAGACCTGCGATGTTGTATGGATTAGAGACAGTGGCATTGAGTAAAAGACAGGGGGTGGAGCTGGAGGTAGCAGAGCTGAAGATGTTAAGGTTTTCGTTGGGAGTGACGAGGATGGACAAGATTAGAAATGAGTTTATTAGAGGGACAGCCCATGTAGGATGTTTTGGTGACAAGGTGAGGGAGGCGAGATTGAGATGGTTTGGACATGTGCAGGAAAGAGACATGAATTATATTGGTAGAAGAATGCTGAGGATGGAGCCACCAGGTAGGAGAAAAAGAGGAAGGCCAAGGAGGAGGTTCATGGATGTGGTGAGGGAAGACATGCAGGTAGTTGATGTGAAAGATGCAGATGTAGAGGACAGGGTGGTATGGAGACGGATGATCCGCTGTGGCAAACCCCTAATGGGAGCAGCCGAAAGAAGAAGAAGAAGAAGAAGATTCAACACAGCAGAGTAAAAGTGCGATACATATGAGGTAGATGTGAGAAATATGAGGTTGGGATGTAAAAACAGAGTTAAGTAAAGTGTGAGTGCACAGTCAGAGTGACAGTGTGCAAGTGTGTGCCATGTCCAGTGTGTAGTATTTAACAGAATGGACGGATATCTATAGTAAACAGTGAGTCCCTGAGTGCAGATGTCTGAAGATGGGCTACATTGTCCAATGTGTGTTTCAAATGCTAAGTGAAGTGGCTGAATGGGAGTGTGTGTTAATGTCAATGTTATGTCCATAATATTTATAGTGCACAATTTAGGAGGATGAAGCAAGGTCATGGGTGGTACCAGGGTGTTTAGGTCTCTGACGGGTTGGTGATGACGTTTTTTCAGAACCTTGAAGAGACTTTTAAGATGGCGGCGCGGCAGTAGATCCAAAAATGGTGCTTTTACCATATTTATCCTGTCTTTTTACAATACATGAACACCAGAGTCAGCTGTGTTCATGTGTACGACCACCAGACACTGTTACGGTACAGGAATCATGCAACCAAAAATCTGCATGATGAAGTAATAAATAAGATTTGCGATCCCGGCTTGCTGCGACCTTGGCCACAAACACCAGGCAACCAGCCCTCGGTGTCACCTGATGTCGGTGGCCGGGAGAGGGAACCTTGGAAGCATGACAAGCGGGCGGTTGTTGTGCCCTGGACCATAAACTAGATTACATCCTACTCTAGCGGACCACATGGCGAGAGCTCAAGGACTGCTGCATTTTTGTTTTTATGGAGACGTGGCTCAGCGACAGAGTTCTGGAAGCCGCCATCCAGCTAGATGGGCTAACCGTGTTTCTATCCAGCTAGATGGGCTAACCGCGTTTCATGCCAACAGAAACACAGCTCTGTGCATTAAGACTCGCAGTGGTGGCATGTGTTTATATCAACACGGAATGGTGCAAGAACTCTGTGCTTGTCTCACGCTACTGCTCATCGCTAGTGGAGTTCATGACTGTTAGATGCAGACTGTTTTATTTACCACGGGAATTCCCCACTGTTTTCATTGTCGGAGTGTACATTCCTCCCAGTGCAAATGCAAAGGAGGCACTGTGTGAACTCTATGGTGATATTAGCGACCTGCAGAATGCTCACCCCGATGGATTGTTTATTATCGCTGGAGATTTTAACCATGTGAATCTCAGGACTGTGCTCCCTAAACTCCATCAGCATGTGGACTTTGCAATGAGAGGAGCTAACATGCTGGATCTTGTTTACACAAACATCCCTGGCGCGTATTGTGCGGACCCCCGCCCCCATCTTGGCTACTCAGACCAAGTCTCTGTTATGCTAATTCCAGCATACAGACCGCTAGTCAGACGCTCTAAACCGGTCCTAAAACAGGTGAAACCTGACCAGCAGGAGCCACCCCTAAGCTTCAGGACTGTTTTGAGTGCACTGACTCGGAAAATGTTTACACTTCAACAGTAACCAGCTACATCAGCAAGTGTGTTGATGACGTGACCATCTCCAAGAACATCACTACACACTCCAACCAGATGCCGTGGATGACTGCAAAAGTGTGTGCGCAGCTAAAACAAAGAGACTTTCAGAACAGGGGGCAACACAGCCTTAAGATCAGCAAGGGCCACCCCTCCTCTAAGTGACCAGGTGCTCTGTTTTACCACAGTTGAAGTGAGGAAAACTATGCAAAGTTAACCCGCGGAAGGTTTTGCTGTTTCCAAAACACACAATGATGCAGCTGGGCAGGATGCTCTACAGAATTCTTCTGTGGAAGGTGGTTAGTATGGGTGGTGGGAGGCTAGCTCTCTTCAGCCTCCTCAGAAGGTGAAGACATTGTTGGGCCTTCCACAGTGGAGTTGGTGTTGTTACTTCGGGTGAGGTCATCAGAAACTTATTGCTATTGTCTCACTTCACTACAGAGCCACTAATAAGCAAAGGAGTGAACATCTGACCCTTTTCTGAAGTTGACAACGATCTCCTTTGTTTTGACTATATTAAGAGACAGGTTGTTATTGTGACACCAGTTCATCAGTGTTCCACTTCCTCTCTGTATGGTGTTTCATCGTCATTGCTGATGAGGCGACTACTGTCATGTCATCAGCAAGTTTGACGATGAGGTTGGATTCTGAATTTTCCATGCAGTCGTAGGCTGAGCACACAGCCTTGGGGGGCACCTGTACACATAACACACATTACATCATAACCTTATGCTCCAGAACATCTGATCACATGCACATTATCAACTTGTGCTGTTTATATCATGAACAGCAGCTACGCTAATTCCTCTCCACTGCTTCTCTTTCTCTCCCCATCCCGAGACACCTTGAGGTTTGGCCAGCTCCAGTCACCTCCACCTCGTGATGATTACGGACCTTTAAAGAAGTAGATGCCGAACTCACAAGCATCCCGAACCATCTAGAGACGTACCAGTGCCATTTGGATCCCGCTACATGTGAGTTTGACATTGGACCTCCTGGAGTGTTAAAGGCTCTGGCATGGAGAACCTGATGCTGGATCTGTGGTGATCACAAATGCTGAGCTCATAAAACTAGGAGCTTCTAACCATATAGACTGTATAAGACTGCAGAAAGAACATCACTTATAATCTTATACTCCAGTACTCATGTTAGTTCTCACTGTCCAGTGTTCTGTATTGTTGGAAGATTTATGATCAAACTCTTGATGTCACCCAGATGAGGATGGGTTCCCCTTTTGAGTCTGGTTCCTCTCAAGTTTTCTTCCTCATAACATCTAAGGGAGTTTTTCCTTGCCACAGTCTCCATGCTGCTCATCAGGGACAAATTCACACCATTCACCATCACTGTTGATTTGTTTAAAGCTGCTTTGAGACAATGTCTGTTGTGAAAAGCGCAATACAAATAAACCTGACTTGACTTAACTTGTGTTCAGTGTGATGGTTCTTGATGTTTTGCTGACAATGAGCACTGACTGGTACAGAACAACATGAAGGAGAGGAAAATATCTTATCCCAGAGATCCCTCATGTCTGTGTTACCTTCTGGTTCTCCCTTTTAGTTATGCTGCCATATTGAGTCTTGCCGGAGTCCAAACTGCACAGTGACATCAACTTTCATACACCAATAGGGACACTTAATAATCCATATCCTTCTCTTCCCGTCACTCACTCTCTCTCTCTCTCGGTCGAGTTAAACATGCTCCTGAGGCTCCAGTGACCACTGTTACTGCCCCTCTCCCCTCTGTGGATCTTCACACTTCTGTGCAGCTTGGGACGGTATCTCATCAACACCTTGGGTGGTTCCATGTAATTCTGGAGTAGAACGGGTGCTTTGAGGACGGATTGGACTGTAGTTGGTGTCGGTGGTCTGCTGCACTGACTCGGGAGTGCAGTTTGCTTCTGATCATCATCACTGCACCCCGCAGAATTGTATATCTGCTTCAAATGGACATTTCGTGCAACCCAGATGAGGATTGGTTCCCTCTCGAGTCTGGCTCCTCTCAAGGTTTCTTCCTTATGCCATCTCAGGGAGTTTTTCCTTGCCACAGTTGCTCATCAGGGACAAACATACTTACAATGAACATATTTACATTTAATAACCACATTATCTGTGTGAAGCTGCTTTGAGACAATGTTCATTGTTAAAAGCACTATACAAATAAAAATGAATTGAATTGAATTTAATTGAAGATCACCCCTCCTCCCAGTGACCAGGTGCTGCAAACTTGACGATGAGGTTGGATTCTGAATTTTCCATGCAGTCGTAGGCTGAGCACACAGCCTTGGGGGGCACCTGTGTTCAGTGTGATGGTTCTTGATGTTTTGCTGACAATGAGCACTGACTGGTACAGAACAACATGAAGGAGAGGAAAATATCTTATCCCAGAGATCCCTCATGTCTGTGTTACCTTCTGGTTCTCCCTTTTAGTTATGCTGCCATAGCGAGTCTTGCCGGAGTCCAAACTGCACAGTGACATTAACTTTCATACACCAATAGGGACACTTAATAATCCATATCCTTCTCTTCCCGTCACCCTCTCTCTCTCTCTCTCTCTCTCTCTCTCCCTCTCCTTCTCTCTCTCTCTCTCGGTCAAGTTAAACATGCTCCTGAGGCTCCAGTGACCACTGTTCCTGCTCCTCTCCACTCCGTGGATCTTCACACTTCTGTGCAGCTTGGGACGGTCTCTCATCAACAACTTGGGTGGTTCCATGTAATTCCGGAGTAGAACGGATGCTTTTGAGGACGGATTGGACTGTAGTTGGTTTTGGCGGTCTGCTGCACTGACTCGGGAGTGCAGTTTGCTTCTGATCATCATCACTGCACCCCGCAGCTTGTATATCTGCTTCAAATGGACATTTGGTGCAACCCAGATGAGGATGGGTTCCCTCTTGAGTCTGGTTCCTCTCAAGGTTTTTTCCTTATGCCATTTCGGGGAGTTTTTCTTTGCCACAGTTGCTCATCAGGGACAAACATACTTACAAAGAACATATTTACATTTAATAACCACATTATCTGTGTGAAGCTGCTTTGAGACACTGTTCATTGTTAAAAGCGCTATACAAATAAACATGAATTTAATTTAATTGAATTGAAGATCACCCCTCCTCCCAGTGACCAGGTGCTCTGTCATACCACAGCTGAAGTGAAGAAAACTCTATGCAGAGTTAACCCACGGAAGTCTGCTGGACCAGACAACATTCCTGGCAGAGTGCTCAGGGAATGTGCAGAGCAGTTAGCAGATGTCTTTACCGACATCTTCAACATCTCCCTGAGCAGCATTGTTGACCCTACGTGCCTCAAGACAACGACCATCGTTCCCTGGCCCTCACTCACCTGTACAACAAGGACTCATATTTACAAATGCCTTTCATTGACTTTAGTTCAGCATTTAACACAATCATCCCTCAGCAACTGATTGAAAAGTTTATCCTACTGGGCCTAAACACCTCCCTCTGGAACTGGATTCTGGACTTCCTGACTGGGAGACCTCAGTCAGTCCGGATCGGGAACAGCATCTCCAGCACAACCACACTGAGCACTGGGGCCCCTCAGGGCTGTGTGCTCAGTCCACTGCTGTTTACTCTGCTGACTCACGACTATGTAGCAATGCACAGCTCGAACCAAGTTTCCAGATAACACGAACGTGGTGGATCTAATCAGTAAGAATGATGAGTCAGCCAACAGAGAGGAGGTGCAACAGTTAACAGCCTGGTGTGGAGCAAACAACCTGTCTCTGAACGTTGACAAGACCAAAGAGATGGTTGTGGACTTCGGGAGAACACAGAGCAACCATTCTCTTAACACACAATGAACGTAACACACACTCATTACTCATCTCAATCCATTCCACCATAATTTATTTATTATTATTTATACCTGGCTGTGTTACACTGTTTACCTGCTGTTTTTTGCACCTCTTGACTGCTGCTACTGCTATTTTTTGTACTGCATTGTGTTTGTTTAAATTTACTTCCAATTATAGTTTTTACTATACTTTACTTTACTCTAGGACATTCAGAGTCATTCCTAATCCACTCATGTCTCATCTTGGCTGTGTACTTAGTGTTTTTGTCATGTAGGAAGGTGAACTTTGGCACAGACTGAGGTCCTATTTATTGAGGTTTGATGACTGGCTGCAAGTCCGCTCCCAAAGAATGGACTGAAGTCGCGGTGGAGAAATTATAAATGGCTGGCAACCGACAATCAGCGAGGCAGCTCTTTGCCATCTTGGAGAAGGCTGAAGGATATGAAAGGATGGCAGGAAAGAAACCGGTTGGAGAAGCTCTTACTTCCATCTATTGTGTCATTTATGTCTCTCTCTCTCCGCAGGCAGCAGCAGAAGTAAAACCAACGATTTTACCTTGCACCCGACATTTTGGAAAAATGATAATCCTCAGGCAGCAAGAGATAAGTGTCATGTGTCTTAGCTTCCACCCCGGAAGGCAGACCTTTTTTTTCTCCTCTCCACTGAGTCCTCTTCCCCGTTCCACAAGCTTGCACTATTCACTGTACATGCAGCACTTTCTCTTTTCTCACAGTAAAGACCTAATAAGCATGCTTAAGAACCTAAATACCTGGTTTCTGTCTCGCTACAGAGGATATTGCTGTACTTTGCTATATTCAGCTTTTCCTCAACTCTGACCAGTCTCCTAGTCCCTGCTGCAGAATCCCCCAAAAGCATGATGCTGCCACCAAAATGCTTTACCGTTGGGATAGTTTTGGGCAGGTGACGAGCAGTGCCTGGTTTTCTCCAGACATAACATTTTAGAATTGAGGCCAAACAGTTACATTTTGGTTTCATCAGACCAGAGGATTTTGTTCCATACAGTCTTGAGAAAACTTCAGGTACCTTAATTGGGTTGTACACTGAGAAGAGACTTCCGTCTGAACACTATTCTATAAAACACAGACTGGAGGGCTGCAGTGGTGAAAGGCACCTGAGGTAATGGTGTTGTTGAAAAGTGTCTGAATAGTTACATATGTGATATTTCAGTTGTTTTTTTCTTTTAATTTTAATACATTTACAGACAGTTCTAGAATTCTGTTTTTATTTTTGTCATTATGGGGTACTGAGTGTAGATTAATAAGAAAACATCTATCTAAATGATTGTAGTATCAGACTAACAAAAAACTAATAAAAGTAAAGGGTCTGAATACTTTCTGAATGCAGTGTTTAATCAGTCATGTGAAAAAAAAAGTACACCTGCTTTAAATGCTATAGTTTTATGCATTATTTGTTACACCATGTCATTATTAATTTTTTTCACAAAAAATAAAGAAAGTTTCCTTTTTCTTCTTACATGCAGAACTTTTTGATGAAATAAAAAATTACTCACTCTGCTTTTCTTGATGTTTCAATGACTGGCAGCAGATTTTGAAGACATTCATCTGATAGCTGATATGTTTTTAAAATAAACAACCCTGGATTCTCTTCTGAGCTCAGCAACACGTACACCAGAGCAGACCACTGATCAGGAGAGAGTCTGACTTTATCAAAACACCAGGAATCTCTTCTGTTCAGGAAACGTTGTACTTCCTGTACTAGAGAATGATCATTTAGTTCATTCAGACTGTGGAACAGATTGATGGATTTATCTGGAGATGGGTTTTCTCTGATCTTCTCCTTGATGTACTCGACTGTTTCCTGTTTGCTGTGAGAGCTACTTCCTGTCTGGGGCAGTAGGTCTCGTAAAAGAGTCTGATTGGACTCCAGTGAGAGACCCAGAAGGAAGCGGAGGAACAGGTCCAGATGTCCATTCTGACTCTGTAAGGTCTTGTCCACTGCACACCTCAGGAAATCAGACATGTTTGATTTGGTGAAAAGATCAGACAGATCAGTGGTTTGTTGTTCTGGTACATTTCTGCTGATGAAGGAGAGAAATGTGTATAAAGCAGCCAGAAACTCCTGAACACTCAGATGTACAAAGCTGAACACCTTCCCTAGGTGAAGCCCAAACTCCTCTCTGAAGATCTGAGTACACACTCCTGAGTACACTGATGCTTCTCTCACATCAATCCCACACTCTCTCAGGTCTTCCTCATAGAAGATCAGGTTTCCTTTCTCCAGCTGTTGGAAAGCCAGTTTTCCCAGTGCCAGGATACTCTCTCTGGTCTGCTGAGGATCAGCGTCACATTTCTGATGGTACTTTTGGTGTTTGTGTTTGATCTGAAAGATCAGGAAGTGTGTGAACATTTGAGTCAGAGTCTTGGGGATCTCTCCACTCTCTGCTTCACCCAACATTCTCTCTAGAACAGTGGCTGAGATCCAGCAGAAGACTGGGAT
>MU551634.1:407325-432488 GCA_024362625.1 Silurus asotus | reverse complement strand
AGGAAGTCGACACTCATCCAGACCATCAAAGATCAACACCACTTTATTCCTCTCACAGTCTATTAATCGTAATTCTTTTATTTCTGGGAAAAAGTGATGAAGAAGATCCATCAGACTGTGATGTTTCTGCTTCATCAGATTCAGCTCTCTAAAGGGAAGTGGAAACATGAAGGTGACGTCCTGATTTGCTTTTCCTTCAGCCCAGTCCAGAATGAACTTCTGCACAGAGACTGTTTTTCCAATTCCAGCAACTCCTTTAGTCAGCACACTTCTGATGGACTTGTCTTTAATGAGATCATCACATTTGATGGGTGTCTCCTGTGTTGCTGGTCTCCTGGACACTGTCTCAATCTGTCTCACCTCATGTTTATTACTGACGTCTCCACTCCAACCCTCTGTGATGTAGAGGTCTGTGTAGATCTCATTCAGAAGTGCTGAGCTTCCATGCTGTGAGATTCCTTCAGTAATTCTTTGACATTTCTCTCTCAGTTTGGATTTGAGTTTTTTCTGGTATGCAGGGGTGACTTCTAAAAAAAAAAACACAGTTCTGTTTATATACTATTTACAGTTATCAGTACTCTGATCTAACAGGTTGTAATTAATGTTATTCTTCATTTAATTTATAATGAATATAATACAGTTTCCATCCTGTGAAGATAAAGTGATTACAACCCAAGTTCAAAAGGTTTAAATGCTGTTTTAATAAAATGTAAATAAAGCAGAATATAAATGATTTGCAAGTCCCATGATCCGTTTTATTCACAATAGAACATAAAAAAAAATAAAATGAGGAAACGTATCATTTTAAGGAAAAAGATCATTTTGAATTTGATGGCTGCAACATGTCTCAAAAAGTTGGAATGGGCAAAAAAAACCATGCTGTACTAAAATTAAACAGTTCGAGAAGCATTTTGCAACTAATAAGAGCTTATATAAAGAGAATAGTATCTATGAAAATAAATATATTAAATAAACAAAAAAAAGACAAAGCATAACCGGAGCAGTCTCGACAGCAGCCGACCTCAGATGTTCATTGGGAGTGACGAGGATGGACAGGATTAGAAAATAGTTTATTAGAGGAACAGTGCATGTAGGACGTTTTGAAGAAAAGGTGAGGGAGGTGAGATTGAGATGGTTTGGACATGTGCAGAGGATGGACATGGGTTATATTGGTAGGAGAATGCTGAGGATGGAGCTGCCAGAATGGAGACGAAGAAGAAGAAGAAATGCTTTTATCCAGATGAGCAAGACAATTCTAACTGCACACTGCATCTATTACGATAGCATGACTTCGTAGTTGAAAAGTCTGAACACATTTGGTGCATCATAAAATGAAAAACAAAACAAAGAACACCCAGAAGTGTTGAGCAGCTAGATTCCTGTATCAGGCACATACGCACTGGATCTCCACAATGGTGTCAAAATGGTGACATTTGAGCTGAATTTTCATCTTCAGGAAGAGGGCAACGTCTACAGAAGCCAAATCTGTTGAGCAGGCTGGGTGCACAAGGGAAATCATGACGATCATCATGCACAGGCTGCTGAATGGTTTTGTCAATTTCTGCGGTTAAGCTTGTTGAAGGCCTTCCTGATTTCTGATTGTTCAGACTTGCTGTCGGTGATGAAATCGCAGACCTCCTGGAGTGTTTAAAGGCTCTGGCATGGAGAAGCTGGTGTTGGATCTGTGACGATCGCAAATGTTGAGCTATTTTATGAGCTGCTCAGTAGCTCCTAGTTTTATAACCATAATGACTGTAGAAGACTGTAGAAAGATCATCAGTTATAATCACACACTCCAGTGCTCATGTTAGTTCTCACTGTCCAGTGTTCTATAGTGTTTAAAGACTAGAATCAAACTCTTGATGTCACCCAAATGAGGATGGGTTCCCCTTTTAAATCTGGTTCCTCTCAAGGTTTCTTCCTCATAACAACTTAGGGAGTGTTTCTTTGCCACAGTCACCACGGCTGCTAATCAGGGATAAACACACACCATTCACCTTCACTGATGATTTCTGTAAAGCTTCATTGAGACAATGTGTTTTGTGAAAAGCGCAATAGAAATAAATTTGACTTGACTGGACGTGGTAACATGTGGTTAGAATAGCACCAGTTACACCATTAGTCTCTAAACTTTTTGATACCACATTCTCTCCCAAATCTGAGCAACCCCACCACCGCAACAGCCCCCCCCCCCAGATCCTGATTTAAAACAGAAATGAGAAAATTATGATTATTCACAAGGTTAATAACTATCCACAGATAAAATTGCAGTTTTGGTTGATTGCTTTAAATTATGAAGCTGTAAATGAACAGCATGTGTCATTAGATTTAAACAAAATAAAAATAAAAAACTTCCTGTTGAACATCATTATAATATTGGTTCATCTAATCAAGTTCAACTGGACATTCAATGAAGTTCTGTTGTGTAATGGATTCTATTTGTACTTGGGTTTGCTAAATGATAGTAAATGATTTGTGCTTCAAATAATGTATGATGCATGTATTTTTATTTCTATTGTTTCATGTATGTTTATTATTATTACTTCATTTGATTGGATCCCTGGAAATTGTTCAGGAAAAAAAAGACAACCCTGATGTGATCCTCCTCATCCTCATGATGTTGTTACTGACTAGACCCACAAAAACTACCAGTGTTGTTTGTTTTTAAATCTTATTGGTGGTCTTATTGCTAGTATTAAGTTTTCACCAGTGTTTATAGACCCTTTTCTTGCTGTTGCTGAAATCTCATTTCATTCCATTCATTTTTATATACATGGAAAAGTTAAAGCTACTTGTTCAACATGAAACATCTCTCTCTTTATCACACACACACACACACACACACACACACACACACACACACACACACACACACACACACAAACCTTAAATATGGATTCCAGATTGCTGTTGGTTTTTAAATGAATCATTTGCTGTCTGTGGAAAAAAACAAACAAAAAAGTCCATAAAACACATATTTAAAAAAACACAAAGTAATAAATATACAGACATAATATCTAATGATTAATTTAAATAATGTTATTTACCAATTGATTTTGAATGCTTATTGACACATTCTATATATCACTCATTTGAATACAACTGCAGAATATTTATTCTCTGTAAATTCTATGTTTGCAAAATTTCTCGCTGTGATGATCTGATGTAATTCTCTAAACCAGAGTTTGAGCATGCAAGTGATGTGAGTGTGAGGGAATACACACTGATCTAATATGAAACTGCACTCACCTCACATCAGTAGTAGTGTCTTTGTCTGTGAAGTTAATCGGAATAGGTATTCACTCCCCCCATGGACACAGAGCTGATAAACAGAAATATAAAGACAACTTAATGTTCATTTACCTGGGATATTTGTGAAAAACAAAATTAAGAATTTTATTATCTTTACCTCACATCAGTAGTACTGTTTTTATCTCTAAAGTCCATGAGCTGGAGGATTAAACTTGCCATGGACACAGTACTGTGTTCAGGTGAGTCTGATCTTTTACCCTGAATCAGACTAAACACATATCCACTGCATTATTATTATTATTATTATTATTATTATTATTATTATTATTATTATTATTACTACAGTTGTGAATTTTCCCATTTATTCTGGCTTTTCACATTTCCTCTGGGTGAATAATTGAGGTAAAGAAAATCTGATGACATTCCATATTAACACCGATATGAGTGCTTTGTATTAGGAAACAAACTTTATTCAAATACAGGGATAAGTAGGGGTTAGACATGTTTCACAGTACTGCAAAGTTTTTTAACTGGTTTTAAATGTCTTAAAATAAACTTCTTGACTGATTGGAACAGCCATTTTGAAAAGAAGTTTGACAAGCACCTCTTTAGGTATTAGTGTAATCCTTCATTTGATATTGTTTGCTCACTCTGTTATGAAAGCTCAGCTTCACTAGCAGTGTGCTATTAGTTTTGTGTGCACTGAATAAAACCCTGAAGTAGTTTAAAGTTTAAAAAGGTCAACTGTGGCATATGGTGTGGTATTGTAGACTGGAAACATGTCATTCGCAGAGGATTTCCATGTGAGGTGTTGCTGTATTGACAGTTAGATAATTTGCTTTAGCACTTGGTTAAAATGCCTTGCAGCTCAATTGGGAGCTCGGCAGAAAAGATCAGAGCATTTAAAAAAAATTTTTTTACATTTGTGGCATTTAGTAGATGCCCATGTTCAGAGCGATGTACAAACGTGCTTTGAGTTTCTATCAATGAATAAATCTAAACCGATTTACCGATACATTATAAACTTAATATAAATCAGACTATAACTATTGACTTTTACAAAGCAAACTTGGAAAGTGCTAATTTAAGTGTTTCAGGAAGATGAAGGTTTTTAACCGTCGCTTAATAGCAGGGACTATGCTGTACGGACATCTAGGGAAAGTTCATTCCACCACCACAGGGAGTGTGGCTTGGAGATCTCATTCCTCAGCTAACTAAGGTTACATGCGTAACCGAGAGATGTTCTCTCTCGGGAACTTAAACTGCATCACAATGCTTTGGGAACGAGTGTCCAATCATGCCACACTGACCAGACCTTGGCTAGTTTGTGTGAGCACAACCAGAACGCAGGACAGGGGAGCCAGGAGTGGCTCTAAGGTCAAGGTTGTAGAACCTGATTAAGGTCAGCGGGGGGGACCAGCCCACAGCATTGCAAATGTCCGGGACTCCAGCGGACCAGACCGCCACACTCCAAATGGAGTGAGCCTTGTGACCGAAAGGAGCAGGGAGACCAGAGGACTCATATGAGTACAAAATGACATCCACAATAAATTAACTAAGAGTCTGCTTGTTGGCAGGAAATCCTTTTCTTTAGGGGCCATAGCAAACAAAAAGCTGCTCCGACTTCCTCCATGGACTCACACTGGACAAAGTCAGTTTTGCTTCTGGTCAGGTGCTTGGAGAGGAGAAGGGTAGAATGCCTGCAGCACGAGAGGTTGTGGAAGGACTGCAGGCACCTTAGGTACATGCCCTGGTTTAGAGTAAAGGAAGGCACTGGCCATGCCAGGAGTAAACTCCAGGAGAGACGGGGTCACTGAGAGAGCCTGTAGGTCCCCAACCCTCTTCAGGAAGGATTTAGCCAGAAGGAAAGCGGTTTAAATAGACAGGCACCTAAAGGCCACCTTGGCCAAGGGCTCAAAGTGGGGCTCAGACAGAGGTCCCTCGAGGTGTAGCTCGTTCCAACAACCTTGGGTGGAGCGGCCACTCATGATCGCTTATCCGTCGTTAGCATTACCCAATGACAAGGAGCTCCCAGGATGGGGCCCTGAGAAACTGAAGCACATTCTGTGGCAGGGTTGGCAGGCTGAACTCCTGGTGGCAATGAGGAGGTATGGGCACCATGTGGTGTACAATGAGGTGTACACCACCCTTCTAAGGTTGAGGCTCTCTAATGGTCAGGACCTGCACGCCATGGACCGCTTGCTGGAGAGGACGACTCTCAGGTCAGCCGGCTTCTTGGGCTTGTGCCCCTCCGAAAGGCTCCAGGTGGCAACGCTTTGTTTTTTGGCTTCACTGGGCTGGGGCTGGGGCTGCGCCAGCCAAGCGGCCCAAAGAGAGCGATGGGGAAAATATTGCTGAAATGCCACCAATTGCTTTTGGCCTCCTGAAACTTGCCAATGACCATGCCTACGGCCTCGCCGAACAAGCCAGGAGGGTCCATCTGCGCATTCAGCAGGAAATCCCTGTTCCTGTCTGGAATATCCATCAGGGTAAACCACAGATGCCTTTCTGTGGCTACTAGGGCTGACATGGACTGTCTTATGGCCTTAGCTGTTTCTTTGGTGGCCCTAAGGGCTGGGCTGGCAGCGCAATGTAGCTCCTTAACATCGTCAGCCCCAAAGATTAATCCCTTATCCATCTCCCACAGCAGGTCAGCCTGGTTTCCCTGCTACACACTCATCGTGTGGAGGCAACCTGCAGCCGCTGCCACGTAAGCTTAGCCCCATATACTCCTTCATCCCAAAGATGTTTGTGTACAGCGAGGTTTGTTGTGAAAAGAGGCGGGCTGCATTTGGGCTCCGCCAGCACCTGGACACCTCAGTGTGCATATCTGGGAAAAAAAGGCGGCCCTGGCATGGAGGCTGTGATGCAGGGCGCAGGAAGTGCTCTTCCAGCTTTCTTGGTGTGCGCTGCTTTCGCTTCTCATCCGGCCAAGCTAACCTGAGCTTGGACACGGCCTGCATCACTACCTCCAGGAGCTCCTCGTACAGCACAGGCTGGGAGAAGTCCTTGGGCTTTCTAGCTTCCAAAATCTCTCCCTCCTCAGATGAAGAAATGTTGAGCGCTGCGCTGCTTGCGCTGGGGGAAAAATCCATTGAAGGGTGTGCTTCCCCCAGGGGAAGCGAGCGCTCAACCTGGCAGGTAAGGCCGGAGAAAGGGACGGACCCATCTCCATGGCTTCTGCCAGATCCGCCTGTGAGCCCTACCACAAGTCAGGATCAGACATTGTTTTAGAAGCAATGATCAGTAAAGCAAAAAAACAAACCTATTATGCCTCATCATTTAGAGTCTGAGCAGAAAGAGCCAAGAGGGACATATAGTCAAATGGAGCCATTTTTACAGCCTGAGGGGTAGATGATTACAGCATAGATGATACATATGTTCAATTCAATTCAATTCAATTCATTTTTATTTGTATAGCGCTTTTAACAATGAACATTGTCTCAAAGCAGCTTTACACAGATAATGTGGTGATTAAATGTAAATATGTTCTTTGTAAGTATGTTTGTCCCTGATGAGCAACTGTGGCAAGGAAAAACTCCCCGAGATGGCACAAGGAAGAAACCTCGAGAGGAACCAGACCCAAGAGGGAACCCATCCTCATCTGGGTTGCATCAAATGTCCATTTGAAGCATATATACAAAGTTGCGGGGTGCAGTGATGATGAGCAGAAGCAAACTGCACTCCCGAGTCAGTGCAGCAGAAGTGTGAAGATCCACGGAGGGAAGAGGGGCAGGAACAGTGGTCACTGGAGCCTCAGGAGCATGTTTAACTCGACCGAGAGAGAGAGAGAGAGAGAGAGAGAGAGAGAAGGATATGGATTATTAAGTGTATCTATTGGTGTATGAAAGTTTTTGTCACTGTGCAGTTTGGACTCCGGCAAGACTCGCTATGGCAGCATAACTAGAAGGGAGAACCAGAAGGTAACACAGACATGAGGGATCTCTGGGATAAGAGACGACCCACCACACCACCGTCAACAAACCCGAGTGAACGTGTGAATGTGAGGGGACGACAGCATACAAGTATACCAGTTCACCAAACACTCTATATCCATGCTCCTTCCAGATCTGTGCCTTTACCTAAGAAAAAATCTACTGATAAAAGACTTGACTAAATAAATAAGTTTTCAACCTTGACTTGAACACTGAGACTGTGTCTGAGTCCCGAACACTGATTGGAAGGCTGTTCCATAAATGTGGGGCTTTATAAGAGAAAGATCTGCCCCCTGCGGTAGTCTTCATTATTTGAGGAACCAACAGATAGCCAGCACCTTTTGATCTAAGTAGGCGTGGAGGATCATACTGGTACAGAAGTTCACTCAGATACTGCGGTGCGAGACCGTTAAGTGCTTTATACGTCAGTAGTAGTATTTTATAATCAATGCGAGATTTGATTGGGAGCCAGTGTAGGCTGATTAAGACAGGGGTGATGTGGTCGTATTTTCTAGATCTGGTGAGGACTCTTGCTGCTGCATTCTGAACTAACTGAAGCTTATTTATGCACTTACTCGCACACCCAGACAGTAAAGCGTTACAGTAGTCTAATCTAGAAGTAACAAAAGCATGAACTAGTTTTTCTGCATCCTGTAACGACATCATATTTCTAATTTTAGCAATATTTCTAAGGTGAAAGAAGGCGATCCTGGTGATATTATTTACGTGAGACTCAAAGGAAAGACTCGGGTCAATAATCACACCAAGGTCTTTGACAGCCGTACATGCTGAAACAGAAACACCATCCAGAGATGCTACGTAATCCGAAAGTTTGCTTCTAGCTGCATTTGGTCCTAGTAAAAGTACTTCCGTCTTATCTGAGTTGAGCAGAAGAAAGTTATTAAGCATCCACTGTCTAATGTCCTTTACACACTCCTCAACACTGTTTAGTTGATCTCTCTCATCTGGCTTTGCTGAAATATACAGCTGTGTGTCATCAGCGTAGCAATGGAAGCGAATCCCATGTTTATGAATGATTTCACCAAGAGGCAGCAGATATAAAGAGAAAAGCAGTGGGCCTAAGACAGATCCTTGAGGAACACCAAACTTTACCTCATAGAGTGTGGAGAACTCACCATTTACATCCACAAACTGATAGCGATCAGTCAAATAAGACCTGAGCCAAGAGAGAGCTGTTCCCTTTATTCCTACCACGTTCTCAAGTCTAGCAAGCAGTATAGTGTGATCAATGGTGTCAAAAGCTGCACTAAGGTCGAGCAAAACAAGTAAGGAAACAAAACCCTGATCAGAGGCCAATAACAGGTCATTTACCACCTTAACTAGCGCCGTCTCTGTGCTATGATGAGGCCGAAATCCTGACTGATACATTTCAAAAATGTTATTCATAAGTAGGTGTGAGCATAACTGCTGTGCTACAACCTTTTCTAAAATTTTGGATATAAAGGGGAGATTTGATATCGGTCTGTAGTTGGACAACTGACATGGGTCAAGGTCAGGTTTCTTAATAAGGGGGTGGATAACTGCCAGTTTGAAAGATTTAGGTACATAACCAGTGCTAATAGAAGAGTTAATTATTTTTAAAACTGGTTTGATTATCTCTGGAGTTATCTGTTTAAAGAAACTAGTAGGCAAGGGATCGAGAATGCAGGTTGAAGATTTCGATGAGGAGATTAATGAAATTAAGTCATTCTCATGAATAGAAGTGAAGCTTTGTAGTTGATTATCCGTTATAATTACACTGCTGTCTACAGGGTTACTTGTAAAATAATTTGGATTTATATTAACCGTCTGGATTTCTTGCCTGATGTTTTCAATTTTATTATTAAAAAAGTTCATAAAATCATTACTACCTATTGATGGTGTGCATGTGAGTGCAGTGTTTTTATTCCCTGTTAATTTTGCTACCGTGCTGAATAAAAATCTGGGATTATGCTTGTTATTTTCTATGAGGGTGGAGAAATATGCTGATCTAGCAGCACTAAGAGATTTTCTATAATTTAGGAGGCTCTCCTTCCATGCTATTTGAAATACTGTTAATTTTGTTTGACGCCATTTACGTTCTAATTTTCGAGTGGTCTGTTTTAAGGTGCGTGTATGATCAGTATACCACTGTGCTAATTTTTTCTCCCTGATCATTTTGGTCTTAAGGGGAGCTACATCATCTAGAGTGTAACGTAACGTTGTTTCTAGATGTTCAGTGGCCCAATCGAGCTCTGCGGGGTCTGACGGAGATTTATCTAATATCGTAATTTCTGGAAGATTATTAATAAAACGCGCTGCTGTAGCTGACGTGAAAGTACGCTTAACACGGTAACGTGGTGAGGTAGAAATGCAATGACTTAGGCAAATTTTAAACGAGATCAGATAATGGTCTGAGATAGCTTCAGACTGTGGAATTACAACTAAGTTTTTTATTTTTAATCCAAATGTTAACAACAAATCGAGAGTGTGTCCGCCACTATGAGTGGGTCCTATAACATTCTGATTAATTCCAACTGAATCTAGTATGGACACAACTGCTGCTCTTAAGGAGTCTTCCTGATTATCAAAATGAATATTAAAGTCTCCAACAATTAATGCTTTGTCTAAAGAAGTAGCTAAATTTGTAATGAAATCTGCAAATTCTATCAGAAAATCAGAGTAGGGCCCTGGGGGTCTATAAATAATAATTAGAGGAATTAACTGGCTTGACCTGCTTTCGGACACTGAATATTTTATGTTGGTGTAAAGAACTTCAAAAGTTTTACATTTGTGTTTACTCTTTTGTGTGACGTTTAAATTATTATTATAAATAGCTGCGACTCCACCTCCTCTGCCATTTAGACGGGGTTGGTGTAGGTAACTATACCCAGGGGGACTCGCCTCATTTAGTGCTACATATTCATTCGATTTGATCCACGTTTCTGTCAAACACATTATATTAAACTCCTGGTCGGTAATAATTTCGTTTACAGTAAGTGCTTTTGACGTGAGAGATCTAATATTCAACAATCCTATTTTTAGATCAGAGGTGCTGGCTGTGCGTTCAGTCCTATTTAATTTAATGTTAATCAGGTTACTAAAACAGACTTTCTGATAATTCCTATATTTTGGTTTTGCTCGGGGGACAGACACAGTCTCAATATGGTGGATCCTGAGTGACGACTCTGTGCAGCTAGCAGACGGTCGGTTTAGCCTGTCTGTCTGCTCCCTGGCCTTGATACATATGTTGTGGGATAACGTAAATGATTGTTCTGTGTTTCACCTTGTGGTGGCAAAGATGAAGAAGGGAGAGCAAGAGAAGAGAGTAAAGAACACACACACACACACACACACACACACACACGGACACACACACACACTTCACTCACCTCTCATCTGTCTGTGTGTCCTTTACTTCAGATACATTCATTCTGGAGGCCATATCTGCTCTTCTTACAGATTATACCTATAAACCTAAACACACACACCCACACGCACTTAAATTTTTGCGGCATTTAGCAGATGCCACACTGCTTAGCACACACACCACATAAGCATACTTACAATATGTATGACAACACACAGTCATGAACACATGTTCCTACACATGTTTACCTTCTTATACACACAGTTTTAACACTCCACATAAACACATTACTAATTATTACACTGAGGGGACATCAGTCATTAACTGTCTTTTTGCAGTACAATACCAAAATAACACACATACACACTTCACTTCATCATCAGCTGAAATCCTTTTCCATGCCTCTTGTAAAATGTAAAATAAATAAATAAAAAGGTGTTTACTAGTTGAAAAATTTTTCAGACTTTGCTGTCACACATGCTTTTCGTAAAATCTTTATTTTCTTTATTATAGTTTAGAAATAATAGATTTTATTTCTCAATACTACCACAAACTGGTGTTTTTCATTAGAGATATTCATTTTTGTCACATTGGAAACTGCAAACACTAAACAAGATGTTTAAATGTGTGATGTGAAGAGTCCTTGATAATGTTTGTGTATATATATATATATGTATAGTAGACTGTCTATTCAGGTTGCTAACTTCTTAGATGCCATAATCTTGTAACCTTTCACTTCTGCACATTTCCTCTTTAATGCCATAGCCTCAGAACCATTTCTGTACTTCTTAATGATGTCCACACGTCTCTGCACTGTTATAGCCTTTATATTTATTTACTGTACATATGCTTACATATAAATCACTTTATCACTTGCTGTAAATATGCTGCACTTCTGGTAGATGCCAAACTGTATTTCGTTGCTGTACCTGTACTATGCAATGGCAATGAAGTTCTATCTATCTATCTATCTATCTATCTATCTATCTATCTATCTATCTATCTATCTATCTATCTATCTATCCATCCATCCATCCATCCATCCATCCGGCTTGTACACTGATCTGTAACCTGTATCAACGCTCAACTAACACCACGTGGTATTTATTGGTTATTGTTTTAATGCATTATCATTTATCATATTAATCTCTCTGTCCCTCAAACCTGATCACAATCTGTAGGACATTTAATCTACATGTATATATTGTTAGCATGTTCTCCAAATACCACCTGAACCCTATGAAGTGGAACATGACGTTTCTACGTGTTTAATTCAGAACCGACTGTTATTGCATAAGGTGATAAAAATGTAACTTTTTCTACCAAAAATCTGTACATGTATATATTTGTTTATTAAAGAAAAATCTTCATAAAATCAAATACCTTAGTGTGATGCATAAAAACAAACAGAACATGTATGTGTCTCTCAGAAACCATTAAAGACTGTTTCCAGACATTTAACATTCAATGTAGATAGATAGATAGATAGATAGATAGATAGATAGATAGATAGATAGATAGATAGATAGATAGATAGATAGATTTAGATACTTACTGATTTATTCTGCTGGAATCTTCTGCTGAAAATGAAGCTTTTGCTTTCACTCTAACTGCACTGACTGGATTCACCGGCAGGAAATACATCAGTAAATACCATGTAAACATGCAGAGCTGCCAACAACAACAAGTACATTCCAATAATATTGTACATTTTTTACAATACTGGAACATGTTTATATGCACACTCACTCATTTTCTTATTTACTTACACAGAATATACACACAGTATAAACATCACTAGATGTTACACAATTATTATTTTTCATTAAGCTCACCCTCTCTCACACACACACACACACACACACACACACACACACACACACACACACACACTTTAACAGATTACTAAAAAAAATCATGTTACCACAACTGGAATGGGAAAGGCTTTCAGTAAAAATGGGAAGGCTGGGTCATGTGTGAAGTGAAAATGTCCGACCGACATCTCGCACAGACCGGCACACAAGTGTTCCTTAAACACCACTATGAGCCCAGAACACCAAGTGACAGTGAAACTGTGAATTTGCTTCAATATACATTCTAAATTGCTCTGGAATTCAACCTCACAAATATACACTGTATTGTCAAAAGTATTGGGACACCTGCTCATAAGTATGGTACGTGATTTTTAAGCAATGCATTTTACATTTAGTCCCAGTTTGCTCTTATAATTTCCTCCACTCTTCTGGGAAGATGTTTCACTAGATTTTGGAGTGTGCTTATAAATATTTGTGTTCATCTTCCACAAGGGTGTTATGAAAAGCAGCTACTGATGTAGGTGAGGAGACCTGGGGTGCAGTCAAGGTTTCAATTCATCCCAAAGGAGTTCAGTAGGGATGAGATCATAGCTTAATAGCAGACCACTCAAGATCTTCCTCTACAAAGCATGTAAACCAAAACTTCATGGAGCTGGCTTTGTGCACAGGGGCATTGCCATGCTGGAACAGGTTTGCGTTTCCAAGTTCAAGTAAATGCAAAATGTGATTATATTGCATCTAAAGACGTCCTGTACAATTTAGTGCCTCCAGATTTGTGGTAACAGTTTGGAGAAGAACCACTGATGGCAGAAGAGGTTAGGTGACCCAATACTTTTGCCAATATAGTGTATCTCATCCATGAAATCAGTTATAAAATACCAATAATATCTTAAAGGAAGGACCTAAAGTTTCTGAAATAAAGAAGCAAATGAAGTGTGTGCATTTGATCAGGTTGCAATTCTAAAAAAAAAAAAAAACACTTCTTAGGAATGATTTTTTTTAAAGAGTAATATGAAAAGTACATGCCCAAATTAAACTATAGCAAAGCGTAAGAAGAAACTCTGTAGTAACAAGATGCCTAAATCTCCTTATCGTATTAATAGATTTATGTATTTTACTGTTCACATAATTAATCTGTTCCCTACATCTTAAAGGCTTTTTATAGATTCTTAGGGTATTACTTTTTGCCACAGAAAATAATTTTTTAGATTAAACCAATTTGCATAAGGAATTAGACCATCATTTGCACTCTATCAATGAATTAAAATTCAAATTAGAATGAAGGTTGTGTCATCAGCAATCATTACCTGAACAAGAACATTAAACAAATAATTCATATAAATAGCAGTTTGGGTCTAACCAGAGTGCAACAGCAGCACTCCCAGCAAAAACTCCCTTAGATGTAATAAGGAAGAAACCTTGAGAGGAACCAGATTTAAAAGGGGAACCCATCCTCATTTGGGTGACATCAAGAATTTGATCATAGATCTTAAAAAAAAAAAATACAAAACACTGGAGAGTGAGAACTAACATGAGTACTGGAGTGTGTGATTATGAGTGATGTTCTTTCTACAGTCTTATACGGTCTTTATGTTATAAAACTAGGAGCTACTGAGCAACTCATAAAATAGCTCAACATTTGCGATAATCACAGATCCAGCATCAGCTTCTCCATGCCAGAGCTTTTAAACACTCTAGGAGGTCAAATGTCAAAAATCCACACATGTAGTGGGATCCAATTGGCACTGGTACATCCCTAGATGGTTCAGGATGTTTGCGATTTCGGCATCTACTTCTTTTAAGCTCCACAATCTTCATGAGGTGGGACGTGACTGGAGCCAAAGTTTAGGAGCTAAATGTTAGAATGTTCTACCACCTTTAGTGGACTTTGCCATTCTAGAAACTACTAGAAGTCCAGAGTTTTGAGATCTCAGCTAGCGTGATGGATTGTAGCGTGTAAAAAGACTGAATAGCTACATGGGAGCTAAACCATTTAGTGTTTTGGAAGTAAGAAGTAGTAGTTTGTAGTGGATTTAAAACTTAACCGGAGGCCAGTGTAGGGACGATAAGATCGGGGTTATATTATCATATTTTCTTGATTCTGTAAGAACTCTGGCTGCTGCATTCTGAACTAACTGAAGCTTGTTTTTTAATGACGCAGGACCTCCACCTAGTAACGCATTACAGTAGTCTATTCTGGAGATCATGAACGCATGGACGAGCTTCTCTGCATCAGATATATACATGTTTCTTAACTTAGGTGGAAGAGGCTGTTTTTAACTTGGTTATTATGATTTCGAAAGACAAGTTGGAGTCTAAAATAACTCCCAGGTCTTTTACCATTGAACTAGTAGTTACAGAACATCTGTCTAAATGCAGGTTGAAATGCTGGAGCTTCTGTATACTGGTTTTTGGGCCGATGAGCAAAATCTCCGTCTTATCAGAATTTAACAGTAGAAAGTTATGGGTCATCCAATCTCTTATTTTCTTAACACACTCGGTTATCCGAGCTAATTGAGTATATCACCTGGTTTTGATGAGATGTATATCTGAGTATCATCAGCATAAGAGTGAAAGCTAATTCCATGTCTTCTAATAATATTTCCTAAGGGAAGCATGTATATTGTGAAAAGCAGGGGGTCCTAAAAATGAACCTTGTGGCATGCCATAGTTAACTAGCATTAACCTGAATAGCTCTCCATTTAAGTCTACAAAATAGTGATGATTGGACAGGTAGGATTTAAACCTGTGTGTACTATGAGCATAACATGCAGATAAATATATATGCACTATGAACATAATATACAGATGGCTATTACTATAAACAGAAATTTACAGAGGGATATGTACGATGAACATAATATATTGCTGGAGACACGCTCAACAGCCATCCCATTGATGTGGGTGATGTTATGTGTGCCTCTTGTCTTCTACCTAAAGTCCACAATGAGCTTCTTTGTCTTGGAGGTGTTAAGGAACAAGTTATTGTCATTGCACCATTTGGCTGGGTGCTGGATCTCCTCCCTGTAGGCAGTCTCATCATTGTTGGTGATGAGACCGATCACGGTAGTGTCATTCGCAAACTTGATAAAGTAAGATCCATTCACAGGCCTGCAGTCGGAGGTGAAGAGGGAGTAGAGGAAGGGGCTCAGCCCACAGCCCTGTGGCACACCAGTGTTGAGTTTGATGGTGTTGGTGCAGATGGAGCCTGATCGAACCTGCTGGAGTCTGTTGGTCAGAAAGTCCATAATCCAGTTGCAGGTGGAGGTGTTAATGTCCAAATCTATAAGTTTGGCTATTAACTTGGATGGAGTGATATTATTAAATGCTGAGCTGAAGTCAACAAACAGCATACATGCACAAGTGTTCTTATTGTCCATGTGTTTGAGCACAGAGTGCAGTGCCATGGAAACTGCATCTTCTGTGCTCCTATTGTTGCGGTAGGCAAACTGGTGAGAGCCCAATGTGTATGGCAGAGAGTCTTTCAGGTGTGCCCGGACCAGCCGCTCAAAGCACTTCATGACAATGGGTGTCAGTGCTACAGGGCGGTAGTTGTTCAGGCACGTTGGGTTGGAGTGTTTTGGCACTGGCACAATGGAGGTGCATTTAAAGCAAGTAGGAACAGCTTGGAACAGTTTGCTTGGGCAAAAGACAGGTTGAAGATGTCAGTAAAGACCCTAGCGAGCTGCTCAGCACATGCCCTGAGTACGGATCCACGGATGCTGTCTGGCCCAGCGGATTTGTGTGCGCTGATCCGGCTCAGTGCGTTGCAGACATCTATGGAGGAGAGTGTGATTGGCGAGTGATCAGCCAATGGTTTGAGCTTGGTGTCAGTTTCTCTGTTGTCTCTCTCAAAGCGAGCATAAAAGTCATTAAGCTCATTCAAAAAGAGAAGATCAGTGGCAGCGCAGGTGGAGTGGGAGGATTTGTAATCACTGATGGCTTGGATGCCTTGCCACATGCGTCAAGGGTCAAAGTTGGAAAACTGCTCCTCTATCTTTTGCTTTTAGCAGTGTTTGGCCTCTTAAATGCCCCTCTTCAGGTTAGCTCTGGATGTGCTGTAGGCCTGAGTGTCACCCAGTCTTGTACTCCAGTCTTTGTGTAAAAACCTTTCCTTGAGTGTGAAATCTGCATCTGTGGGCCACACCATGATGGTTTTCACTGATAACTTCACCCGATTGATGAGGGGTGCATATTTGGGGGTGAGAATTCCAACATGCTGGTGGAATTTGGGGGAGCACTGCCTTTTAATTTGAGTGATTAAAATGTTCTGCAACAATAAATGCAGCTTCCGGGTGAACAGTCTGTTGTTTACTGATGACCACATAAAGTTCTATCATAGCAAGCTTGGCATCAGAATCGGGGAGAATGTAAGCTGCTGTAATAATGGTGGAAGTGAACTGTCATGGTAGATAAAACTTTCTACTTTTAACCATTAGAACTCCAGGTTAGCTGAACAATGTCTCAACAATAACAGAGTTCGTGCACCAAGCTTTGTTAATGTAAATGCACAATCCACCACCTCTGGTCTTACCGGAGCCATCTAATGTCCTATCCGCCCGGAGTGTGTGTCATCCGGCTAGCTCAATGGCGTTGTCTGGAATGCCGCTGTGCAGCCATGTTTCCTTGAAGATCATGACATTATAGTTCAAAGGTTTCATGCTGTAAATGATGCTAAATCAAATCTAATCCATTTTGTTCACCAGTGACCGAACATTGGCGAGGAAGATGCTGGGTAAAGAGAGCTGTGGTGTTAGTTTTAGCTTAGCTTTCGCTCCACCACGCTTTCACCTCCTTTGTTTACAGTTGTGCTGGCTGTCTCAGAAAGGAGTTGAAGGTTGTCGATAAAACTGTCGGGAAGTCGTACACCGATATCCAAAAGCTCATGTCAGGTGTACGATGTATAGGCTCAGTTGTTCTGCATGAACAGACCCTAGATACGCAACAGAAGTACCGCAAAATCGCAGATTCTGGAGAGACCCTGAGCCTCGTGATGTACTCGCGCCACCATCTTGGTCATAAATATAGGTGGTGGTAGATTTTGCTAAAAGGATGGAACCCGAGTGGTGAACACTTATTTTAAGAAGAAAGAGGATCATAGGGTGACGTATAAGAGTGGAGGAAGGTGCATACAGGTGGACTGTGTTCTATGCAGGAGCGGCAACCTGAAGGAGATTAGAGACTTTAAGGTGTTGGCGGGGGACAGTGTAGAGAAACAGCATCGGATGGTGGTCTGTAGGATGGTTTTGGAGGTAAAGAAGAAGAGGAGGAGAGTGAGGACTAAAAGAAAAATTAGATGGTGGAAACTGAAGGAGGAAGAGTGTAGTGTGAGATTCAGGGAAAAGGTCAGACAGGAGCTCGATGGTGGTGAAGAGGTGCCGAATGATTGGGGAACTACTTCAGAAGTGATAAGGAAAACAGCTAAAACGGTACTTGAAGTAACATCTGGAAATAGAAAGGAAGACAAAGAGACATGGTGGTGGAATGAGGAAGTGCAAGAGAGCATAAGGAGAAAGAGGTTGGCAAAACAGAATTCGGATCGACAAAGAGATGAGAAAGATAGGCAGGAGAACAAGGAGATGCAGTAAAAGGTAAAGAGGGATGTGGTGAAATCCAAGGAAATGGCATATGAGGAGCTGTATGAGAGGTTGGACACTAAGAAAGGAGAAAAGGATTTGTAGCAATTGGCCAGGCAGAGGAACCGAGCTGGAAAGGATGTGCTACAAGTTAAAGCAATAAAGGATGAAGATGTGAATGTGTTGACTAGTGAAGAGAGTGTGTTGAGAAGATGGAGGGAGAAATTTGAGCAGCTGGTGAACGAGGAAAATGAGAGAGAGAAGGTTGAATAATGTTGAGATGGTAAAGCAGGAAGTGGATAGGATTAGTAAGGAGGAAGTGAGAGCAGCCCTTAAGAGGATGAAGAGTGGAATGTCGGTTGGACCAGATGCCACAACAGTAGAAGCATGGAGATGTTTAGGAGAGATGCAGTGAAGTTTTTAAAAATATTGTTTAACACGATTTTGGAAGGTGTGAAGATGCCTGAAGAATGGAGAAAAATTGTGCTGTTACTTATCTTTAAGAATAAGGGAGATGTGCAGACCTGCAGTAACTACAGGGGGATTAAGTTGATCAGTCACACCATGAAGTTCTGGGAAAGAGTAGTGGAAGCCAGGCTGAGAGAAGAGGTGACCATCTGTGAGCAGCAGTATGGTTTCATGCCGAGGAAGAGCACCACAGATGCATTATTTGCTTTGAGAATGTTGAGAAGGTCAGAAGGAGCTGCATTGTGTGTTTGTGGATTTAGAGAAAGCGTACGACAGGGTGGAGAGAGGAGTTGTGGTATTGTATGAGGAAGTTTGGTGTGTCAGAGAAGTATGTGAGGGTGGTGTAGGACATGTATGAGGACAGTGTGACAGCAGTGAAGTGTGCAGTAGGAACAACAGACTGGTTTAAGGTGGAGGTTGGACTGCATCAAGGATCGGAGACGGATGATCCGCTGTGGTGACCCCCAATGGGAGAAGCCGAAAGAAGAAGACGACTGTCTATATTGTTTCATATTGTCTGTTTTGTCTTGTATAGTTCAAGCTGAATGTATAGTGTTATTTATGTCTGTACTTTTGAGAGTCACAGCTGGAACCAAGTTCCTTGTGTGTTTCAACAGACTTGGCCAATATACCTGATTCTGAATTCTTGTTTTTCAGGTGAGGGAGGGCCAGGTGATCATCGATGTAGCAGTTTGGGCAGTATGTGATCTGTGGTGGATCTAGTGTTACAGGCAGCAGGGTCTTTATGTGCCTTAAAAAGAGCATCTCGAAACACTTTATGATGATAGGAGTGAATGCAATGGGATGGTAGTCATTGAAGCAGGACACAGATGGTTTCTTCGGTATAGGAACGATACTTGCTGTCTTAAAGCATGTTGGGACAATAATGCAGCTGATTTCATTAATACATCCACATCCCTATTAATTACAGGACTTTTCTTTATAGAAAAAATTATAAAAATTATATCAATCTTTCATTCCTAGGTTCACCTTCTACCACTTCATCTAACTTAATCCAGAATTTTTCCTCCTCCTCCATCTCACAACCCACTTGTACTAATGACATTTATCATCACCCCTTTAACTTCCAGCTTCACATCAGAGTCGGATCTGTTTAGTGTTGGTGAATGTGAGAACATTTCTATTTTTCACAGTCACAACCTTCACTCACCTCTCATCTTTCTTTATGTCCTGTTTCACACACTCACTTATTCTGGAGGACATTTTTACTCCTACAGAGGAAGAGGAAGAGAGAGAAAGAGACTGTTAATCACCTAATTTACACTTATTTAGTGTAGATTTATAACATTTACATATTATAGCTTTATATTTACATACTTACTGTGTTTTGCTTCTATAACCTTCTTTTTACACTCAACAAAGTTTGGCTTTTACTTAAACAAACAAATAAAGTGCATTATTTACAAGAGATTAATGGACACATCAGATAAACATCAAGCATTGCTGAACACATTATTTTTTTCATTTTATATTTATATATATACACATACACACATTTTACATATATATATATATATTTTTGTTAGCAGTTAGGTCTTATCAAGTAAAGATTCTATTAATAAAGATATTATTAAGGAAACAGCACAACATGTGGATTCTGTGACTCCATTCTCATTGCGCTTTTATTTATTTCTTACCAGGCACCACCTAGTGGTAAGAATCAGCATACATCACAATCACCGGTGGACTTTGTTCTTTATACTATTTAATCTACAAAGTTAGACTGCTGAAAACCGTAAATGTCTTTGGATTAGCCTGAAAAACTGTGTCTAAAATAGTCAGTGTGCAGGGTAACATTTCCTCAGGGTCCAGAGTATGTTTTACTTTCATTCAAAGAGCCAAAGGTACTGACACTTGTCACAAACTTTCTTAAAACACATGGAATATCGCAGTGTTTCAATGCATATTGAAATTAAACAGCCTTCAGTGAACTTCACTGATTGCATTAACAGGAAAAGCAAATCCTCTTCAGATGTACAGGCTCCTGTAATTACAACTACACATTCATGGACGTTTACAATGCCTGCATATTTACACATTCAAAAATCAGTGTTTACTTGTATGATTTAAAAAGTGATTCCTAATTGTCCAACAGTAATCATGGAGGAAGAAGATCCTGTTATTGTATTTCTTTTCAAATTCCAGGGATACCCCCCTTCTTCCCTATGTTATGAAAGAGTACACGAGTGGAGCTACCACTCCTCAGGAACGGTACTTTGGTGATTGAATTCTCTTTGAAATGTTTAAAAGAATTAGAGGAAGCAAACGATAAGGATCACAAACCTGCAAATAATTGAACTAATTGTGTTCTCGGTTGTTCTCAGGTTTTTTCTCTTTTCTTGCGTTTCCTATTTTTCACCAAAAGATGTCGCCAGAGTGTTTCCGAGTGCCTCATTAACTCCTATTGTTTCCACCGGAGTTTTGTCTGAGTTTATTTAAGTGTTTTTTTGCAGGTTGGTTGAAGTTGTCATCTGTTTGCCTTTTCCTAAACAGCATAGCACAGCATTTGTTTTACTTCACAACTTCTCCTTAAAGCCTGTTCACTGCAGTCCTGTGTGAGTTCTGCTTCTAGTTCCTCTACCAGTGTCTCTCACACACATGCTCACCCTCACACACAGAAACAACGACACACAATGTTAACACATTCTACACTTTATTATATATTTGTTATTATTGGGATTATATACATTTTAAATATAGATTTATAATCAATTTACACAATACACACATGATTCACACATGCATAAACAGTATAATTTTATCTGACCTCTATATTAAGCATGTCATGTGCAAGCCTCTGTATAAGGTGAATAGAGTGCGCCCCCTATATGTTAAACTTGGTATTGCTCTGATATTTCAGTATAACGATTTACAAGCCAGTGCATTTTAAGACACACTTCAAATATTTTCTGGTCTCAAGAAAAAGGCAGTCTGTGTTTATCAAGTCTAAATAAATTCATATATTCATGAGAATATCATATAAATGTAACATTGCATTACTAATAGAAAAGGAAAGAAGGGAAAAATATCAAACAAGTCACAATTGACAGGGTACAATTATTTTTTGTGTATGAGCACAATTTAATATAATAGTAGTGAAAATGACTGTTGTATCAGTATAAAGACTTTTCTGTACTCTGATTCAGTTCTTCTGTATGACATAATTTGTACACATCACACTTACATATTTTTTTTAAAACAAAATGAATAATAAATGATACATTACATGTTAATAATTTTGTCATAGTTTCTACTCATAATCCTCTGTGTGTGAGACTCCGATCAGAACCTGTAATAAATGAGTAAAATCATCAGATTTTTATTTCATTCATCAGAAACAGTAATCAGAATCTTAAGGCTGTTTGAGTGTTTAACAGCTCCAATCTACAGGATTTATAGTGCGGAGCTCCAAATACACGTATACATGTAGAACCTGTAAAAAAGAAAGTAACTCAAAAGCTTACTGTAATGGCTTCACTTTGTTTTGTGGATCCTTCAGTAGATCAGAGAGCAGCTTCACTCCTGATTCTCCTGCTTCATTGTGTTTCAGATTCAGTTCTCTCAGGTGTGATGAGATGTTTGACCTCAGAGCTGAAACCAGAGCAGCACAACCTTCACCTGTAATACTGCAGTGTTCCAGCCTGTAGAGAGATCAACAATTATAGATCAGCACACACACACACACACACACACACACACACACACACACACACACACACACACACACACACTCTACAATGCTTTACAGGTCAAGAGTTGTGCGCATGAAAGCAGAAATAAACTCCAGATTGTTAAACGTCTATTTCAGTGTTTGTTATTTATGAATGTGGAAAACTATAGCAGTTGTTGCTGCTTTTTATTTAAATTGTGCTTCAGGACACACAACATTTTATTCATCTAAAACAGTCATATGACAGAAATGCAGCATCTACAGTGTGTAAGTGATGATCTGACCTCAGTATCTCCAGTGTACAGTGTGGATTATATATGGATGTGTATGTGTACATATGTGTATATATATATATATATATATATATATATATGTGTATGTACGTATATATACATATATATTTATATATCTATACATCTTATTTATCTGCCTCTTTTCTTATTATATTTTTCTTTAAATTCTGTTATTATATTTATATTTTTTATTCTCCTTTTTTTTTACCCCTTTTTTTATTCCTTCATGCCGGACCGTCGTCAAACGCATTTCACTGCATGTCGTACCCTGTATGTATGTGTTTGTGACAAATAAAATTTGATTTGATTTGATTTGATAAGTGATGATCTGACCTCAGTATCTCCAGTGTACAGTGTGGATTCTCCAGTCCAGCAGAGAGCAGCTTCACTCCTGAATCCTGCAGGTTATTGTAACTCAGGTTCAGGTCTCTCAGACTGGAGGAGTTTGAACTGAGAACTGAGGACAGAATTCTACAGCTTTTCTCTGTGAGATCACAGAAACACAACCTGGGAAAACATATTAAATATCAAATATTATTTATATCTGTGATTAAAAGGCAGCTTAAAAGACACATATATAATTTTTTAACAGATTGATAAACCGATGCTCATCTTTCTTCTGAGAGACTCTGCCTCTCTAAGAAACCTTTTCTTACACAATCAAGTCACTGACCTGCTGCTATTTAACTTCATGAGTTTAACTCCTGATGTGTCTTTTATTTAACACATAATTTTGTTTCTGTGTCTTAAATATTTCAGATGTGATGCAGAAATTGAAATAAAAATGACTTAATAATGTCCATAAAATGGTACATTTCCTCAATTCTAACTTTTCATAGTTTTTTCTTAGGTCAACACTAATCAAAATATGCATTAATGGGATTTGTAAATAATTACATTTTGTTTTTATTTACATTTTACACAGCTTCCTAAATGTTATGGAATTCAGAATGTGGATTTCAATACAACAATAATGGCCAAGAAATGAAATTGCCAGGCAAAAAACAGATCAGATCAAGAAACCTAAGGAACATAAAGCATGAATCAATGGACACAACAGCTCAATAAATGGTTAAACTTTACTTTGCAAACACAACATGGAATCTATAATCCACAATGTCTCTGTTAGTTGTTATAAATCCCAACATTAGCATACAGTGAAATTTGCTGTATGCAAATGATATTACTGATCATTTAACTATTTATATTTTAAAAGGTAGAAATAGAAAATATATATATATTTCTTGTTATACATCAGAAGTAATGTTCTACATCAGGGGTATTCAATTAAAATTCAAAGAGGTCCAGTTACAAAAATTTTCTCCCAGCAAAGGTCCGGATCTTATGTTGTAACTTAAAATAGTGTACCCTCATGTTAATAAAATCAATAACGCACATACATTTCTATATAATTTATTGTTAAATTTCAAGTGTTTTCAAAGTATTATGCTTTTAACATACAGAAAAGTCTGAACTTGTATGGCACTTGAATGGAAAACAATACTGTAGTTGTCTTTACTACATGTCAAGTAACAGACACTGAAATTATTCTGAATAAAATAAATATAAAGTGCAAACACAGCTTTGAGCAGCCTGAACTTAGGGCCTATTTCAAATAATGTAAAACATTCAGAATCTTTTGAATAAAATAAAAGTGCTTTTAATCTTCAAGAAAAAAAATAAACAAAAGACATTTGAGCTGCCACCTTTTTAAAACATGAACTACATTTTTAATAAAATAACACAGGAAACTTAGGCGAATGCCTACATTTCAAGTAAAATAGAACAGGGCAGAATTTACTGAATAAAAGAAAAGTGCAGAACTTTGAGCAGCTCCCTTTTTCATCTCTCCTTTCTTTTTGTTTACCGTCAAGTAAAGTTTCTGCAGCCACATTTAAGCGCTCCTTTACAACTGTCACATCACTGAATGCTTTCTTGTGTTGCGCCAAAATCCACACAATTTTTAACGAACACTCATTTGCACGTTGCTGCCCTGTAAATGCATGCCTGATGACACGAGTAGACCCGTCATACTGTGCTTTCAATTCAATAATTTTACTTGCCCTCACTGCGGACTTCTGCGGGTACATTTCCTCAAACGACCCGTGTTTGGTCTCATAGTGACGCTTAACGTTGCTTTTTATTAACGCCACATTTTCACAGCATATGAGACACAAAGGTTTAGAACTGGCTGCAGGCAGAATAAACATGTATTTGTCTGTCCATTCATCTTTAAAAGTTCGGTTTTCAGCATCTACTTTTCTCATTTTTGAGCAAGCCATTTTCTCTCATCTCCTCTCTATCTCTCTCTCACACTCGCTGACGCTTCTGTCGTAATTACTAGATTAGCTGCGCATGAACAAATGATATATATTTTTATTAATATCAAAGATTTTAACGGGTCCGGGCAGACTCGTCACTCGGTCCGAACCCGGACTGCGGTCCGCCATTTAATGATGCCCGATCTACATGTTACTGTTATAGGTTTATACAATAATAATAATAATAACAATCACATAAACACAGTGTGTAAGTGATGCTCTGACCTCAGTATCTCCAGTGTACAGTGTGGATTCTCCAGTCCAGCAGAGAGCAGCTTCACTCCTGAATCCTGCAGGTTATTCCTACTCAGGTCCAGTTCTCTCAGACTGGAGGAGTTTGAACTGAGAACTGAGGACAAAATTCTACAACTTTCACCTGTGAGATTACACCCACACAATCTGGGAGAGAAATGATGATAAATCAGAACACTGACATCTTAAACAAGCACCCCCCCCCCCCCCCC
>MU551634.1:354211-407316 GCA_024362625.1 Silurus asotus | reverse complement strand
CCCCCCCCCCCCCCCCCACACACACACAGTGATTCATAGCTAATGAAATGTGTGTATGAAAGCAAAAATGAACTCCAGATTTCAGTGTCTGTTATTTAAGAATCTGAAAAACTTAAAAAAGTTGTTGCTGCTTTATTAAAATTGTGCTCCAGGACACACAACATGTGTGTAAGTGATGATCTGACCTCAGTATCTCCAGTGTACAGTGTGGATTCTCCAGTCCAGCAGAGAGCAGCTTCACTCCTGAATCCTGAAGTTTACTATTCCCACCCAGGTCCAGTTCTCTCAGACTGGAGGAGTTTGAACTGAGAACTGAGGCCAGAATTCTACAGCTTTTCTCTGTGAGATCACACCAACACAACCTGGGAGATTTTTTTTTTAATATCATAACAGTTCAATTCAATTAAGTGTTTAAACAGTGGACATTTTCCTAAAGCAGCTTTACAGAGATAAAGAGTAATAAAATTGGAATGGGGAATTTTAGTGCCAATAAGTTTGTTCCTTATAAGTTTGTCCATAATGGATGAGGCAATGGTGACTGTGGTGAGAGGAGTTGTGGTATTGTATGAGGATGTCAGGTGTGTCAGAGAAGTATGTGAGGGTGGTGCAGGACATGTATGAGGACAGTGTGACAGCAGTGAAGTGTGCAGTAGGAACGACAGACTGGTTCAAGGTGGAGGTTAAAGTGTCTGACCACAGTGTCTGAAAATATATGAACGCTAGGCTAAAGTAGTCCACATGTGAAAAAACACAAAAAACGAAGTGTCCGAAAACTTACGACCGTCAGGCTGAAGTAGTACCCAAAAAACCTACAAAAACAAAGTGTCTAAATACGTACTACCACTGCACCGAGCGGAAAGAAAGCTGAGAGAGAGTAACCCAGTCTGTGAGTAGGGAATAGGAAAGATAAAAAATACCATGACTGGTGGCAAGGCGCGAACCTGAGAAAACCGGGAAGATCCAAAACCAAAACAAAAAACGAGGAAGCAAGCTTGAGGCATAAAACATGAAAGGTCGGGTAGACACGGAAGACTCTGGAAAGGCGGAGGCCGACTGCCACAGGGTTGAGGACGTTGGATATAGGCCAAGGTCAAATAAAGTGAAAGGCTAGCTTTCTGCATGCGACCTTTAGAGGCAGGTCCTTGGTAGAGAGCTAGACCCTCTGGCCGGGGTGGTAAGCAGATGCTGGTCTGGGTCTGCAGCTGGCCCAGTGGGCATAGCAGTGGAAAGTCCTGAGGAGAGCAACCTGGGTCTTCTTCCAGGCACGGTGGCAGTGCCTGACCAAGGCACCAGCTGAGGGTACGGAGGCATCAACTTCTTGGGAGGAAAAAAATAGGTGTGTGGTAACCATATGCGGCCTGGAAAGGGGAGAGGCCAGTGGCTGAGGACAGCAGTGTATTATGGTCATATTCAGCCCATATCAATTGTGAAGCCCAGGAAGCCTAGTCATTGGTGCAAAGGATGCGAAGGGCTGTCTCCAGGTCTCGGTTTAGCTTTTCCGTTTGGCTGTTGGTCTGTGGGTAAAACCCTGAAGACAAGCTGACTGAGATACCGAGGAGGCAGCAGAACTCTCTCCAAAAATTGGCAGTAAACTGTGGGCCCCGATCTGAGACAATATTGCTTGGGAGGCCATGGAGCCGGAACACATGCTGTAGCAGGAGCTGGGCAGTCTCATTGGCCGAAGGCAATTTTGGAAGAGGTATGAAATGGGCCATTTTGGAAAACAATCTATAACTAAGAGAATGGTGGTATGGCCAGCCGAGGGAAGTAGACTGGTAACAAAGTCTAAGGCTATATGAGACCATGGG
Organism: Silurus asotus; assembly: GCA_024362625.1. Classification (NCBI taxonomy): domain Eukaryota; kingdom Metazoa; phylum Chordata; class Actinopteri; order Siluriformes; family Siluridae; genus Silurus; species Silurus asotus. Next base: position 405,508 of record MU551634.1, on the reverse strand, counting down.
CGATGAGGAATGGGAAGTGGACAGAGGAGACCCGCCGGGGAGTTTCTGGGGCTCTGATGCTGGGCGAAAATAGGACAGGAGGCCACAAACTGGCAAACATCATCTTTAATTTCTGGGCCACCAAAAACTGCAGGGGGGCCAAGGTGGGAGGGTTACCCTGGTGGCAGAAAAGTTGAGAGCAGTGACACCAATAAAGGGCCTGTGAACGGAGCTGGTCTGGAACATAGAGTCTACCCTCTGGACAGCCATCTGGAGTGGGCTGCCCCGAAATAGCTCGGGGCACCTTGCGTTCAATATCCAAGTGAAGGACCTGGACAGAAACAGGCGGTGGAAGGATGTGACGTGGGTCTTCCCCTTCCTCCTCATCACAGGAACCCAGTCGGGACAGGGCATCCGGTTTGTTGTTCTTGGAGCCCGGACGGTGGGACAGGATAAAACAAAAATGGCCAAAATATAGCCCCCACCTGGCCTGCCGGTGGTTGAGGTGGTTGGCTGCCTGTAGATAATCCAGGTTGCGATGGTCTGTCCAGACAATGAAAGGGTGTTAAAGGCTGTCTTTCATTTGTCCCCCTCACGGATACGTATGAGGTGGTAAGCATTGCGGAGGTCTAGTTTGGTAAAGATGGTGGCTCCCTGGAGGAGCTCAAAGACTGAAGACATCAAGGGCAAGGGGTACCGATTCTTAATGGTGATTAAATTAAGTCCCCGGTAGTCAATGCAGGGGCAGAGGGGCTTGTCCTTCTTTTCCACAAAAAAGAAACCTGCCTCAGAGGGGGGGAGGAAGGGGAATGATCCCAAATATGAGATATAATCAGTCATGGGGTGTCACACCATGGGGTGTTGTTCCCAGCAATAGGTCAATAAGGACAGTGGGGAGGTAGTGATAAGGCTTTGGCTTTACTGAAGACGGTGCCCAGATCATGGTACTCTGCAGGAACAGAGCCAAGATCGGAGAGAGATTTCATCCCAGGAGTTGGGATGCAGGGAATCGAGGTAAGACTGCTGGCTTGGCATGAGATTCCCCATTCCAACACCCAGCCACTGGTCCAGTCTAGGTAAGGGTTGTGCCTCTGCAACAATGGAAAACCAAACATGGCAGGTGTTTGCGGTGATGGGATGATGAGGAACAATAACTATTCATGATGTTGTTCAGCGGTGGAAATGAGGAGAGGCTTGGTGCAGTGGGTGACCCGATGGAGAACGTGGCCGTTGAAAGTATGGCCCAGGAGTGGAGCAGGGGATGGTGCGGACTCAATGCCCAGTTGGCGAGCAAGTTCCTCATCCAAAAATTCACTGTCTGCCCCCAGAGTCAACAAACACTTCTAATTCACAGCTGTGGCCCTTAATGTCGACCCAAACCTTGAGCAACGGTCTGGAGTGGGCTGAGAGTATTTGCCAAGCGTTGGCCCCATATTCAACGCCGAGCCCTCTCTTTTCCTGGAAAGGTGGTGGCCATGTGCCCTGCCTGAGTCCATTAAAGCGATGCCTCACCTTCCCGCTAGTGGAGAGGTGGTGGCAGCCAATCTCCATGAGCTGCGGAGACAGGGTAGGTTAATTATTAAAGCAAGGTGGGTTGGGAGATGGACTAGGCTGCCAGGATTTAAGGGACCCCCCCTCAGAGCGGAACTCCCTCATTCGCCGGTCAATTCGGGTGGCCAGGCAGATCAGGGCATCCCACCCACTCTCTGCCATGGCAGTGCAAAAGTCTGTGGCGTATTCAGCTACAGATCACCTGTCTTGAATGGTCTGGAACAAGGACCGGACGTCATCCTGCCAGGGGGTGGTTGAGTCAAAGATCTTGCGTAGCTCCTTGGAAAATGCACAGTTGAAGGCACAGACCCGAAAGTAGGGAGATCAAATAGGCCACCTTGGTAAGTTCATCTGGGAAAGATGAAGTCCGAAGCTGAAAATTTATTTTGGAGTTCAACAGGAACAGCCTGCACTCACCTGGTTGTCCCGCAAAGCACTCAGGAGTCGGTAGATGAACCTCACACCAATGTGCCGGTGGCGGGACGGGCGCGGGGTAGTTGACATAGGGGCATGCACAGTGGGGGTTTCTGAAACAGGGGCCTGAGCTACAGCGGCTTGGTTGGCGCTGAAGGGCCAAGTTACGAATTGCGCTTGCCAGTTCCTGTATCTGTTGGTGTTGGGAGGTGGTGATCTGCACCAGAGAGGACAGTTAAGACTAAGGAGCGTCTGCTGGGTCCATGTCTGGCCAAATTGTACAGTCAGGGATGCGGGGAGTTGGACCCAAATGCAGGACAACAGAAAAAGTATATATTTAAAGTCTTTATTAAACAAGACCAATTCAGGCGAACACAGTGTCATTGCAAAAAAAGAGCATAGAACCACAGTGTCCAAAAATTTAAAGCGAATCCAAGAAAACCGGAAGATCCAAAACTGAAACCAAAAATGCAGGAAGCAAAAAACGAGGGGTGGGAAAATCTCAAACGGATTCAGTAGCCCACGAGACAATCTGGCAAAAAAACGTGAGGATTCTGTGTCCATTTATGCAATGGCAAGATGGCGGCCAGGGCGGTTGCGAGTTCACAATACCCCGGATGCGGTAGCTGTGGAAGTGGCTGAAAGAAAGGGAAAGTTAATAGGACTGTGGTTAGACCTGAGATGTTGTATGTTTTAGAGACTGTGGCATTGAGTAAAAGACAGGAGGTGGAGCTGAAGGTAGCAGAGCTGAAGATGTTGAGATGTTCACTGGAAGTGATGACGATGGACAGGATTAGAAATGAGTTTATTAGAGGGACAGCACATGTAGGATGTTTTGGAGACAAGGTGAGGGAGGCGAGATGAGATGGTTTGGACATGTGCAGAGGAGGGACATGGGGTATATCAGTAGGAAAATGCTGAGGATGAAGGCAACAGAAAAGAGGAAAAGAGGAAGACCAAGGAGGAGGTTTATGGATGTGGTGAGGGAAGACATGCAGGTAGTTGGTGTGAAAGAGGCAGATTTAGAGGACAGGGGGTTATGGAGACGGATGATCTGCTGTTGAGACCCCTAATGGGAGCAGCCAAAAGAAAATGATTCATACAGTTTATACTATTTTGATATTTTTGTGTTTTAATTAAATGTCATTAGTAAAAGAGGCGGAATCTCTGGCTTCAGTCTACACTCTATAAGCAGGTGTCTGTTCTGCACCACCTTTCATTTCAAAACTTTTATTTCCAGCCAGTAGCATTATGAAAACAAAATGACTGATAGAATATTTAGCCAATAAGTACAGGATTCTACCGATATATGGAAGGAGTTTATTTTCCAAGTGGGCACGTCTTATTTTTTTTACTCTTTACAAACTCTTACTGGTCAAACAGCACATGTGTACAGTTTAGCACGAACAGCTGTTTATAGCTCGTGCTAACTGGACTTTGTTTACAAAAAAAAAAAAAAAAAAAAAAATGGCCAGTCAAATAATGTTGTTTTTTTGGAGATTTGCACAAAGCAGTGATGTGGAAAATGTTCTTGGGGGCGGAGTAACAACAGTGACTTGGAGATCTGCATGAAGAAAATCTGAGCATATTTTACATCTGTAAGTTACAGATGTTCGAAAAGTGTGTGTGTGTGTATGTGTGTGTGTGTTGTTGAGATTGGAATGGCCACACATCAATATTAATGGTCATGACTGTAAAACAAGAGCTTGTCTGGCTACCTGACCATCAATATGAAAGTTAACTTGACATAAATATCCAATAGTAGAACAAAAGCCTTTAATGGACAGAAGGACATTTCTATGCAGACTGTATAAATAGAGTATGAATAAACACCTGAGTAGCAGGTGTTTCTTAAACAGGGGGAGGGAGAAAAGAATCAGACACAGTCCCAGATAAATGTTTGTAAGAATCTAATTTTTCAGATATCGCTTTAAAATATAAACTCATTAAACATGTGGCTTTCAACCCAGTACTTTCTGGATTGCTCCAGAACTGATTTTATGTATTTATATATTAAAAATGTTTTTGTTTTTAATTTATGAAATTAATTCATCATCTACAACTTTCTAAAACATTTATTTTTGAGCAATATCAATTTTGATAATAATTGATAATAAATAAGAATTGACAGTAAAGCTCAAAGTGTTCTCTTTCCAAAGATTTATACACTCACCGGCCACTTTATTAGGTACCAACTGCTCGTTAACGCAAATTTCTAGTCAGCCAATTACAAGGCAGCCACTCAATGCATTTAGGCATGTAGACATGGTCAAGACGATCTGCTGCAGTTCCAACTGAGCGTCAGAATGGGGAAGAAAGGTGATTTAAGTGACGTTGAACGTAGCATGGTTGTTGGTGCTAGACAGGCTGGTCTGAGTATTTCAGAAACTGCTGATCTACTGGGATTTTTACGCACAACCATCTCTAGGGTTTACAGAGAACGGTCCGAAAAAAAAATATATCCAGTGAGCGGCAGATCTGTGGGCGCAAATGCCTTGTTGATGCCAGAGGTCAGAGGAGAATGGCCAGACTGGTTCGAGCTGATAGAAAGGCAACAGTAACTCAAATAACCACTCGTTACAACCGAGGTATGCAGAAGAGCATCTCTGAACGCACAACACGTCAAACCTTGAGGCAGATGAGCTACAGCAGCAGAAGACCACACCGAGTGCCACTCCTGACAGCTAAGAACAGGAAACTGAGGCTACAATTTGCACAGGCTCACCAAAATTGGACAATAGAAGATTGGAAAAAAACATTGCCTGGTTTGATGAGTCTCGATTTCTGCTGCGAGATTCGGTTGGTAGGGTCAAAATTTGGCATCAACAACATGAAAGCATGGATCCATCCTGCCTTGTATCAACGGTTCAGGCTGGTGGTGGTGGTGTAATGGTGTGGGGGATATTTTCTTGGCACACTTTAGGCCCATTAGTATCAATTGAGCATCGTGTCAACCTGAGTTTTGTTGCTGCCCATGTCCATCCCTTTATGACCACAGTGTACCCATATTCTGATGGCTACTTCCAGCAGGATAATGCACCATGTCATAAAGCGCAAATTATCTCAGACTGGTTTCTTGAACATGACAATGAGTTCACTGTACTCAAATGGCCTCCACATTCATCAGATCTCAATCCAATAGAGCACCTTTGGGATGTGGTGGAACGGGAGATTCGCATCAGAGATGTGCAGCCGACAAATCTGCAGCAACTGCGTGATGCTCACTGCATGTCAATATGGACCAAAATCTCTGAGGAATGTTTCCAGTACCTTGTTGAAACTATGCCACGAAGGTTTAAGGCAGTTCTGAAGGCAAAAGGGGGTCCAACCCGGTACTAGTAAGGTGTACCTAATAAAGTGTCCGGTAAGTATAAATTGTGTATGTAGCCCAATTTTATCAGGAACTGTTAACATTTAATCTTAGGTAGGGCATTTTTAGCTTTGAGTCCAAAAAGCTGTGGTGAAGGCTAACAGGTTAAAGCAGTTAATGCTTCACAACCAGATGAATAAGGAGTTCTAGGTGAATATAAAAAAAATAAAGAATGTTCCAATAGTGTAATCAAATGCAGCATTAAGCATGCCCAGTTGCGAGAGCAGAAAGCCTCACTGGAAACATCACTCATCCCAGGTAAATTCTCGGGTTGGACCTGATGCTTGCAGCTCCCTGCCCAGGCCCAGCGCACCTACAACACGGCCCGCCCAGATATCGTTCACTCTGGCACCGGGGCACCATGAACCCTGGATGCTGCAACAGCGGAAGACACGAGCCAAGCCCTGGTCGAGGACATACCCCCGCCACCACCACCAGCTTTCGAGACCTCGAGTGAGAACCGCTTCTCCCCTCTGCCAGAGACAGTTCTTAAAGTTGTACTTTCTGACATACATAGGAAACCCTACTATCGCTCGCTCTGGCCACCGATTTGATTCAAAAGTTTGCTCATTTTCTTTCAGACCTCTTGATCTATTTTGATAAAGTGCTGCTTGTAGGAGATTTTAATATTCATCTAGATGATTTAAACAATGCCCTAGGATTATCATTTGTGGACTTATTAAACTCTTTTGGGGTTAAACAAAACATCACCAGACTGTCCAAATCATCTCAATCTCGCCTCCCTCACCTTGTCACCAAAACATTCTACATGGGCTGTTCCTCTAATAAACGAATTTCTAATCCTGTCCATCCTCGTCACTCCCAATGAACATCTCAACATCTTCAGCTCTGCTACCTCCAGCTCCGACTCCTGCCTTTTACTCAATGCCACTGTATCTAATCCATACAACATCTCAGGTCTCACCACAGTCCTATAAACTTTCCCTTTCATTCTTGCAGATACTCTTCTATCACAAATCACTCCTGCTTCACCCTGCCTGCACAGTTTTCTTTAATTCCCTAACACACTCTCTATTACTTTGCACTGTTGACCCCAGATACCTGAACTCCACCACCTTCTCCACCTCTTCTCCCTGCAACCGTACCCCTCCACTGCCCTCCCTCTCATTCACACACATGTACTCTGTCTTACTCCTACTTACTTTCATTCCCCTCCTCTGCAGCGTGTACCCTCACCTCTCCAGGCTCTTCTCAACCTGCTCACTACTCTCACCACAAATCACAATATCATCCGCAAACATCATAGTCCAGGAAGACACCTGTCTGACCTCTTCTGTCAACCTGTTCATCACCACTGCAAACAGGAAAGGGCTCAGGGCCGATCCTTGATGCAGTCCAACCTTCACCTTGAACCAGTCTGTAGTTCCTAATGCACACTTCACTGCTGTCACACTGTCCTCATACATGTTCTGCACCCCCCTTACATACTTCTCTGACACACCTGACTTCACAAGGTTGAGAAAATATCACCATATAAGACCAATCTTCCTGTTAAGTTTCAAATCCACTACAAACCACTGCTACTTAAGTACAAAAAAATAAATGGTTTATCTTCATGTGTCTCTCCAGTCTTCTAACACGCTCCAATCTGTCATGCTCCCTGAGATCTCAAAACTCTGGGCTTCTAGTAGTTCCTAGAATAGCAAAGTCCACTAAAGGTGGAAGAACATTCTCACATTTAGCTCCTAAACTCTGGAATAGTCTTCCTGACAGTGTTCGGGGCTCAGACACACTCTGCCAGTTTAAGTGCAGATTTTTAGCGAGTTCTACACATAACACACATCACATCATAACCTTGTGCTCCAGAACATCTGATTACATCACATTAACAACTTGTGCTGTTAATATCATAAACAACAGCTACGCTAATTCCTCTCCACTGCTTCTCTTTCTCTCCCCGTCCCGAGGCTTCCTGAGGTTGTTCCAGCTCCAGTCACATCCCACCTTATGAAGATTATGGACCTTTAAAAAAGTAGATGCCGACCCCGCAAACATCTTAAACCATCTAGAGATGTACCAGTGCGAATTGGATCCCACTTCATGTGGAGTTTGGACACTGGACCTCCTGGAGTGTTTAAAGGCTTTGGCATTAAAAGCTAGTGTTGGATCTGTGATGATCTCATATCTTTGGCTATTTTATGAGTTGCTCAGTAGCTCTTATAACCACAAACGATTGTAAAAGACTGTAGAAATCATTTATAATCACAAACTCCAGTACTCATGTTAGTTCTCACTCTCCAGTGTTCTGTAGTGTTTAAAAACAATAATCACACTTTTGATGTCACCCAAATGATGATGGTTCCCTTTTTAAGTCTGGTTCTTCTCAGGGTTTCTTCCTCATAACACTCAAGGGAGTTTTTCATTGCCACAGTCCCCATGGCTGCTCATCATGGATAAATACACATTATTCACCTTAATTGTTAAATTCTATAAAGCTGCTTTGAAACAATGTCTGTTGTGAAAAGCGCAAAAAAAATAAACTTGACTTGATATCAAGTGTAGCTTTTGATAAGGAATATTATCCTAATCAGTGCAGGATCATTAGTGTTCATTTATAATAAATACATTTATGAAATCATTTTAAAATTACTTACTCAGCTTTTCTGGATACTTTGACTACTGGCAGCAGCCTCAGAAGACATTCATCTGATGGGTGATATTTCCTCAAATCCTCATGATATTTTTTTAAAATAAACAACTCTGGTTTTTCCTCTGAGTTCAGCAACACAAACACCAGAGCAGCCCACTGAGCAGGAGAGAGACTGACTCCAGTGAGACACGAGGAATCTCTTTTGTTCAGATAATGTTGTACTTCCTGTACTAGAGAATTATCATTTAGTTCATTCAGACAGTGGAACAGATTGATGGATTTCTCTGGAGATGGATTTTCTCTGATCTTCTCCTTGATGTACTTGACTATTCCCTGTTTGCTGTGAGAGCTACTTCCTGTCTGGGGCAGTAGGTCTCGTAAGAGACTCTGATTGGACTTCAGTGAGAGACCCAGAAGGAAGCGGAGGAACAGGTCCAGGTGTCCATTCTCACTCTGTAAGGTCTTGTCAACTGCACACCTCAGGAAATCAGACATGTTTGATTTGGTGAAAAGATCAGACAGATTGTTAATTTGTTGTTTTTTACTCTTTTTGTTGATAAATGAGAGAAATGTGTATAAAGCAGCCAAAAACTCCTGAACACTCAGATGTACAAAGCTAAACACCTTCCCCAGGTGAAGCCTGAACTCCTCTCTGAAGATCTGAGTACACACTCCTGAGTACACTGATGCTTCTCTCACATCAATCCCACACTCTCTCAGGTCTTCCTCATAGAAGATCAGGTTTCCTTTCTGCAGCTGTTGGAAAGCCAGTTTTCCCAGTGCCAGGATACTCTCTCTGGTCTGCCGAGGATCAGGTTCACATTTCTGATGGTACGTTTGGTCCTTGTGTTTGATCTGAAAGATCAGGAAGTGTGTGAACATTTGAGTCAGAGTCTTGGGGATCTCTCCACTCTCTGCTTCACCCAACATTCTCTCTAGAACAGTGGCTGAGATCCAGCAGAAGACTGGGATGTGACACATGATGTAGAGACTTCTTGAAGACTTCATGTGTGTGATGATGTTATTGGCCAGGCTCTGATCACTGATCCTCTTCCTGAAGTACTCTTCTTTCTGAGGATCACTGAACCCTTGTACCTCTGTTACCTGGTCTACACACTCAGGAGGGATCTGATTGGCTGCTCCTGGTCGAGAGGTGATCCAGAGAAGAGCAGAGGGAAGCAGATTCCCCTTGATGAGGTTCGTCAGCAGCACATCCACTGAGGCTGATTCTGTCACGTCACACAATCTCCCATTGTTCTGGAAATTTAGAGGAAGTCGACACTCATCCAGACCATCAAAGATCAACACCACTTTATTCCTCTCACAGTCTATTAATCGTAATTCTTTTATTTCTGGGAAAAAGTGGTGAAGAAGATCCATCAGACTGAGATGTTTCTGCTTCATCAGATTCAGCTCTCTAAAGGGAAGTGGAAACATGAAGGTGACGTCCTGATTTGCTTTTCCTTCAGCCCAGTCCAGAATGAACTTCTGCACAGAGACTGTTTTTCCAATTCCAGCAACTCCTTTAGTCAGCACACTTCTGATGGACTTGTCTTTAAAGAGATCATTACATTTGATGGGTGTCTCCTGTGTTGCTGGTCTCCTGGACACTGTCTCAATCTGTCTCACCTCATGTTCATTATTGACGTCTCCACTCCAACCCTCTGTGCTGTAGAGGTCTGTGTAGATCTCATTCAGAAGTGCTGAGCTTCCATGCTGTGAGATTCCTTCAGTAATTCTTTTACATTTCTCTCTCAGTTTGGATTTGAGTTTTTTTCGCTGGTACACAGGGACGAGTTCTGATAAAAAGAAGAATAAAATATAAACTCTCTGATCATCTCTGTGAGCTACTGATATTTTCATAGCTGTATATCATATGGAATGTCAGTACTGATGTGTTATTATATTGTGTTGATAAAAGCACATCATTATGATGAGATGTGTTTAATAAATGTACAGCAGTTTCCTTCCTCTGAAGATAAAGTGATGTTAGAACCCCATGAGCTCTTACTGTTCTGCAGTGTGTTAGCGAGATCTGTGTGCTTCATGTTCTTCAGGAAGTGCAGTGTGATCTTCAGCACTCCCTCTCTGACACTGCTCTGATCCTCCTCATCCTCCACCTCCCTCTCAGAGCATGCTGGATAATCTGGACTCAGGAGCTTCTTATATCTCTTCAGTTCATTCTGTAGCAGACTGATGGCTTTGTGCTCCACTTCCTGATTTAAAACAGAAAAGAAAGATAACGAGAAGGTCACATGAGAATGTGTTCATTACTGACATCCAGACAAACTGGTTTCAGAGCACAGACCAGTAAAAACATGACGTGAATCACTGAGTATTTTTCTGTTTAAACGAGTAAACACAAAACACTCGTGTTCTCTCTTACTGCTGTTCTGGATTTTGTTCTGTCACACTGCAGTTTAAGTGAAATAGATACACACACACACACACACACACACACACACACACACACACACACACACACACACACACACACACACACACCTTGAATATGGCCTCTAAATGACTCTTCTCAGTGATTTTTGATTTCTTCTTCTGCAGTCTGTGAACAAATAAAACACGTTAAAAGTTGAATCTTCTTCTTTCGGCTGCTCCCATTAGGGATCATTCATCTCTTTACCCCCCTGTCCTCTACATTTGCCACACCAACTACCTGCATGTCTTCCCTCACCACATCCATCAACCTCCTCCTTGGTCTTCCTCTTTTCCTCCTACCTGGTGGCTCCATCCTCAGCATTCTTCTACCAATATAACTCATGTCCCTCCTCTGCACATGTCCAAACCATCTCAATCTCACCTCCCTCACCCTGTCACCAAAACCTCCTACATGTGCTGTCCCTCTAATAAACTAATTTCTAATCGTATCCACTCCCAACGAAAACCTCAACATCTTCAGCTCTGCTACCTCCAGCTCCACCTCCTGTCTTTTACTCAATCTCACTGTCTCTAAACCATACAACATCGCAGGTCTCACCACAGTCCTATAAACTTTCCCTTTCAATTTTGCAGATACCCTACTATCACAAATCACTCCTGTCACTCTTCTCCACCCACTCCACCCTGCCTGCACTCTTTTCTTCACTTCTCTAACACAATCTCCATTACATTGCACTGTTGAACCCAGGTACCTGAATTCCTCCACCTTCTGAAGCTCTTCTCCCTGCAACCGCACCACTCCACTGCCCTCCCTCTCATTCACACACATGTACTGACTTACTCCTACTGACTTTCGTTCCCCTCCTCTTCTCTCCAACGCATATCTCCACCTCTCCAGGCTCTTCTCAACCTGCTCCCTACTCTCACCACAAATCACAATATCATCTGCAAACATCATAGTCCAGGGAGACTCCTGTCTGACCTCAACTTGTTTATCACCACTGCAAACAGGAAAGGGCTCAGGGTCGAACCTTGATGCAGTTCAACCTTCACCTTGAACCAGTCTGTCTTTTCTACTGCACACTTCACTGCTGTCACACTGTCCCCATTCATGTCCTGCACCACCCTCACATACTTCTCTGACACACCAGACCTTTCTCTAAATCCACAAACACACAGTGCAACTCCTTCTGACCTTCTTTATACTTCTTCATCAACATTCTCAAAGCAAATGAGGCTTCTGTAGTCCTCTTTCTCTGCAAAAAAAAACATATTGTTCCTCACAGATGGTCACCTCTTCTTTCAGCCTGGCTTCTACTACTCTTTCCCATGACTGATCAACTTAATTCCCCTATAGTTACTGCAGGTCTGCACATCTCCATTATTCTTAAAGATTAGTACCAGCACACTCCTTCTCCATTCCTCAGACAACATATTAAAAGTAGAATAAAGATTATAAATCATATTCATAACTACAAACACAAAGCAGTGAATACACACATATTACACAGATGTTTGATTATGTGAGAGTGTGAGTGATAAAACACTGCACTCATACATTCAACTGTCCTCACCTCAGATCAGTAGTACAGTCTGTGTCTTTAAAGATTATTGGAGGATTCATTGACTCATCACTCTTCATGGACACACAGCTGGGTTCAGGTGAGTCTGATCTCTTACCCTGAAACAGACTAAACACACACAACCACTGCATCATTATTATTGTTCTGCAGCAACACTGAATAATGAAACTGGAGTTAAAATCTGATGATGTTCTTATTAACACTGATCCCATTCTTTAACCTTCATACTTTATCCAGCTACAGGGACAACTTGGGGTTAGACGTGTTGCTCAGTAGCTTAATGTCACTAATCAGCAGCTGGTGTTGAACATCTGGAGACAAAGCTGCTGAATTCAACTCTTCACTCGTCACTTTTCACAGATACACATCAGAGTCTGATCTGTTTAGTGTTGGTGAATGTGAGAACATTTCTATTTTTCACAGAGTCACAACCTTCACTCACCTCTCATCTTTCTTTCTGTCCTGTTTCACACACTCACTCATTCTGGAGGACATTTCTACTGCTACAGAGGAACCTGTAGACCAGACAGAGAGAGAGTGAGAGAGACAGAGAGAAAAACTGCAGTTAAAAATCACCTGAACTGAACTTCATCTATACTTCATAGTCACAAATGTTCTTGAAACACATCGAGTGCTGCAGTGTCTAAAGACCATTGACTTCAAGCAGATTGAAATTAAAAAGCCTTCAGCAAACTTACTGATTATATTAACTGGAAAATCACATTCTTCTTGAATGTACAGGTTCCTGTGATTACAACTGCACGTTCATAGACATTGTTATTAAATTGCCTGGCAGAGTTCATGATGTCACTTATTTTCAGAAATCAACGCTTACTTGAGAGATGGACGAATTCCTAGTCGTCCAAAAATAATATTTGATGGAGAAGATTCTGTTCCTGTATTTCTTCTCAGAGATACATAACATTCACATTTTATAGCTTTAGATTTGAGTACTTACTGTGTTTTTCTCCTGAAACCTTCTTCTTTTTACACTCAACAAAGTTTTGCTTTCATTTAAACTGAACAAACTGCATTATTTACCAGAGGAGAAGAGATAAACCAGATAAACATCAAACATACCTACAGGCACGTACGCACACACACAAGTCAGGTCATTTAATTCTATTGCACTTTTTTACAAACGATATTGTCTCAAAGTAGCTTTACAGAAATTAACAGTTAAAGTGAATGATGTATATTTAGACGGTGCCAAGAAAAATCTCCCTTACATGTTATGAAGAAGAAACCTTGAGAGGAACCAGACTCAAAAGCAGAACCTCATCCGCATATGGGTGACATCAAGAGTGTGATTATAGTCTTTAAACACTACAGAACACTGGAGAGTGAGAACTAACATGAGCACTGGAGTGTGTGATTATGAGTGATGATCTTTTTCTTCAGTCTTATACAGACATCTGTGGTTATAAAACTAGGAGCTACTAAACAACTCATAAAATAGCTCAACATCTGAGATCATCACAGATCCAGCACCAGCTGGAATCCAAATGCTGTTGGTACGTCTCTAGATGTTTCGGGATGTTTGCACAATCTTCTTCTTTAACGGTCCACAATCTTCATGAAGTGGGATGTGAATGGAGCTGGAGAAATCTCAGGAAGCCTCGGGATGGGGAGAGAAAGAGAAGCAGTGGAGAGGAATTAGCGTAGCTGCTGTTCATGTTATTAACAGCACAAGTTGATAATGTGATGTGATCAGATGTTCTGGAGCACAAGGTTATGATGTGATGTGTGTTATGTGTAGAACTCGCTAAAAAGATACGTCTTTAATCTACACTTAAACTGGGAGAGTGTGTCTGAGCCCCAAACACTGTCAGGAAGACTATTCCAGAGTTTAGGAGCTAAATGTGAGAATGTTCTACCACCTTTAGTGGACTTTGCTATTCTAGGAACTACTAGAAGTCTGGCGTTTTAAGATCTTAGGGAGCATGACGGATTGTAGCATGTTAGAATGCTGGAGAGATACATGGGATATAAACCATTTAGTGTTTTGTAGGTAAGAAGCAGTAGTTTGTAGTCGATTCGAAGCTTAACAGGAAGCCAGGGTAGGGATGAGAAGATTGTGGTTATATGGTGATATTTTCTCGACCTTGTGAGAACTCTGGCTGCTGCATTCTGAACTAACTGAAGCTGTTACATTACAATAGTCCAGACTTCTCTGCATCAGATATAGACAACATGTTTCTTAGCTTGGCAATATTTCTAAGGTGGAAGAAGGCTGTTTTTGTAACTGTCAGAGCCGTGACCACACGTAGGAAGTGGGAGTAACTCAGTCATGTTTATTTAACATTCAGAACAGAAACCAGAGTCAGGAAGAGTGGCAGGAGGATCCAAGTCAAGTCAAGACAGGTTTATTTGTATAGCGCTTTTCACAACAGACTTTGTCTCAAAGCAGCTTTACACAAATCAACAGTGAAGGTTATTGGTGTGAATTTGTTCCTGATGAGCAAGCCGTGGTGACTGTGGCAAGGAAAAACTCCCTTAGATCTTATAAGGAAGAAACCTTGAGAGGAACCAGACTCAAAAGGGGAACCCATCCTCATTTGGGTGATCCCTCAGAGTATCCCGCCTTCAGGGGCGCCTCCTGACGCCCCAAACCCACATTCGCCAGGCGGGCCAGGGCACTCCGAGAAGGGCCTCGCCATCCATCCAGGGTCAAAGGAGGCCCGGAGGAGGGAAGACTCAGTCTGCATTGCCAACGAACGGGGAAGTTCAGGAAGGACCAGAGGTAAAGCGACGCCCTCTGCGAACGCCTGGAGTGAAGCAATGCCCTCTGCAACGCCCTCTGTGGAGGTCTGGAGCGGCACCCTTTGCAGAGGTCTGGAGCGGCGCAACGCCCTCTGCGGAGGTCTGGAGCGGAGCGACGCCCTCTGCGAAGATCAGAAGCAGGACATGAGTGAAGCTCTCTGCAGAGTTTTGTAGCCGCCTGGGTACGAAAGGCATGTTGTACCGCCACCTGGTCACGAAAAAGACGTTGCACTGCCTCCAAGTTCCTTTGAAGGCGATGTCACACCACAAGTTACTCTGAAGACCACGTCATACTTCCAAGTCTCTCAGAAGGTGCCGTCACACTTTAAGACACCTTCATAGATGCCGCCTTCGCACCTTGAACAGCCACAGAGAGCGCTGCTGTGCCTCGGACATTTACAGAGGACACAGCCGCGCCCCCGACATCCACTTAGGGTGGCGTCATGAACTCTGGAGCGGAGTGGCACACTCGGTGGAACACCGGCGTGGGGCGGCGCCCTCGGCAGAACATTGGAGCAGAGAGATGCCCTTTTTGCACTCCCAGCGTGATTCATGAACTGAGCGGCACCCCAGCGAGGAGAGACGGCTTGGCGATGCCCCTAGTGGAACTTGGAAGCTAGGCCATGTACTCTGTGGAGCTTGGGGACTGGAGCTTGGGTTGGTGCTTCCTGATGTCAGCCATCCGGTCCAGGGCCTTCCCAAAACCATGGAGGCTGTAGTGTAGGTCTGCCATTGTCATTCCAAACATCCCCCAAAGATGAAGAATGAGATCTTGGATCATTCGGTGGGAAATTGGGATAACTGAGTCCCGATGTATTTGCTGGTGCTTAGCATCGGTGGAGAAACGAGCCGGTAATGTCATGGAGCTGACTTACATGATCAGCGAGGAGCGGCAGGGGGCTTCTGGGTGAAACCTGAAGTGGAACTGGTCTGCCGATCCATCGTGGTAGAGCAATTCCTTCGGTTTCGGTCGGATCTTTCATAGCCGCAGAGGGGACATGGCAGGAGGATCCCTGTCAATAACATGGTTGATATGATTTAGGGGCTGGTAACAGTCACGTACCAGCCAGAGTGCTGCTGTAGAAAACTAATTAACATCTTTAGGATGTTCCACAGAGAAACAAACTCCTGCTGCTGTGCGTTTGTTGTCTGTACTGTAACAACCTGAAGCCGTGTGTATTTGTGTATGTGTATATGTGTGTGTGAGTTTCCTCATGCTAGTGTTGGCTAACATTTTTCCCTACACGATTACAGTGATCTACACAAAATACACACAAACATCACATTGTAACTAAACACTGGTGTTCAGGATCAGAGGAGTTCTGGTATCTAGGAGCCTTTCGGGATCTAGGCGCCGCCCAAGTGGCAGCCTGTTGCAGCAGCTCCCGTTAAGTTTGTGCTTTTTAAAATTTATTTTATAGTGTTCTGGCACTTTGCGTTTTTTTCTTTTTAAGTGTATGCATGTAAATTTGAAAACTTCACAATGCACATAAACAAAGCCACCGAGTTTGCTCTACTTTTTTTGCTTCTTTGGACTTTGTTCACAGTCGCTTCTGGAAACTATGTTCACAGCCACGGTCCTATTGTTTACACCAGGGATCAGCTGTTAGCATCCCGCAACACGAAGATGCTACTAGAAGAACAACCTGATATTCCCCGCGAGCTAAGAAGGAAAAGACGGGGGAACCATGCTGGAGCTATGTGTCGGAATAAAAGAAGACGCTACAGACCAACTCTCCCGTCCATCGTTATGGAAAATGTAAGATCTTTACCCAACAAGATGGACGAGCTAGCGGCTCTTAGCCGGCATCAGAGGGAATTCCGGGAGTGAAGCATCATGCTGTTCACGGAGTCATGGCTAACCAAGCTAACACCGGACACGACCATGGCTCTGGATAGATTTGATTTACTGCGCGCGGACAAAACGATGGAGAGCGGTGAGAGAAAGGGAGGAGGACTGGCAGTGTTTGTGAATAATAGATGGTGTAAATCTGGTCACATCACTATTAAAGAGCAGATCTGCTGTAAGGACATTGAGCTGTTAGCCGCTAGCATGAGGCCGTACTATCTGCCAAGGGAATTCTCGCATGTTATTGAGATAGCTGCGTATATTCCCCCCTCTTCTGATGGTGAATTGGCATGCGATGACCTGCATTCTGTTGTTAACAGACTGTTAATACAGAGCCCAAATGCCCTCCTCATTATCTCTGGAGATTTTAATCATTCCCCTTCATCCTCCACTCTGCCCACATTCACCCAGTATGTTTCATGCCACACTAAAGACAATAAAACACTGGATTTATTCTATGCAAACACAAAGGAGGCTTATACATCAGCACCCTTCCCCCCTTGGGAAGATCGGATCACAACCTGGTTCATCTACTACCTGTGTACAAACCCCTTGTATGCAGGCAACCAGCTACCTCCCGCACAGTGACTACATAGTCTGATGAGACCTATGAGGCTCTGAAAGACTGTTTTGAAACAAACAGCTAGCGGCTAACAACTATGTGGGAGGAATTGTGCAGTCCACATGGGGAGGATATTGACAGTTTAACAGACTGTATTACTGACTACATCAACTTCTGTGTGGAGAATACTGTACCCACCAGGACTGTACGGTGTTTTCCCAACAACAAACCATGGATTAACCCTGATTCTATTTGCACCGCGCTGGCAGTTTCACTTTTTATAATAATTAACCTGGGAAACGTCAGCTACAGGTATGATTCAGTCTCCACTTTACATCATGAATTCCCTGCTGTTTTAGAATTGACAAACTTGACAAGTATAGGTTTGTACACATATGTATATTTTGCATGTGATCACCAACTGAAGGTATTGCTTTTAAACCCATCCTCATTTGGGTGATCCCTCAGAGTATCCCGCCTCCAGGGGCGCCTCCTGACGCCCCAAACCCACCTTCGCCAGGCGGGCCAGGGCACTCCGAGAAGGGCCTTGCCATCCATCCAGGGTCAAAGGAGGCCCGGAGAAGGGAAGACTCAGTCTGCATTGCCAACGAACGGGGAAGTTCGGGAAGGACCAGAGGTAAAGCGACGCCCTCTGCGAACGCCTGGAGTGGAGCAATGCACCGCGCTGGCAGTTTCACTTTTTATAATAATTAACCTGGGAAACGTCAGCTACAGGTATGATTCAGTCTCCACTTTATATCATGAATTCCCTGCTGTTTTAGAATTGAGAAACTTGACAAGTATAGGTGTGTACACATATGTATATTTTGCATGTGATCACCAACTGAAGTTATTGCTTTTAAATTTTGTGTTTGCTAATTTTATGCCTTTTCAAGCACAAACTAAATATTGCATTGTGAATTACTCCACTTTTTTTAAACTCATCTGTCAAAAGTTTAAGTACGGAGGTGAGACGACGGTGTTTTATAATTCTTATGTTACTTATATCTGGAAATGTTTCTCCAAACCCTGGTCCATTTAATGACTGTGATCCCTTTTTTAAAGTTTCGGCTGATTTTAGATGTAGATCAGGCCTGGGTTTTATTTATATGAATGTGAGAAGTCTGCTCCCCAAGTTGGATATGGTGTGTATTTGGGCAATGAATATCTGAAACCTGGATCAATAGGACGGTTTCAGATAAAATCATATGTATATATGGTTATACTGTTTATAGGGCTGATAGACCAAAGAGGGGAGGGGGGGTGGCAGTTTATGTTAAGGATAGATTTGCAGTCTCACTCTTACACTCTGAGTCAGTAGTAAACAAATACGAATTTTTAGCTTTAAATCTTATTGTTTCTAAAACCTTGCATCTTACTAAAGTTGGATGTTATAGACCTCCATCAGCTAGTAATGTTGCTATTTCCTCCTTAATGCATACATTGGCCTCTTTGAATTATAAGGAGTTAGTATATATGGGTGATTTTAATGTGAACTGGTTACAGCCTGCATCTGATAGTTTCAAAACAATCTGTGACACTTTTAATCTCTTTCAGTTAGTAGAGACTCCTACCAGACCAAATTTGAAGGATCCTAAAAAGTCCACATTAATTGATCTAATTTTTAGCAACACTCCCCATAAGTACTCTTCAGCCTCAGTATTTGCTAATGATGTTAGTGACCATTGCGTCATTGCTACAGTTAGGGACACTAAGTTACCAAAGTATAAGCCTTGTATTATTACAAGGCGATGTTTGTGGCATTTTACTGAACAAGGTTTTCTTTTTGATTTAGCACTGTATGACTGGGACAGGATTTTCCTTATTCCCGATGTTGAGTCTGCTTGGAATTTCTTTTATGAAGGTTTAATATCGTCTATCAATAGGCACGCCCCGTTTAAAAAATTCAGAGTTAAAGGTCGAAATAACCCTTGGTTTTCTGAAACTCTATCTGCTCTTATTCGTGAGTGTGATGTTGCGTGGGCAACAGCTAGACAATCCAACTCATGCTCAGATTGGATCTGTTTCAGGCAGCTTCGAAATCGATGTACAGCTGCTATTAGAAAAGCTAAGGCTGATTATTTTATTGCAAATACTGCCGAAGAAATTTTGGCAGAATATAAAACAGCTAAGAGGAAGTAAGATTAGCTCTAGTTTTCCTACATGTATAACTATGGATTCCTCTAGTATTTCAGATAAAGAGCAGATGCTCAATTGTTTTAACAATCATTTTGTTGCATCTGGCGCTTTGTTTGACACTCAAAATAATACATGTCCAGATTGTAACTTAGACTTTAGGAATGCAGAAAGTCATTTAAAAATGGAGGAGTTCAGGTTTAAACAAATCAAGAACTCAGATGTTTATAAAGCACTCAGATCACTGGACACAAATAAGTCACCAGGCCCTGATCATGTGAATCCCTTATATCTGAAATTAGCTGCAGATATTATTACTTCCCCATTAACTTACATTTTTAATCTCTCACTAAATACTGGTGTTCCGGAAATATGGAAATCAGCTTTTGTATTACCTCTGTTAAAAGGGGGAGATCCTGCGGAGTTAGATAACTACAGACCAATTCTTTGTGTTTTAACTAAGATTTTAGAACGTTTTGTTAGTGAACAGCTTACTTGTTATTTAAATACAAACAAAGTGTTCTCTATAAATCAATCTGGATTTCGCAAAAAATCATAGTACCACTACAGCAGTTTTGAAAGTTTTAAATGACATAGTGGGGTCAATTGATAAAGGTAATTTCTGTGCCTCTCTTTTTATTGATTTATCTAAGGCTTTTGAGACGGTGGACCATGACATACTGTTGCATAGATTGAAAAGTGTTGGTTTATCAAGTTACGTAATTTCTTGGTTTAAAAATTGAAAATTGAAAGATGTTTATCTGGTTCAATAGTTACTGCTAAAGGTGTTCCCCAAGGATCTGTGTTGGGGCCTGTCAGGGATCCACCAGCCACACCCACACCAACCCCTCCAATCACTCCAAGCAGCTCACCAACTTACTAATCATCCACACCTGGTCCATATCAGTCACCACACTATAAAGACCCTGTTTATCCACATGCCCACCGTCCGTTCTACAGCTTAGGCTCATGAACATACAGGACTGCCCAAACTACTCCGTTTTTGTTGTTTGCCAGCTTACTAGCTTCAGTGTGTGTCTTCTGTGTTTTCTGCCTTGCCCCTTTTGCTTTTTTCATTAAAGAAAAGCCCTTTTAGAATTCACTCGGTCTCAGAACGTTCTTGGCGCCTGACAGGGCCCCTTTTATTCACTATTTATATTAACAGTCTTGATCATGCAATACAAGATGTTAATCTCCATTGTTATGCAGACGACACTGTCCTGTACTGTAGTGCTTCCTCTGTGCAGCAAGCTCTGTGTAAACTTCAGTTAGCTTTTAATTTCATTCAGTTACGGCTTTCTAATTTGAAGCTTGTTTTGAATAGTAATAAATATATGGTGTTCTCGGGTTCAAAGAAACTCGAAGGTAATTTGTTTTCTTTTCAGACACTACAAGGTTCAATGATTAAATTAGTCAAAGAGTACAAATACCTTGGCATCATTGTCGATGATGCTTTATCATTTGGCTCTCATATTACCCAACTGAAGAAAAAACTGAAAATTAGGCTTGGGTTTTATTTTAGGAACAAGTTTTGTTTGTCATTTAATGCGCGAAAGAAATTGATTTCTGCTACTTTTTTATCTGTACTTCATTATGGTGACGTAGTATATCAGTTTGCTCCAATCTCTATTCTCTCTACCTTAGATGCTGTTTATCATGGTGCCCTAAGGTTTATATTAAATTGTAAATCTTCTGTGCATCATTGTACCTTGTATAAAAGCGTGGGCTGGCCCTCTCTGTCCTGTAGGAGAAAAATTCACTGGTACATAATTATTTATAAAGCTATCTTGGGGATGTTACTTTCGTACCTTTGCAGTTTAGTGCAACAGAAATCTGTTACGAAATACTCTTTACGCTCTTAAAACTGCTAAATGATGTCAGTTCCTTTTGCTAGAACTGAACTGGGTAAGAAATCATTTGCGTACGCAGCACCGTTTGACTGGAATCTTATCCAATCGAAATTGAAATCTTCTCTTCCTGGACCAGTTCAAATTAACTATTTGGCAACAGGAAGACGACTCTGTGAAATGTAACTGTTTTAAAACTTTGTGAAATGTAATTTTGTTTTAACTGTGTTTGTGATGTGTAAGTCTGTAACTGAATGTATTGCTGCTCATCTTGGCCAGGTCACTCCTGTGAATGAGATTTTTATTCTCAGTGAGTTTCTACCTGGTTAAATAAAGGTAATATATAGACTCTCCTTAAAGAGATGAAGAGGGCTTTTAAATCGGGAAACAAGGAAGAGCTGAAAACTGTCCAGAGAGAACTGAGAAAGAAAATCAGGGAAGGAAAAGCATGCTACAGGAGGAAGATGGAGGATCAGTTGCAGCAGAACAATGTCAGCGGTGTGTGGAAGGGGCTCAAAACCATCAGTGAATGAATGATCTGAGTCTATTCGTTAACAAATTTGATCAGCTACTCTCCCCTGCCCCCATCCAGTCCCCCCTGCTGCAATCCCCCTTCTCTGCTTTCACAGCAAGCACCTCTCTCTGCACTGCTATCAGCTCACAGTCATTACACAACACACCTAACTTCCACCCCCTGCCGTTTCCTTTCAGTCAACACTCCATCCAATACACACTGCCCCTTACAGAAGCCCAGGTGAGAATGGAGTTCAGGAAGATCAAAGCGAGGAAGACTGCAGGCCCAGACGGCATCAGCTCCAGGCTACTAAAGACCTGTGCAGACTAGCTGTGCAGCATATTGCTGGACTTGAGCCTGAAGCTGAGGAAGGTGCCACAGCTATGGAAAACATCCTGCAAGGTGCCTGTTCCAAAGACGTTGCACCCAAAAGATTTTGTGGACTACCGACCAGTAGCACTGACCTCCCATCTGATGAAGACAATGGAGAGGCTGGTGCTCACACATCTCCGACCTCTGGTGAGCCCATCAATGGATCCACTTTAATTTGCCTACCAACCTGGCATTGGAGTGGAAGACGCAGTCATCTTCCTCCGAAATTGGGCTACTTTACACCTGGAAAAAGGTGGGAGCACTGTGAGAGTTGTTTTTTTACTTCTTTAGTGCTTTTAACACCATCCAACCTGCTCCTGAGGGATAAGATGGTGTACATGGGAGTGAACCATCATCTGTCTGCCTGGATACTGGACTACCTCACAGACCGACCACAGTATGTGAGGATTTGTGACCCTGAGTCTGACATGATTATCTGCAACACTGGAGCCCCGCAGGGAACGGTTCTTGCCACATTTCTCTTCACCATCTACACAGCAGACTTCATGTTCAGCTCTGCCACCTGTCACCTAAAGTTCTCTGATGGCTCTGCCATCATCGGTCTGATCATGAATGATGATGACAGAGAGTACAGAGGAATTATACAGAACTTTGTGGACTGGTGCCAACGGAGCTGCCTCCAGATAAACGCGAGGAAAACCAAAGAACTGGTGGTGGATTTCCGTAGGCATAAACACACTTCATCACTTCCATTGGTAAACATTCAGGGAAAGGACATTGTTAGAGTGGACTTTTACAAATACCTGGGTGTTCACCTAAACAACAAACTAGACTCTTTCTGCTGGGGAGACTAAGGTCTTTTGGAGTACAGGGAGAGCTACTGAAGACCTTTTTTGACTCTGTTGTGGCATCAGCCATATTCTATGGAGTGGTCTGCTGGGGTAGCAGCATCTCTACTGCAGACAGGAAGACACTGGACAAGCTGATCAGGAAGGCCAGCTCAGTCCTGGGGATTCCCCTGGACACTGTACAGGAGGTGGGAGAAAGGAGGATGGTAGCAAAACTATTATCATTACTGCAGAACGCCTCCCACCCCCTGTATGAAACTGTTACCTCGTTGCACTTTTAGATTGGGCATTAGACTGGGTGTTAGATTGAGTGTTAGATTGAGTTTTAAATTGGATGTTAGATTGGATGTTAGACTGGGTGTTAGATCACGTTTTAGGTTGAGTGTTGGATTGGATGATAGATTGTGTTAGATTGGATGTTTAATTGGTGCTGGATTAGAAATATTGTGCGATTCTGATTATTGCTCAGATTTGTTGAAAATGAAGTTGGATTGATGGGAATGAAGGTGTTGTAGTTTGTACTTTGTAAACACGGCTGTTTAAACACCAAATTTTCACAGACGAAACTCAAGACTGGTGCAGACAATCAGGACACATGATGGGAATAAGAAAAAATGAGGCAGTTCTGGAGACAAGAAAAAAACACATGGCTACTCAAAACACATAAATTCTGGACATGCCTTCAGTGGATGGTTCACTTCAGATGACTTCAGATAACAAAGAGGAGAGGAGCAATACTGAATAGAAATAGGACTTTATTTAAAATCCATGATGTCATGGTTGACAGGTTCATAATCACACTGCAGTTGTAGACAGAAATACCCCTTAATCTCAGCAAGGTGCTGGAGAGGGGAGCGTAGGGAGGAACTCGCCAGGTTCAGTGCACATCGAGCCTTACTTCGTGACTTTAAATAATGATCTACATTTCAGAGGAACTGATCTCCATATAATGTAGATTTTTGAATGTAAAAAAAATGACAGAGGTGAAATGCAGTACAGCAGTACGGCTCTGTGGTATTTTATATTATGAAATATAAACAGTGTGCTGTGGGTTAAATGAGGAAGTCAACACCAATAGAGCAGATATCCAGCTCATCATAACTCTTGCAGAAATCCTCCATCGACATCCTGCAATAGGCAAAAAATAGAACATTTATGTAGACAGACAGACAGACAGACAGACAGACAGATAGATAGATAGATAGATAGATAGATAGATAGATAGATAGATAGATAGATAGATAGATAGATAGATATACAATTTTAAGTATGATCGTTTTTGTAACAGTTGTAATTTATCCGAGAAACACTAGGGGGTGCACTCCCATTTATATATGCAGTATGAAGATACAAAACTAGCAAAATATGAAGGTTTTGGTGACATTAAAACAATTTATTGAAACACACACAAAACTTTACGTTTAATTCTTTTAAAGTTTCAGTTTGAAGCCTGAATGGGACAAGCCTGGGTGTCTTTAAAATGTTGTCTGTTTATTTACAGGCCTCAACCATGTAAAAAAGTCAATTGGAAAATGTCTAATATATAATAAGAAATAGAGCCAGTAATATCTTATTTCTCTAGTGGGTTCCAGGCAGGTTTTTGCTTCTTCTTACTTTGTGTTTCATGTTTTCGCCACCTGTTTACACTGATACAGTGACTCGGGGGTACAAAAGGATGTCAAAATGAAAAATACACTATAATGGCAACTAGTATCATAAATCATAGCAAGTTCTCATCTTTCTATTATCTTTAAACTTTATATTAGAAATATGGCAGGAAAGATCATTTTAATTGCTCTATAGAAAATATTTGTTTTATGGTATATTTTTAATATACAGGGAGTGCAGAATTATTAGGCAAGTTGTATTTTTGAGGATTAATTTTATTTGAGGATTTAATTTGAACAACAACCATGTTCTCAATGAACACAAAAAACTCATTAATATCAAAGCTGAATATTTTTGGAAGTAGTTTTTAGTTTTAGCTATTTTAGGGGGATATCTGTGTGTGCAGGTGACTATTACTGTGCATAATTATTAGGCAACTTAACAAAAAACAAATTTATACCCATTTCAATTATTTATTTTTACCAGTGAAACCAATATAACATCTCAACATTCACAAATATACATTTCTGACATTCAAAAACCAAACAAAAACAAATCAGTGACCAATATAGCCACCTTTCTTTGCAAGGACACTCAAAAGCCTGCCATCCATGGATTCTGTCGGTGTTTTGATCTGTTCACCATCAACATTGCGTGCAGCAGCAACCACAGCCTCCCAGACACTGTTCAGAGAGGTGTACTGTTTTCCCTCCTTGTAAATCGCACATTTGATGATGGACCACAGGTTCTCAATGGGGTTCAGATCAGGTGAACAAGGAGGCCATATCATTAGATTTTCTTCTTTTATACCCTTTCTTGCCAGCCACGCTGTGGAGTACTTGGATGTGTGTGATGGAGCATTGTCCTGCATGAAAATCATGTTTTTCTTGAAGGATGCAGACTTCTTCCTGTACCACTGCTTGAAGAAGGTGTCTTCCAGAAACTGGCAGTAGGACTGGGAGTTTAGCTTGACTCCATCCTCAACCCGAAAAGGCCCCACAAGCTCATCTTTGATGATACCAGCCCAAACCAGTACTCCACCTCCACCTTGCTGGCGTCTGAGTCGGACTGGAGCTCTCTGCCCTTTACCAATCCAGCCACGGGCCCATCCATCTGGCCCATCAAGACTCACTCTCATTTCATCAGTCCATAAAACCTTAGAAAAATCAGTCTTGAGATATTTCTTGGCCCAGTCTTGACGTTTCAGCTTGTGTGTCTTGTTCAGTGGTGGTCGACTTTCTGCCTTTCTTACCTTGGCCATGTCTCTGAGTATTGCACACCTTGTGCTTTTGGGCACTCCAGTGATGTTGCAGCTCTGAAATATGGCCAAACTGGTGGCAAGTGGCATCTTGGCAGCTGCACGCTTGACTTTTCTCAGTTCACGGGCAGTTATTTTGCGCCTTGGTTTTTCCACACGCTTCTTGCGACCCTGTTGACTATTTTGAATGAAACGCTTGATTGTTCGATGATCACGCTTCAGAAGCTTGGCTATTTTAAGACTGCTGCATCCCTCTGCAATATATCTCACTATTTTTGACTTTTCTGAGCCTGTCAAGTTCTTCTTTTGACCCATTTTGCCAAAGGAAAGGAAGTTGCCTAATAATTATGCACACCTGATATAGGGTGTTGATGTCATTAGACCACACCCCTTCTCATTACAGAGATGCACATCACCTAATATGCTTAATTGGTAGTAGGCTTTCCAGCCTATACAGCTTGGAGTAAGACAACATGCATAACGAGGATGATGTGGTCAAAATACTCATTTGCCTAATAATTCTGCACTCCCTGTAGATTGTTTGGTGAACTGGGATATTTAAATGCTGTCGTCCCCTTACTTTCACATTCACTCAGGTTTGTTGATGGTGGTGTGGTGGGTCGTCACTTATCCCAGAGATCCCTCATGTGTGTGTTACCTTCTGGTTCTCCCCCTTTTAGTTATGCTGCCATAGCAAGTCTTGAAGGAGTCACCTACTGCACAGTGTCCCTAACTTTCCTACAACAAAAGGACACATAATAATCCATATCCAAGCTGAAGGAGGCATCTCCTACATTAAACAAATAAAAGGAATCTGTTGGGGTTGCTCTCAATGGATATTTGAGAGGATTGACAAGCTGGAATTCTTTTGTTAGTTCTTCAACAGATTGCGGAGCGTGTAAACCTTTGTGAATCCGGGGAAACAATTAACATACTACAAACACGCTCGGGTGGCTCAGAAAGTCGTCCTGCACGGGGGGGAGTATTAATATACATCAAAGACAAATTTAAATGTCACTTAATTGAACTGAATTACCCCCTGGAATGTTTAGCCCTAAATGTAATCCTTTCACCTACTATTAATTTTAATATCTCTGTACCCTATAATCCACCTTCTCATAATGTTAAGTTTTATGATGAATTAAATGTTATAGTTGGACTTTTATAGAGAGACAGTATGGTATGGTGACTATAATATCAACTGGTCTGATAAAAACTGTAAACATAAACTTAAAGCACTTATGACAAAATACAACTATCGACAACTAATTGTAGGACCCACAAGAATAACAAGGCACACCAAGACCCTCATTGATTTAGCATTTACAAATAGACCTGAACGAATAATAAAGATTTATAATTTGATTACTGGACTCTCGGACCACAATATGACTTTGACTGTTAGGAAACTGACGAAGAAGCGCCTGCAGTACTTTGGTAAACCTGTTCATGAAAAAATACAGTTTATTATTCCTAAAAGTAGAATTAAGCAATTTGAAAGAGAGCTTAAAAATATAAACTGGGAAGTAATTATGACACTAGATGATGTAGAGGAGTGTTGTAATTTAATGACCACATCTATTACAAATCTAATGGAAAAATTTACAAAGCAAATAAAACCTAAACAAATAGATTTCACGGTGCCATGGATAAATAATGAAATACGTAACCTTATGAAAAAATGAGATTTAGCTCTGAAAACATCTTTAAGATCTAAACTTAATACCGATCTCCTGACTTACAGATGTTTTAGGAACAAGGTTGTTTCTGAGCTGCGAAAAGCAAAAGTGACATATTACAGTAATTTAATTGATAGTGCTAAAGGCAACAATAATTCACTTTGGAGGCATTTAAATAATCTGACTAATAAATTGAATAAACATAAAAAGATTACAGAACTTAATATTAATGGAAATAGTATAACCGATTGTGCCACTATGGCTGATGAATTTAATTCATATTTCTTACAATCTGTTAAAGAACTAACAAAAGAATTCCAGCTTGTCAATCCTCTCAAATATCCATTGAGAGCAACCTCAACAGATTCCTTTTATATTAAAGAGGTGTCGGATATAACAGTTGCAGAAATAATTAATAAACTTCCAAATTCTAAGTCTGTTGACATTTTTAGGATGAACAGTTGTTTTCTTAAAAAGTATAAGGATGTCCTTGTCAAGCCATTGACCCATCTTGTTAATCTCTCTATAAGAAACAGTACATTTCCCAGTGCATGGAAACAAGGTATAATTATTCCTGTGTTCAAAAGTGGTAGCCAAGACTCAATGAGTAACTATCGCCTTATATCGCTAGATCGCTATACCCCTAGACCACCAGTCTTATCTAAAATTATTGAAAAAAGTTGTAGTAGTGCAACTGAGTGACCATTTAGAAGCCAGAAAGCTACTCCATCCTCACCAGTTTGGGTTTAGACCAGGTTATTCAACAGAAATGCTGTTTAATTAAAAAAATGAAAAAGTCCCTGGACAAGGGTGATGTGGTGGGGGCTGTATTTATTGACCTTAAAAAGGCATTTGATATGGTCAATCATAGTTTGCTTTTATCTAAAATGTTAAATTTAAATTTTTCAAATGAGGCAGTGCTGTGCTTTACATCTTACCTCCAGTCTAGAGTACAGTGTGTTAAAGTTGATCAAAACATATCCACACTCTCAAACATAAAAATGGGCATTCCGCAGGGTTCTATACTTGGCCCCATGCTGTTAAGTCTTTTTATAAATGACTTGCCCCTCCACTGCTCTGATGCCAGATGTCACAGAATTCAAATATCTAGGATTGGTTTTAGATCCTCAACTAAAATGTGATACGCACATAAAGAACATTTCAGTAATCTACATTGTTTTAAATTAATTAGAAGTTTTATACCGCACCAGGCAGCCCTGCTGTACATGCATGCTATGATTTTTACTCATATATCGTACTGCATGACAGCATGGGCTCAAGCCACTCCTACTGCAACCAAATGCATACGTTCTGTATACAACAGAGCAACAAAAATTATGGACAAAAAACCAATTCGACACCATCACTGTACCATTTTTAAGAAATATAATTTAATGAATTTTGAGAGTTTTAGCAATTTTTGCTTTCTTAAATTAATTTACAAGTGCATTAATCATTTAGTACCTGAGCCATTAAGTTCATTTATTGAGAGACAGAGCAGCACTCGAGTCACGAGGGGGTTTCAAATCATGACTGTAAAATCCCATACTGTAGGACCAGTTTTGGTCAGACTACCTTCTCTGTGAAGAGCTCCAAACTCTGGAACTCTTTACCATCTGACATTAAGACTATACTGGACTTTAATGTGTTTAATTTCAGGCTAAAAAACTGGTTAAAAACAAACCAAAGGTGCACTCACTTTTAACTAGTAGATAAGAGTTGTATCTGATATATGTGTGTATGTAAACTTTATGGGTAAATCTCATGGGTAAATTTTATTGTAAATGACTAGGGACAGGAATTGTCCATATCATGTTATTTGTTTAATTTGAGTTGTTTAGTATCTAAATTGTATTGTGTTTAGAGCCCAACCAGGGACAGGAGTTGAAAATTAGCATTTGCTATAAACTTTTTATGTAGCATTTCAGTGACAAGCTTGCTCTGACACTATGTATGTTGCATTGTCCCTGTCAAATAAATAAAATGAAATGAAATGAAATATACACTCACTTTATTAGCTACACCTGTCCAACTGCTTTTTAACGCAAATTTCTAATCAGTCAATCAAATGGCAGCAACTCAATGTATTTAGGCATGTAGACATGGTGAAGATGATCTGCTGCAGTTTAAACTGAGCGTCAGAACGGGGAAGAAAGGTGATTCAAGTGACTTTGAACGTGACATGGTTGTTGGTGCCAGACGGGCTGGTCTGAGTATTTCAGAAACTGCTGATCTACTGGGATTTTCACGCACAATAATCTCTAATGTTTACAGAGAATGGTCAGAAAAAGGGAAAATATCCAGTGAGCAGCAGTTCTGTGGGCGCAAATGCCTTGTTGATGGCAGAGGTCAGAGGAGAATGACCAGACTGATTCGAGCTGATTGAAAGGCAACAGTAACTCAAATAACCACTCGTTACAACCGAGGTATGCAGAAGAGCAACTCTGAACGCACAAGACATCGAATCTTGAGGCGAATGGGCTCCAGCAGCAGAAGACCACACCGGGTGCCACTCCTGACAGCTAAGAACAGGAAACTGAGGCTACAATTCGCACAGGCTCACCAAAATGGGACAATATAAGATTGGAAAAACGTTGCCTGGTCTGATGAGTCTCGATTTCTGCTGCGACATTCGGACGGTAGGGTCAGAATTTCTCATCAACAACATGAAAGCATGGCTCCATCCTGCCTTGTATCAACAGTTCAGGCTGGTGGTGGTGGTGTGATGGTGTGGGGGATATTTTCTGGGCACACTTTGGGCCCATTAGCACCAATTGAGCATTGTGTCAACGCCACAGCCTACCTGAGGATTGTTGCTGACCATGTCCATCCCTTTATGCCCACAGTGTACCCATCTTCTGATGGCTACTTCCAGCAGGATAACGCGCAATGTCATAAAGCGCGAATCATCTCAGACTGGTTTCTTGAACATGTACTCAATTGGCCTCCACCGTCACCAGATCTCAATCCAATAAAGCACCTTTGGGATGTGGTAGAACAGGAGATTCACATCATGTGCAGCCGACAAATCTGCAGCAACTGCGTGATGCTATTATGTCAATATGGACCAAAATCACTGAGGAATGTTTCCAGTACCTTGTTGAATCTGTCACAAAGGATTAA
The DNA here is from genome assembly GCA_024362625.1 of Silurus asotus. Classification (NCBI taxonomy): domain Eukaryota; kingdom Metazoa; phylum Chordata; class Actinopteri; order Siluriformes; family Siluridae; genus Silurus; species Silurus asotus. The sequence goes on along the minus strand of MU551634.1, from coordinate 375,083 downwards.
GGCAGTTCTGAATGCAAAAGGGGGTCAAACACCAAAGGTGTACCTAATAAAGGGGCCATTAAGTGTGTGTGCGCGTGTGTGAGTATATATATATATATATATAAACATATATTCACTTATTAATATAGTGTGTAGGTACATCAACACTGACACATGAAACATTAACATTTTTTATTGCCTTTATTGTTTTAAAAGCACATTAAGTGGTTAATTTATTACATGTAAAAATCAGAAATGGCTGCTTCCTCAGGGACTCAACGGCAGCTATAAAATATTTTGGCTACAAGATGTCACTACTGTGTACTGTGTTGAAAAGCTTTGTGTAATGAACCATTTTATGATAGAGTTAAGAGGAAACCCTTGGTGCTTTACAAAGCCTCATTTCATCATCACTAGTTTAAACACCTCAAATCCACAATCAGCTCAGTCTTCAGACCAAAGCATCACTATTAAACTACAGATCACAAACTTCTCAGGTGCAAAAAGGAAAGAGACTTACATTCAAAGAGACAACATGAGAAACCCATGATCAGGAATGGCATATAGCATGTGCTGGCTAACTGACAAGAATCGGGAACGTATATGGAGTGGAGTTGATAGGACACAGGTGAAAACAATTGTAACAAATGAGTGAAACATTGGCGACATCTAGTGGGCAAAAGAGTAAAGACAGAAAGAGACCAAAAAGCCTGAAAATACCAATAATAAGCGTTCTCTGATTCTATTGTACATGGAAAGCAGATATCAATTGGGGAAAAATACAAATGAGAAATAACCAAAACACACAGACATTTCTGTAAATGACTACTCATGAATACTCATTTTTTGACAACAACTCAAAGAGCACTTGAAAGTTCATCATAAATGAATAATAATGAGTAAATTCCTAATCCCATTGGCTAGAAGCTAAATGTTGGTGCAAACTGACTGGATAAACATAAAAACTAGCTAAACAATAAAACAGTTATAACATGTTATTTTATGTCTTTTATTGTTGTGTTTTTGTAAAATAAAAATAATTATGTGGTATTTCTTCAACATAAGCTTTTATCATCTTCCTTCAACCAAACAGAGAATTCAGAAATAGCTTAATAAATACATTAAGAAATCTTTTAGATGCCTCTTTTTAGATTTCTCTTCCTATAGTTCTGCATGGAGTACATGAATAACCACATACCCTTCAATTCTCTGTTGCATGTTGTGGGTAATCTCTGTATAAATAACCTATTTCATGGGTAATGTGTACCATTATAAAATATAACAACTTCCCAGGTGTTGAAAAGTTGCCTTGAGGAAGGTTTGATGCAGATACAAATCAAGTCAAGAAGCTTTTATTGTCATTTCTACCATATATAACTGACGCACTATACAGAGAAATGAGACAACGTTCCTCCAGATCCTGTGCTCCCTGGTATTCAAGGACAACCAATACTTTAGCTCAGAGCCAAATTATTTTACCAGCTCTTTAGCCCCTGAGAATACTCTTGCCACCCTGCCTGATCTGGATTTTGTTTCTGATCCTGACTCCTGTTCTGCTCTGATTCTAGTTTTAAACTCTGGACTGTTTTTTCAGTTTATGTTTCTGCTCTGCCTTTCTTTTAAGGGCATTTGGCACATGCCCTTATCCAGAGTGAATTATAACTGAGAAGTTGGGGGTTAGGGATGGGTTGCTGGGATGGTTGGTGCTGGGATTTGAGCTTGTGACCTTTTGATGCCTTAACCACTAAGCACTCACCTCCCTGATTCATTGTTGGATAGAATGTTGGATTTGATGTTAGATTGTGTGTTGAATTGGATGTTAGATTATGATCAAACTCTTGATGTCTTATGATCAAACTCTTGATGTCACCCAGATGAGGATGGGTTCCCCTTTTGAGTCTGGTTCCTCTCAAGGTTTCTTCCTCATTACATCTAAGGTAATTTTTCCTTGCCACAGTCACCACGGCTGCTCATCAGGGAAAAATGCACACCATTTACCTTCACTGTTGATTTGTGTAAAGCTGCTTTGAGACAATGTTTGTTGTGAAAAGCGCTATACAAATAAACTTGACTTGACAAGATTAGGTGTTAGACTAAGTATTAAATTGGATTTTAGATTGGGTATTGGATTGCATGTTAGACTGGTTTTTAAATTGGTGTTAGATTGGATGTTAGATTGGGTGTTAGACTAAGTATTGGATTGGATTTTAAATTGGGCATTAGATTGAATTTTAGATTAGATGTTAGATTGCACATTAGATTGGATGTTAGATTGAGAATTAGAATGGATTAAAGATTTGGCATTAGACTGGATGTTATTTTGGATGTTAGACTGGGCATTGGATTAGATTTTAAATTGGGTATTGGATTGCATTTTAGATTATATGTTAGATTGCTCATTAGATTGGATGTTAGATTGAGAATTGGAATGGATTTTAGATTGGACGTTAGACAGGGTGTTGGATTGCATTTTAGGTTGAGTGATGGATTGGATGATAGATTAAGTGTTAGATTGGATGTTTAATTGTGCGTTTCTAATTATTGCTCAGATGTTGGACTGATGGGAATGAAGGTGTTGTAGTTTGTACTTTGTAAACACGGCTGTTTAAACACCAAATAATCATAGACGAAACTCAAGACTGGTGTAGACAATCAGGACATCATCAAATAATGAGACGGTGCTGGAGACATGACAAAAACACATGGCTACTCAAAACAAAAAAAAAATCCTGGACATGCCTGCAGTGGATGGTTCACTTCAGATGACTTCAGATAACAAAGAGGAGAGGAGCAATACTGAATAGAAATAGGACTTTATTTAAAATCCATGATGTCATGGTTGACAGGTTCATAATCACACTGCAGTTGTAGACAGAAATACCCCTTAATCTCAGCAAGGTGCTGGAGAGGGGAGCGTAGGGAGGAACTCGCCAGGTTCAGTGCACATCGAGCCTTACTTCGTGACTTTAAATAATGATCTACATTTCAGAGGAACTGATCTCCATATAATGTAGATTTTTGAATGTAAAAAAAATGACAGAGGTGAAATGCAGTACAGCAGTACGGCTCTGTGGTATTTTATATTATGAAATATAAACAGTGTGCTGTGGGTTAAATGAGGAAGTCAACACCAATAGAGCAGATATCCAGCTCATCATAACTCTTGCAGAAATCCTCCATCGACATCCTGCAATAGGCAAAAAATAGAACATTTATGTAGACAGACAGACAGACAGACAGACAGACAGATAGATAGATAGATAGATAGATAGATAGATAGATAGATAGATAGATAGATAGATAGATAGATAGATATACAATTTTAAGTATGATCGTTTTTGTAACAGTTGTAATTTATCCGAGAAACACTAGGGGGTGCACTCCCATTTATATATGCAGTATGAAGATACAAAACTAGCAAAATATGAAGGTTTTGGTGACATTAAAACAATTTATTGAAACACACACAAAACTTTACGTTTAATTCTTTTAAAGTTTCAGTTTGAAGCCTGAATGGGACAAGCCTGGGTGTCTTTAAAATGTTGTCTGTTTATTTACAGGCCTCAACCATGTAAAAAAGTCAATTGGAAAATGTCTAATATATAATAAGAAATAGAGCCAGTAATATCTTATTTCTCTAGTGGGTTCCAGGCAGGTTTTTGCTTCTTCTTACTTTGTGTTTCATGTTTTCGCCACCAGATGTCGCCAGAGCGGTTCCCTCCGTAGCTGCTATCATTTCCACCTGATTCGTAAGCCCTTGTGTATTTAAATTCCCCGCTTTGTCACTGTCTCTTCTTGTTTGTTTTTATGTTGTGTGGTCTGTTTCCTGAGTCTGGTTTACTGAGTCTCCTGTCTTTCTTCGAGTTGTCTGGTGTAAGACTTTTTTTGTTTTGTTTTTATTTTCTGCTTTGCTTTTTGCCTCCTCCTTAAGAGTAAACTTAGTTGTTGTATTTTCTCTGAGCTCCTGAGGAGTTTATTATTGTTTCTTTTTGATTTGTGACTTTTTGTTTCTCTGCTTTATGTTGTATTTTTGGGATCTGAGTTTTTTAATGCAATATTTTTTGCTGTTTTCCATTTTGTGTTTTTGGACATTTAAATAAAACTATTACACACACCTCTCTGTGTCTCTTATTCTGCTTCCAAACCTGAACCTAAGACTTTATGCTCCTTTATTCCAAAGACTTTTAAAGGCTTCAGATTTAACACGGATTCATGGGAAATGTATAAATTGTGCTATAATTTTATATTGTAAGTATATTGTGTATAAAGCTGTGCTTTATTCTTCTTATTATTGTTATTATCACACCTACCAAAACTCTCCGTTGTTTTTATCCTCCAGCCACGTTTCCCGATCCTGCTTGCTCACCTGCTTCCATAAAGGCGACCTGAACACAGTCAAAACATCACATACATCACAAATGTAATTGGACTGACCGCTAGAGGTCACTGTTTAACGATGTTTCATAAAACAGGACTGTTTTTTTATGAATGCAATTAAAAAGTGTGTCTGGATTATTATTATTATTATTATTATTATTATTATTGTTGTTGTTGTTGTTATTATTATTATGTATTTTATCTGTCTCTAGTTTTTAAGACTCCACATATAAATAATAAACAAGCTCTGTACAAAATAATTCTTTTTTATTTATATTATTGTAATGTAAATGAGCTGTTACTATAGAAACCATGACATTGAGCACATTTCTATTAATACAGAAAGTGAAGCTCTGACTGCCTCTACTCAGGTTCTTGATTGTATATTACTTATTTAAGTTAGAGATTTTCTTAATAATGTTGAATTCTTTAAAACATTTTGGACCTATAAAATGTAATATTTCTCTCCACTGTGTTTCAGAGCATGGTTTTAGATTCACTACTATCAGAGCTGCTGCTATAGAAAATAAATCAACACTGTCTGACCAATCAGAGTGCAGAACTCAGCAGTGCAGTGGTGTAACATCTGCATGTGCAATCGTGATAAAATACTCTGCTGTCAGCAGAAACGTACTTATCACTCCAGTCTCCCTTCCACTCGCCTTTTCCCCACGGGTTCAGCAGCCTGACCAGTTTCACCACCTTATTCTGAACCTTCACCTGGGGGGGGAGGAGGGGAGAAGAGAGAGAGAGAGAGAGAATAAATATTGAAATGCATTCGAGATCAGAATTCTGGGTTTATAATTATATCACTGATAAATGATAATAAGCAGAGGAGATATGTGTCTTAACATAAAATACATTAAAACAGTATAAAAATATAAAAGCTAAAAATAGACATTATATTAAACACAATATTCCCACATGTACGTACAGTATTTATGTAATACATATCCATACATACACATGTTAGTAATACTTGTTGTTATTCACACAGATGTTTAATCTTCACATGCAACACAACAGGTCAAAACAATCCATGAAAAAATTCCCAGAGGACTTGAAAATCCCAATGCCAGTGTAGAGACTCACTTTGGTAACACCACTGATGGTGTAGGCGTGTCCCTCCACGATGCCATTGGGAAGCACAGTGTTAGCAGAAGTGGCCTGAAACATATAAACACATACAACACTGATAATCAGATCAATATAACGAAGAATATATATAAAGGATCCAGACAGCAAACATCCTGATTTATAATTCATTAAACATAATATTAAATATTTCATTTTTATATAGTGGACTGTGATTGGCTGGAAGTTAATGTGTGAATAGTGGATTGTGATTGGCTGGAAGTTCATGTGTGAATAGTGAATTGTGATTGGCTGGAGGTTCAGGTGTGAATAGTGAATTGTGATTGGCTGGAGGTTCAGGTGTGAATAGTGGATTGTGATTGGCTGGAAGGACTTCAGGTGTGAATAGTGGATTGTGATTGGCTAGAAGTTCAGGTGTGAATAGTGGATTGTGATTGGGTGATTTGTAGCAGCAAAATTATAGATGTAAAAAGGCAAATATAAAATGTGTAAGGAAAATAAAGTGTCAGTTTTGCTGTTCAAAAATCAATGACAGTCTAAATATATGAGGTCTCCACTTCACCTCGGAACCTTCTTCACCTCCACATTGTGGACAACTTCCTGTACACTGTAGACTGCGTGTTTCTAATTATGATAATGGAATAAAACCTGCATCCTTCAAACATTTTTAACAAGAGGTCAAACAAGTTTAATTTCAATTTCCAAGTAAAAAAAAAAAACCCGAAAAATCCAGTTTGGTTGTAACTGTTGAGACACGTTCTGATCCTCAAACCAGTGAAGCAGATGAAGATCATTCACCTCAGATTAAAACAGTTTGTCATTAAATCAATTTTCCATACAGAGGAATGAACACACACACACACACACACACACACACACACACACACACACAGCTCTAGCACAGTCTACATATAAACTGATCATTAACAAGCTCAGTCAAACATGTTAGAGCAGGAAACTCAGTGTGTTCTTCTACACAACGCTTGTGTGATTTAGCAAAATAGGAGATAAAGGATTGATTGATTTATAATAAAAAAGTGTTGTTTTCAAATAAAAAAATAGAGAGAGAATGTCATGTATGTATTATTATTACTATTATTATTATTTACAATGTTTTATCTGATTATTTATTAATTTATTTTTATTCCATTAAGATGAAGTGGTTTTGTAAATGACCCAATAATCCACAACAACAACAAAACACACGTGTTTGTCTTCTCCATGTTTTTTTACGTCTGGAAATCTCCAAGTTATCAAAATAAAATCCTATAATTCTGCAGAGTCAGAACTTCAGCCACTCGTGTTATTTTGTCACCACCTCGAAGTTCTGCAGAATAAAATCAACCTTCATCCAGACAAAAACAGTACAAACAGTAGAAACATGTCTGCATGGACCAGATCAAATCTCACAGTCCTGCTATGAGGAAGCAGCTCTGTAAGCACCACAGCCATGTCACTGCACATCCCCTATAATCTGCTACTTACCCCAACAAGCACAGGCACAGACCTTCACAAAGTCACTACTGAGCTGCTACACAACAGAAATGCACAATTATACTGCAGGAACACGACGACTGTGGGAGACGAGAGAGAAAAAATGAAGAATCCTTCACTAATGACTAATTAATGACCATAACAACCCTTAAATATTATACTAATATAAAACCAACTCTCTCTCCCTCTCTCTCTCTCTGTCTCTCTCTCTTTTTTCTCTCTCTCACTCATTCACTCCTATAAAATCACCCTGCAATTCTTCACATGAAGCAGTGAGAACCAGTGACTGTAGGAGAACTTGAGGCTGGAGCGGAGCAGGTGAAGAGGCTCAGTTGCTCTACACACAGTTCTCTTGAAGGTATGGCAAGTGTGTGTGTGTGTGTGTGTGTGTGTGTGTGTGTGTGTGTGTGTGTGTGTGTAGAAGTGATGGATGCAACATTAATCATATAAAAAAAATGTAAAATATCATTAAAAGTTCTCTGGAAGTTAAAGTTCTATGTCTCTCTCTTTTTCAGCTGAAAACGAGGATGATCCACATGGCTGAAGATCCATGAGGTTACAGTGTTACAGGTTTCACTCAGGAACCATGAGGATGGATTTGGATTGTACTTCATGTAAACGTTCTGACTCTATAGTACACGGTTTTCTAAAGGAATGATGTCTAGATGATGATGGGTTCCTCTCTATGTATCTTCTTCATTAAGTCTCACCATCATCACCGCACTACCTTACTGGCTTTCTTCTCGATGTAAATCTAAATCTATTGAATGTCCAATGTTCAACATTCTTGGACACAGTGTGTGTGTGTGTGTGCGTGTGTGTGTGTGTGTGTGTTTGAATAATTACCCCAAGCGGTGTTCCACACCCCATTACAGCTCTGCGCTTCACCGCCTGTTCCATCAGATCCCAGAGGTTATCAGAAGCCTTCATCAGCTCGAATGTTTTGAACGTTCCGCCGGTGAAATCGTGGAGACCATCGGAAATAAACCCACCGTTGAGTGCAGCGTAGGAGCCACACACTCTGACCAGCAAACACACACATGAATACGTCTCTATATGCTTTATAGTATTTAATATAATACAGGTTGTGTTATAATAGGTTATAGCGCGTACTTGGCGTAGGCTTTCTCCAGCAGCGCAGGCCAGAACTCATTACAGGTTTTGCAGTGAACGAAGATCAGTTTCCCATTGATTGTTGGTAACTGGTCATCTACCACAACATCCACCCACTGACCGTTCCTGTGGAACTGCCCAGAAACACACTCATAGTTTTATTCCTCTTACAGCTTCACAAACCACAGGCAATTACAGGCATTTATTCATTAAATAAGTGACACTTTATCTGCAATCTCGCACCCAAACTATGTGGACACCTGACCCTCACAGCCACATGCTGGCTTTCCTCCACAATTCAGAAGAAACCCTGCCCCAGTGCACAGCCTGAACTGTACCCCAAACACGCCCTCCTCAACCACACTGAAGAACTTAGGGATGAACTGAAACACACTGCTGGAACCCCAAACCTTCTCACCACATCATCTCGCATATGCTCTCGTAGCTGAATGAGCACAAATCCCCACAGCCATGCCCCCAAATCTATTGTAGTCTCACAGGAGAGTGAAGGTTACTATAACAGGAAACAGAGGATTTATCTGCACTCACATGTTGTGGGTGGGATTGTCAGGTGTCCACAAACTTTTGTCCATATAGTTTTATCTCTTTATAGATACGTTTCTCCAGCCTGTCTTTATGCTCACCCTGAAATGAAATATCCCTGCATAATCCTTTTCAAACGACTGATCAACAGGAACGACTTGATCCATGATATCCTTCTGGAATGTAATCGCTCCAATCGCAGCCAAAAACCAGCAGTTTCCTAAACAATGACAAATACACAAGAATGAAGTAAAATGATGTATTTTTTCTCTCTGCAGATGGACTCACACAGATATCTCCTCAAACTCAAAAATCTATTTTAAATAAATGAATTATTTTACCTTTAATATCTTTACTCATATTATTATGCATTTGCTGTTTTTATGCAGTCTGAATGTAAAATAAATAAAGCTGAAGTCGAACGCACTAAACAGTTCTTTTTTTTTTTTTTTAGCTAAACATTTTAATGACAACAGTCTGAAAGTGAAGAATGGTAAAGGAGTGTAATGAACTTACCCAGATCTCCCTGAGAGTAATCAAACCTGGACTCTCCATCTACTATAAGACATGGGTTCTCCACAAGCTCCTGAGATACAGACCAGTTATATATTAGTATCATCAATATGGCTATTAGTTGTTGTTCTTGTTGTTGTGCCTTGTTTTCCTAAGAGGGGTTTTATTTGCTGTGTCTGTCTCTATATCTGAGTTAGTCTGTCTGTCTGTCTGTCTGTCTGTCTGTCTGTCTGTCTGCTTGCCTCAGCCTGCTTGTCTGTCTGTCTGTCTGTCTGCTGTCTCATTCTGTCTATTTGTCTGTGTCTGTCTTGTCTGTATCTGTCTGTTTGCTTTAGTCTGTTCTATCTGTGTCTGTCTGCTTGCCTCAGCCTGTCTGTCTGTCTGTCTGTCTGTCTGTCTGCTTGTCTCAGTCTGTCTGATTGCCTTAGTCTTTCTCATCTGTCTGTTTGTCTGTATAATGGTCTATCTGCTTGAACCTGTGTACCTGTCTGTCTGAATTTCTGTCTGTGTCTTTATGACTATCCATTTGTCTGTATATCTGTGTGCTTGTCTCTTTGTGTGATTGTGTGTACAGTAAACGTCTTTATTAATCAGGTTGTTATGCAGCCTGAGACTATAAGAAAGAGTGGATCAGCATTAAATAAATAAATCACCTGAACCTTTTTTATTGTAATATTTATTATTTCAAATACGTTAATAATTATTTTTACTCAATGCCAAACATTTGTTAAATTTGTGTGTGATTGAAATAAATGAAAGATTAAAACTCTACTCTAGAATCTGTGTAAAAAGTGCAGCTTCTCTGAGATGTATTTGATCTGCAGCAAAACAACTGCATTGTGTTTCGGTGAGTTTTGCAGATCGCACAGACACTGATCATCATTTCCTGCTCTTTCTGTGTAAAAAGTCATTCAGAGTCTGTAATAAAACACACGCAGGTTTGAACATGACTGTAGGCTGGTTAGAAATCATCAGTCAGTGTGTGTGTGTGTGTGTGTGTGTGTGTGTGTGTGTGTGTGTGTGTGTGTGTGTGTGTGTGTGTGTGTGTGGGAGACGTGTTGGAAACAGTGTGAGCAGAAAAAAAGCTACTAAACACAAGTGTACAGAAACCCACCAGACGAGGACATGAGGCTAAGCGTTAATGTGGGACACGTTTCCCCGCTAATAAAACACTTATACTTTATAAATTACAAAATAATTCTAAAAAAACATTATAAAACTAAGATTCAAGAATAAAGATTGTGTCCATGAATAAATCAGGAGACGAGAAGAATAAAATCTATTCTAACAATGCTTTAAAATAAAGTTCCTACATAAAGACTTACATTTATTTCATTTATACAACTGGGGTTTGGGGCCTTGCTCAGGGGCCCAGCAGGACAAGTTGGTAGTGCTGGGATTTGAATTTATGTACAATTTTATCCAAGTACCTCAGGTTAAAGATTATTTAGAAACTGTTATTTTTATAAAGGCAAGAAACTCGTTAGGAAGCAGTGAAAGCTGTGACCATAGAAAGATTTTGGAAGATAAACTCAATTTCAGGATTGAATCCTGAACATCCAGAGCACTTTTTTATTTTTACAATATTCATCATTGTACATCCAAATCTCATTAGCCAATAGAGTAAAGAGTAACCCTAACCCTAACCCTAACCCCGCCCACCAGGATGGCAAACATAAACTAAAAGGAAAAGGTACAGAGTTCTTCTTCCTCAAGTTGTGGAATCTCTTCCAAAATAGATTAAATCTTTGGTGATATGATGTTAAAAAGTAGACTTTAATTCTTATGACATGGACGAGTTTCTCTACAAGGTCACTAATGTTTTCATTTTGATCTCAAACACTTTCACACATTCTCACAGGGTGGAGTTTCTTCTTCCACTGATGTGCACTTATCTCCTCCACCACCACCACCATTATCTCCTCCACACAGCCTGCACTCACTCCTAAGAGGGGTGCGGTCCCAACGGCACCGTTTTTATAAATATATTCACACACACACACACACACACACACACACACACACACACACACACACACTCTATTGTTGAAAATGTTGTGCAGGTTTGAGTTGAGTTGTGAAGGTGAACGTACCGAAGGTCTCTTCCACACCACTTTAGCCACAGTTCGGAGGGGCAGCAGGCCCGAGCCGATGGATCGCCGATCTGCAGGAAACTTATCGTCCACAAACTTGACTTTCTCATCCAGACATTTCTGACGCAGCTTTAGGAAATCCTGTTCCTGGAAGTTCTGCGGGCTTAAGCGAGAACTGGCCTCAATCACCCTGCGGCGTTTATTCTTCTGAGGAGCCATGTGGAGAAACCTGAGCACAGAGAAACACCAGAAACCTGTAAACCCAACTAAACTAATCAACACAGTTTACTACCGAGGAACAGAGGAACTGTGTACAACATCAATAAACATCTCCTGACCTGACTCCAAACTTCATGAGGGGGGTAAGGGGGGGGGGGGGGGGGGGGTAAGGGGGGGTAGAGATAGATAGATAAAGAGAAAGAGAGAGAGAGAGAGAGAGAGAGAGAGAGAGAGAGAGAACAACTAGGGAAGCGATTACATTTAAATATTTATATACTTCTACGTAGATATGATTAAACTGAGATGTTCTACACAGGATCTCAGGAGGTCTCTGTAGGATCTAATGGTTTTAGTGATCCACTGGTTGTTTTTAAAAACTTGTTAAAAGAACACTGGTCTCTCAGAGACATTCTGAGCTTCAGCATGGTTGCTGACTGCAGAAACTTCATGGAGTCCCATTAAAACCAATCAGTCTCACAACGTCCTGAGTGTTCAACCCTGGAGCTCTGCAGGAGCTCATAATGCTCTACAGCTTCATCTTCACACTTTCGCCACTTTTATAATAACAATAATATGCATCAGGTGGCATCTTTTAGTTCCTTCTCGTAATTGAGTAAAAATATAGTTCTTACCTGAGTGAGTGAGTGTGTGTGTGTGTGTGTGTGTGTGTGTGAGGGTGTGATCCTCTCAGCTCTCAGGTCCCCTGGGGAATCGTTCACTTCTTGTTGAGAACAGCTTTAAATCAAGTGAACAGAAAGCAGACTGCAGCTGTGTTTATGTGGGAGGGGTTTCATTTCTATAAAACCGTGAGCTTCAGGGCTTCAGTAACATTCCACAGAGCAGATGTTTACTCACTCACCTTCTCCTATATATATATATATATACATTTATTTATAAACCGTACATACAGAAAGTATTCTGACCCTCTTCTTTTTTTCTCATTAATCTACACTGTTTACTGGAATAATAATAATAAAAAAACAACCTGAAGTATCACATGGACATTTGCAACAACACTTAAGAATGAGCTCAGGTGCCTCCCGTTTCTCTTGATCATCACTGAGATGTTTCTACACCTTGACTGGAGTCCACCTGTGGAAAAGTTTATTGATTGGACATGATTTGTAAAGACACACACTGTATAAAAGGAAGATCACCAAAGAAGCCACCCGACTCTGTGAATGTACTAAAGCAGCCCAGCCTGAACCCTGACCTGAACCCTATTCAACATCTCTGGAGAAACCTGAAAGTGGCTCCAGTTTTTTTACTTCATGATTTATTTTTCTGACAAATTTTTACTTTCACTCACTACATTTTTACACAAATATCTGTACTTTTCTACTTCTTACATTTTCACACCAGAATCATTACTTTAGTTTGAATCTATTTGGTGACATCATCAATATTTTTTCTTCTCACTGCACCGTTTCAAGCACATCAACATGTTTCTTCTTATTGTGCCGCTTTTTAAATCCACTGGTGCATCATTTCCTGTCTCTCTCTCACACACACACACACACACACACACACACACACACACACACACACAGACCTGGTCTAGTTTCTGAAGCTCACAGTGAGCAGTAAGAAGTCTGGGGTTAATGTGGATGAGACAGAGGGAGTCAGTGATGAGAACATGACTGATCATCATCATCTTTTCTCTGTTTGTGTTCTACATGGTGGATCTTCAGTCTGGATAAATTCATTTCTTTACTCAGATATTAACAAATAAATTAACCTCCAAAAAAATATTTTTTTAATCACTAAACATTTGTTTCACTGATGAGCCAAGTCTCAAATCAGCACCAAAATCTGCCATGATTTACACAATTCTCCCTCTGAGGTCGACAAACATGTCGAAGAATTTTTGGCATTTTCTCCTCATAACGGCAAAAACAACTATAAATTACTCTGCCTTTTATGATCATACAGATAAAAGCAATACATCATTTGAATATTTGAATGAGGGGCTACTTTTATTTGTACACACTCATTATAACAAAAAAACGCTGTGTTTTTGTAAAATAAAGAAAGAAGACAGGGGGCGCTCTCTGCTGTCTCTGTCATCTCTCTTCATATACACACACACACACACACACACACACACACACTGACACATAAAACAACCTGAATCTCAGTGAATAATAATAATAATAATAATAATAATAATAATAATAATAATAATAATAATAATACTTTTAAATAAATTAATTCACATGAAAAACAAATAGCGTTTCTCCGGTATCACCTCATTAACTGTCCGTGTGGAAACACAGCAAAGGTTCTGCTTGGTTTCCTGATAATTTCTGTAATTTAAAACACCATCATTACTTTAAAACATTGACAAGAATCTTGAGTCTTTATGCTCTGTGTTGAGTTCGGTTTCACTAATAACAACATACATTTGCATAAAGCATCAATATTTCTCCATGTCCATGTTGATTAGAGTATTAAAAAGGAAAGTATTAATTTAAGGTACATTTAGAACAGTTGTGATTAAGTTGTGATTAATCGTGAGTGAACTCGTGGCATTCGTGCGATTAATTGCGATTAAATATTTGAATCGATCGACATTCCTAATATTAATATGACGTGAGGTTCAGTTTCCAGCGTGACACTAAAACAGGTAGTAATAATCACTACTTTTCACTAAAGAACATGTCAGAGCTCAAACTTCTTTACTTTAAGTTGAGTAATAAAGTGCAGTTAAAACTCCAACTTTTACCAGAATCTTTTAAAACCTCAGTATCTGCACTTCTACTGAGTGAAGGATGTGTGGACTTTTACCATCCCTGGTGTCAGGCTGCAATTTTAAAACACACACAACAAAACACAATAAGTGAAGTGTACACCCATAAGCCCCGCCCACCCCAGCCTGAAGCTACAGGTACAGCAGGGTGAATTATAAAAGATTCATAATAATAAAAGCGCAATTACTTAAGGTTTTAATTATGTTCTAACCTTCTCTCTCTTTCTCTCTCTTTCTCAACTGAAGTGTGGAGTGATGCGGTAATGGTCATGTAACTTGATTGAGTCTGGAGTGACCCTGTTCCTACAGTGACGGTTGTGTCAGGCTGAGAAGAAAGTGGACTTTCATGTTTGTGTACACACCTCTGGAGCAGTGTTCTTATCTGGAGCTGCTTATGTTCCTCAGGTCTCAACTCAGGAACATCACGCAGCAACAAAATCAAGTCAGCTGATGATAGGAATGTACTGAAGTTGCAAATGAAGTTGCAATGCTGAAAGTTCAGATGGTGAAAGAGAGGATCAGGGAGCATTAAAAATCATTTCACACATGAACTGACCAACACAGGGTCCTGAACTCAACTCCAGAAGGTGGTTGTGATACTAGAAAAGACTGAGACTCTTGTCCACAATACAAGATCTCAGCCATACATGAATACGACTCTGCATATTTACGCCCTGTTATATCTCACAGGGGTAGAAACATTTAATGAAGAGTGACGCTGAGAATAATGCAAAATGATTAAAGGTTATAATCCACCCAGTGCAAGAGAATGGGTTCAGCTCGTGGCAGAAACAGGACACATATAATAAATAAAGACACAATAAACTCTAGAGATTAGGGTTTTTTCTGTGCTTATCAACATTCAGGTGATCCACAAGTTCATGAACACACACACATCAATCATTTCTATAAAGTTACATACTTAATAATTGCTAAAGATGTCATATTTTGAATATCCAGTAGATGGCGTTTACTTTTGCTTCTTATTTAATGCGTTAATAAGAAATAAGAATGAAAAGAAATGCGTTTTCTTAACGAGAATTTATTAACAAATCTGACATTTACAGAATAATGCATAAAAAAACAGTGAATGTGAGTGATGTGGACTTTTCCGTATTGTGTTTATGATATTTATGGAAAAAGTCTCCAGTTTCTGAGGTAAAGTTGTAATAGAGCTGCAGAGTGTGTTGGCAAAGAGCTGGAAAATAAATCTCATGTCCAGATGAAGTAAAAAAAACATGTTTACAACATACACAAGTTTTCTAACAAAAATCTTGCGCAATATTAAACCCAATCAGGCCTGAATGTGCCGTGCGATTCGCTCGGGTTGGTTTGGCTAATCAGATCAGAACAGTTTTGATTTCACTTATAGATATTTTCTAGATTATACCAGACATCAGCAGTGCACAAAGAAGGACAGAAATCTGTTCCACAGACTGGACTCCAGACAGGTGAGGATGATTTGTGTCTTGTTTTTCTCTTTTTTTTTCACAGTCATCAGTTGGGTTTAATCCTGAGAACAAAAGAACACAGATCATTACACGCATATCCAGTCAGATCCTCAGCGTCATGTGTAAACATTTCAGACGTCTAATCTTGATCTAATCCTCCCACAGAGAGCAGAAAACCTGAACAACCTGAACCACAGAGTCTCATGACGTTTCTGAGGTGTTTCAGGTTTTCACTGAGGCTTTACTTCGGACTCCAGCACTTCAGCTTTTATATACAAACATGCAGTAAAACAGATTCTCCTCAGTATTACATTTGTATTATTAGGGAAGGTGCAGCCCAATGGTTAAGATGTACATCTCTGATCAGAAGGTTGTGGATATGAATCCCAGCACCAACAAGCTGCGTCTGACTCAACGCTCTTTGTCACTTTGCAGTTTATAACAAAGTAATAACCAGATGTTCGTGGACATGTTTTCTTCATCTTTTTTATGAAAATCCCATATTTACAATAGAATAGAAGTATTTTCACTTACAAAAGCTCTCCATGGATCTTAGTGAGGTCATTAGGAAATGTTTATAATCACTGTCTCACTCTGGATGCAACTGAAACTGGATGTTACTATGGTTATGATACTATGGTGTCTAATCACAATCCACTATTCACACCTGAACCTCCAGCCAATCACAATCCACTATTCACACCTTAACCTCCAGTTAACCACAGTCCACTATTCACAACGGAACTTCCAGCCAATCACAATCCACTATTCACACCTGAACCTCCAGCCAATCACAGTCCACTATTTACACTTGAAATTTCAGCCAATCACAATCCAATATTCACACCTGAAATTTCAGCCAATCACAGTCCACTATTTACACCTGAACCTCCAGCCAATCACAATCCAATATTCACACCTGAAATTTCAGCCAATCACAGTCCATCACACCTGAACTCCTTCCATCCAATCACAGTCCACTATTCACACCTGAACTCCTTCCATCCAATCACAGTCCACTATTCACACCTGAACTCCTTCCATCCAATCACAGTCCACTATTCACACCTGAACTCCTTTCAGCCAATCACAGTCCACTATTTACACCTGAACCTCCAGCCAATCACAATCCACTGTTCACACCTGAACTTCCAGCCAATCACAGTCCACTGTTCACACCTGAACCTCCAGCGAATCACAGTCCACTATTTACACCTGAACCTCCAGCCAATCACAATCCACTGTTCACACCTGAACCTCCAGCCAATCACAGTCCACTATTTACACCTGAACCTCCAGCCAATCACAGTCCACTGTTCACACCTGAACCTCCAGCCAATCACAATCCACTGTTCACACTACCCCTGGTGTAATACTGTAGAGAAGACCAGCAGGTACCTTGTTGTTGATGTCAGTGGTGGAAAATAAAGCAGTAATGTTAAACACACATCTTTAGGCTGATGGATCAGATTCTCTGGACAGATTCTACATACAGTATAACAGTGTGGAGCAGCAGGTTTACACTCAGATATCTGACACACTCTTACTTTGAGTGCAGCGTGAGGATGAAGGAGGCGGTCACTTTGGGGGTGTGGGTGTAAGGTACGACCAGGTAGAGTCCAGGGCTCAGACTCAGCATCTTCATCACCTCCCTGGAGTTCGATTCGAGCTTGGGTTTGACCACTGGAGTGCTGGAGGTGAAAAAGGAAGCAGGGAGCACTTTCTGGTCCTTCAGCTGGAGGAGAAAGTGGAGATGTAGAACATTAATGTGTAGAACATTTTAGTGAGATCAGACCAGCTACAGTGTCTGATCACTGAGTCCAGTGTAAAGTGAATAATCAGAGTGGGTGTAGCCTTGCTGGGTGGGACCTTCTGGAACGATGTGATATCAAAAATAGAAATGGACGTACCTCTGGAGGAACCTGTGAGAACAAGAAGACAAACATTTCAGACGGGTTTCATGGAACAGACACAGCAAACATGGTGTTTTATATCAAATATATTAATGATAGGACAGTGGTTTAGATCTTCAATTATGGCACATCAGATCTTCAATTAAATGTAGTAATATGAATAAAAATATATATTATATTAAATGATATTTATTATTTATTATAAACGGTATAAATAATACAATTATTAAATAAATAATATTAAACACTCCTCTGATGCTGATTTTTGAGGACAGAAAAAGCTCATTCTTAACATAATGACTAAATGTAGTATTAAAACACACATGAAAATCCACACACACACACACACACACACACACACACACACACACACACACACTCACGGCGAACACACTGAAGCCGATTGGGTGGTTTTCTACTAGTTGTCTGTGTCTGTTGTTGGGTTTCTGCATGAGGGACACGTGCAGGTTCAGCTGCTGAGCTTCAGCGTTCTTCTCCTCCACGGCAGGAATCTTTACCCGAAACTGAGGGTTCATCCAAAAACTCTCTGTAAATACAGACAGAATTCATCATTATCTGATTATGATAATCTCTACAACCTGTACATGAGCACTGCTAACGCTTATTCACCCTCTCACAGGGCACTAGGGGTCACTGTGGGGCCCCTGAACAAGAGCCGTCTTCTTCTCTGCTCCAGGGGCCATGGATCATGTGTTCTTACCCTAACAAGCTGTTTAACATGGCTACATTTAACTCTGATCTAAAGAGCCACTTCATTATTACACTGATTAATTGGAAGTAAATAATAAAGAAATGATCAGTGTTGGATGAGGAACCTGTCCAGGAAGCTCCTGCGTTTACACTCTGGTTTTCAGTATGTCCTGCTTTAAATCTAACAAGCATCGCATGAGCATGACATGGTCTTTGGTGATGAGTAATTTATAAGCTCTAGAACTGTTCATCAGTACGTACGTTTGTACTCCATGGATCCCCCTCCTGTCTTCTCGTCCCAGCGTCCTTCATACCTCACCGTGGTCCAGCTGCTGTCTGAGGATCCATCGAGGAATGCCGGAGTCTTGCAGCAGATATCCACCGTAGCGAAGCTCTTGGAGAAATCATTCATTGACATCCTGAAGAAAAAAACAGCCACAGGTGTATGAGATCAGAGAAGCTTCAGGCTGTTTCTAATGTGATGAGTGAGGGAGAAGGTTTTCAGTATCAGAATAGAATAAATGTAAAAGTTTCATTTAGGAGAAAGCAGTGGAGACTCCTGCAGGAACTGGGATGTGAAGATGCTGAATGAGTGTAGATCTAATGAAGCTTACTCAAGTTGAAGGAATGAGAATCAACTGTCACTCATCATGTTCTTCTGGAGGATGAATATATTTAGAATGAAATGTGTAAATAAATCGTTATAAAGAAAAATATCTGAATGACATCAATAAAAATATTAATGTGAAAAGTGTGGAAACACCAAGTCTTTTATGGTTTTTAACACACGCACACGTTCCTTTTGTGTGGGTGAAAATGCACAGAAGAACTGAACACGAATGACTTGAAGAACCTTCTGTGGACAGATGAGTCCAAATGTGACATGTTTTGTCTCTAAATAAAGAACACAAGAACTTTGAGGAAGGATTTGGACGGTAATTAATATTAACAGTCTGCTACAATGTGCTCAGGACCACAGTTTGTCTCAACACTGTACACAGAACACTGTATAACCTCAACACTGATGGAACTGTAACGATGGACCTTCGGTACCGAGGATGAGGTTCTTTTTAGAGTCTGGTTCCTCTAAACGTTTCTTCCTCATGAAGTCTCAGGGAGTTTTTTCTTCACCAAAGTCACCACTGAATCACTCGATCTTATAAGGAACAAACTTATAGGTGATCAATTTCAACATTCCAACTTCAGAACCTCGTTATCTCTGGAAAGCTTTTTAGAATAATGAAATAAATAATAATCCAGTGCCAAAAGCACTAAAGAAATGAAACTGAATTGAACCGAGTTGTAAAATATTTCATTTTAAAAACAGTGTATTGGCACATTTTTAAATGAAGGGTGTTAAAATGTATGCAAATGAAACGGACCCCTGCACATACCAGAACTCGCCATTGTCTTTATTTTGCAGCAGCTTCAAACGATCCTCTGAGTCCACGAGTCCCCACAGCGCTGACCTGCAAGACAGTGCAAGACACTTTGAATAAACGTGAAATAAAAGTAATAAATGTATAATAAGAAGACTATACCGCACATGATTTTGTGTATCTGTGTGTAGTTGTGTGTAGCTGTGACTGTACCACACTGATGTTTGCGTCTGTTTCAAAGGAAAAGAAAAAACGAGACGGATGATGATGAAAGTGTATTTGTGCGTCAGGATTGTACGTGACGTTGTGAAGTGTTTGGTTTCCACATTTTGTATACAAATATTAGAGGTTTTGTTTTGCCCAAAAACTCACAACAGTCAGGATCTGCCCATCCAATTCTCACTAGCCAATCAGATTACACTAGGTTAAGCTCCGCCCCCATATGAGAAGTTTGTACTGGAAAGGCGTAAACTTGTGCGGTGTAAACGGCATCTCAGTGTGCAGTAATATAGATGCTGTAAATCTAAAGATTGCTGTGTGTAAGATCGCCCCCTATCTTCTATACAGTGCATTACACCAGG
Organism: Silurus asotus; assembly: GCA_024362625.1. Classification (NCBI taxonomy): domain Eukaryota; kingdom Metazoa; phylum Chordata; class Actinopteri; order Siluriformes; family Siluridae; genus Silurus; species Silurus asotus. Next base: position 354,873 of record MU551634.1, on the reverse strand, counting down.
TGCCGGCCTTTTTGTAGTTCACTTTATTTCACTTTATTTTCTACATTTGTTCACTTGCACTGTGCGCTGTGATGGATAGAGTCTGGACTTCATCTCGAGGACACTGACAGAAAACCCTGGGACAATGTTCTGGACATAATGTAGTTGTTAAACTTTATTTTAGATTTTTAAATCATTTTATTTAATAATTTAATAATTCATTTCATAAAAAGTGACTGACTGTAGTGTGTAATCGTCTAATCTAATATTTCTAATAAAATAATATAAGTTAATAATATGAATAATATTTCATGTATTTTTATATAATTTTCAGTGTTTCCTAAAAGTTTTCTCCTGACGAAGTGTAACGCGTATGAAACCCCGTAATTTCCCAGATTTACAAGTGTTGTGGAACAGTGAGTGCCACAGGGGCTGATGATTCATTTCCCCCGGTGTGATTAAACACCACGTGCCACCGTGAGAGAGCAGAAAAATAAACAACAAATCAGCGATGATGAAACAGCGTTCATTCCCACCTGTCACTCCAATCACCTTTCCACTCTTTTCGTCCCCACGGATTTAGGAGACGCACCAGTTTAACCTGTTTCCCTTCACACATGACCTGTTACACACACACACACACACACACACACACACACACACACACACACACACACACACAC
>MU551634.1:329218-354126 GCA_024362625.1 Silurus asotus | reverse complement strand
AACCTGTTCCCCTTCACACATGACCTGTTACACACACACACACACACACACACACACACACACACACACACACACACACACACACTTTACATATAAATCCAAATGCCCTCGTAATTCACTCAAGGCCTGGGGTATGAATCTGTTCAGTCCCACATCCTGACACCGGAGAGATTTTAGTGTCAGATTCGTACCTTAGTAACTCCAGTGATGGTGTAGGCGTGACCCTCCACTATCCCGTTAGGAAGCTCTGTATTAGCTGCAGTGGCCTGGAAAAATACATGCAAACCCCTGGTCAGTGTGAATAGTGGATTCCGAATTGGCTGGAAGTTCAGGTGTGATTTCAGGTGCTATAAACACCTGTCACCATAGTAACATCCAGTTCCAGTTGCATCCAGAGTGAGACAGCGGTTTTACACATTTCCTAAAGACCTCACTGAGCTCCATGCAGGAGTTTTGTGTGTGGTGTAAATGAGAACCGTGATGAATGATACTGTAAATAAAACTGTATAACAATAAACAGCACCAGGATTTACAACCAACACCTTCAATTATTAGTAGTGTACAAATCCACATAAAAAACTGAATGCAATGATCTGCAAAGCATAAAAATCCATATTCTTTTTCCAACAACACAAAACACATATCAAATGTTTAAACTGAGAATAGAAACAATTAAAGAAATGTATATGGTCTTTTTGAATTTGATGGCTGTAATTTGTCTCCAAAAAGTGGTTACATGACCGTGTTTCCCACTGTGGAGCATCACGTCTGTTGTTTGTATACATCTGAGAACTGAGGAGAACAGTTTCTGAAGTTTTGTTGTCCCATATGTGTCTGATACAGGGTTCTAGCTGCTCAGCAGTTCTGGGTTTCCTTTGTTGTGTTTTTTGTTTTATGAATCGCCAAATGTTTTCAAATGATGAGAGATATAGACTGCAGCCAGTTGTGTATTGAGCGTGTTTACATAATAGAGTGTGTATTTGATGTTTGTTTGTGTGTGTGTGTGTGTGTGTGTGTGTGTGTGTGTGTGTGTGTATACCCCAGGTTTTGATCCACAGCCCATAGATGATCTGTGTTTTGCTGCTCGCTGTATGAGACTCCAGTGCTCTGGGTGATCCTTCACCAGTCTGAGTGTGAGATACACTCCTCCAGTGAAATCACACAGAGCCTCAGATATCCAACCACCATTAAGATCTGCATAGGAGCCACACACTCTACACACACACACACACACACACACACACACACACACACACACACCATGTAGATGTATACAGGAGGCACTACAGCAAATCAGTCCTGTAGCATGAATAAGCATGAATATAATGAGACGTACTTGGCGTAGGCTTTCTCCACCAGCGCAGGCCAGAACTCATTGCAGGTTTTGCAGTGAACGAAGATCAGTTGTCCATCAAGTGTGGGTAATTTATCATCAACCACAACATCCACCCACTTCCCAAACCTCCAGAACTGGAAAGAAAAGAACAATATTAAAACGATATCTCATTACAGAACAATAAGTTCTGAACACGCGGGTTTGGGCTGATTATGGATTTTCCTTTTTTTGTTTTTGTTTCCTGAACCCTTGACTGCATCTGTCCGTTCCATCATCGCAGACCAATTGAATACAGCCCCAATGATGAATTGAAAACTCCAGAGAAACATACCTACACACCTACACAAACATGACTGAAGCTATTTTGATATGTTCTCTTGATGCTTAATGATGAAAAGTTTCCATCTAAAATTTGAAGTGTGATGTCATGTCTTGTATATTTTAGGGAATATTAAGGCTACAGTCATGTTAAAGCTGGAGAAAGTTGCTCCTATTCACTGAGATGATGATCATGGGCAGTAATAACTGAGCTTTCCTGAGTGAATGATTTGAAAACGGGTTTGTGGTGTGGAACGAATGATAGAATCCTGATGGAAATGACTCACGAAACATTTGATCTGATATCAGATATTTGAGCTGCGACTCATACAGAGATATAATGTATCTGTAATGTGTGGAACACTTCATCTGTCCTTCTACAGAGAGCAGGAGGCAGAACTCATTCAGTAATTCAGCTACAATCCAAGCCTGAGGTTATGTTAGAATTATGAATCAGATCATACACAGGAAACACGAGCTCACAAACACAAGGTTTATTTGATTGATTGATTGATGGATATACACACCCTGAAATGAAAGATTCCGGCGTAATTTCTTCTGAACGACTGGCCCTCAGGGATGATCTGATCCATGACGTCTTGCTGTAGCGTAATGGCTCCGATCGCAGCCAGAAACCAGCAGTTCCCTAAAAAACATTCACACATAAATCTCAGAGAAACTCATCATAAAGGATCCACTGAAACACTAAACATGTAGGGAAGGAGTCTCCAGTATCAGTGCTTTGGAACAGTCAGAGGTCAAACTGTAACTAAGTCTCCAGAGCCGTCAGGACAGAAGACCGAACACTTGCGTTTGTTTCTCCATATGAAGCTCATGTGGATCAGAACTATCAGACTCACCCAGCTCTCCCTGCGCAAGGTCGAACCTCGACTCTCCGCCTACAACAAGATGAGGATCATCCACCATTTTCTGTCGAGTGGGAAATCAAAAATGCATCACTGATACAATTTATTAACATCTGATTTCAGATGAACAAAAAGAAAACATTTAAAGTTAAAGAACTCAAGAAGAACAAAAGTGCACAGAGTGAACAACCTCAGAGATTCTCCCTGGATGTGCTTATTTTAGTGGATAAGGACTGGTAAAAGAGGAACAGCATAACCAGAAGTGTGTATTTGTATTCTCTTTGGGTCAAACAGGTGCTTTGAGACATCATTCAGGTTTATGAAATGTATGTACAGAAGTAGAGTTTATACTTATACAGTGTTGAGGTTCAGGGTAGTACAGTCTGTCCAACAAACAGTTACCTATTCACCTGCCTACAGTCTCTACCAATTACCTACTTGTCTAAATACCTATTTATCTAAATACCTACCTACCTGTCTTCCTACCTGTCTTCCTACCTACCTTTCTACCTACCTGTCTACCCTCCAACATTCCTATTCATCTAACTACCTTCCTACATACCTACCTACTTGTCTGTCTACCTACCCTCTAATCTAACTATCTGTCTTCTTACCTAACTACCTGTCTCTCTGTCTTTCTACTGACCTACTTGTCTATCTATCTACCTTCCTGCCTACCTACCTGTCCTCTAGGGTCTTCTTGTCTACCTATCTGCATACTAGTCTATCTAATTCTCCTCCAACCATCCAACCTACAGATCTGTCTACCAACCTACCTATCTGTCCATCTACCACCATGTGTACCCATCTATCTGTCTGTCTACTGATCCACCTGTCTGTCTGTCAACCTGTTTACCCATGTACACCATGTCTACCTATCCAGCTCCAGCTCTATCCAGTAAGTATCACAGAGCATCACTTTCTCCACAGTTTTTTATGTTACAGTTTTATTCCAAAATGGATTCAATTCATTATTTCCCTCCAATTTCTAAAACAATCCCTCATTATGACCTCGTGAAAGAAGTTTGTTTAAAATCTTTGCAAATTTATTTCAAGGAGCTTGAGAGGTTCTGCAAAGAAGAAACTGCCCAAAAATAGAAGTTTTTATACATTTATAATAAATATGCAAAGATTTAAATCAAACTTCCTTCACATTGTCATTATGGGGTTTTGTTTGTAGAATTTAGAGGAAAAAAATAAATTTTGGAATACAGCTGTAATAAACAGCAAACTGTGGAAAATATTTCCAGATGCACTGTATATATATATATATACACACACACACACACACACACACACACACACACACATACACACACTCCTTATGTTTACCCAAAACCCACCGTAGGTCGTATCCACTCCACCCGCTCCATGTCCTCATCAGACAGCAGTCCTTCCCCGATGGAGCTCTTGTTTGGAGGAAATTTATCATCGAGGAATCTTGCTTTATGTGTCAAAAAATCTTTGTGTAGCTCCTTGTAGTTCTGCCCTAAAAAACTCTCAGGGTTAGAACAAGATCCTGCTCCATCCACCTCGTTCTGCTCCGTCACCGACAGGCGAGACATGATAGGAATCCTGGAGTTTACACATAAAAGACAGAATTATTATTTAAAGACAGAGTGGTACTGAGAGAAGCTTTATCAGGGGGGAAATATGAACAATTAGCAGTGCACATGAAGGAGGACGTCAATGCAAATAAATCAGGAAATGAGTGTAGGGAAAATATTGCAGTCACTTCACTTATGTGTGAAATGGTGTAGCTTGAGTTTGAATATTGTGAGGTTAAGAGGTAATTATTGTGAAGGTGAGCAGATTGTGCTGATTATAACGTGACAGTCAACAAATCGTTTTTCCTCTGTTTTTGTTTTTAACCCTAAACCTGGAACTTCATGCAAACGAGGATGCAAAGCTCGCTGTAAAGAAACGCTGTGAGAAGAGTGTGTTCACAGGCAGCGTACGTCACCGCGGTTACTGCTGCGGGACATAATAATGCTAACGGACGTTACAGCTCTTTATACAGAAACGTGTGTCTTTCTGAAGCGCTGGATAAAACAGTGGGGCGGAAAGTAAAGGACACGCCCACACTGCTATAGACCAATCAGAACATTATTTCACACGAAACTCTATTTATCAGATCTCTCTATCTACACTATATTGCTACAAATATTTGGACACCTGACTTTACCAGCCATATGTGTTTCTTCCCCACAATGTTTGCATCATGCTACAAGAAGTTCCAGCTACACTACAGTAAAGTCCTTTCTGTTTGATGGTAATTCATTTAATGAATGATGTCATACAGAAGAACTATTTAAAGTGTTAAGTGTTTCCCCTTTGTTCTACTCTCATTGTGTAATTGTGTAATTGCTACTGTTCAGGCGCACAATAACACCTGCATAATAGTTTCTATTGTGCGTGTGTGTGCTATTTTCACGTTTTGTGTGCGTGTGTGTGTGGGTGTGTGTACGAGCTTTTACTACAAAACCTGTTTTCTATGGTAGGTGTTAAATATGCAGTATCAAAGGTAAACATTCATGTTCAGATAAACACACACACACACACACACACACACACACACACACACACACACAACCTAAACAACTGAAACATATAATCTAACAGGTGTGTGGTTTTAATTTATCTCCTTCTCTATTAGAGTAGCACTGTGTTATGCTGTGTGTGTGTGTGTGTGTGTGTGTGTGTGTGTGTGTGTGTGTGTGTGTAAAGTGGTGTTCAGTAACAGAAACCCACCCTGAAGCATTGTTACAGATGTGTACTTTGGTGTTGTGAAGCAGAAGCTGCTGCAGATCAGAGAGAATGAAGTCAAAGGTTCTTACCTGAGAGCGTTGAGTGTGTTGAGTGTGTTGAGAGCGTTCAGTGTGTTGAGTGTGCTGAGTCTGCTGAGAGTGATGAGGGTGATGAGATGTGTGTGTGTGTACCAGCTACCGACCCTGACACTTCTAGTGCTGATGATGAAAGATGTGAATTCCCCAGAGGGACGGCCCTCGGCGAGACAACCGGTGAGACGAGTCCTGCGGAGACCTGCTGAGCCGAGAGACGCCGTCATCAGAAATCCCAAGTTCATTTACACAACACACAGCGTAGTCACTTCCGCAGCACAATACAAACAGGAAGTGATGTTGAAAGACTTGATGTGTTTATATGCTACATATTTACTAACAATAAACCTGAAACAGGAGTAAATAAAACATTACACACATTTATTTCAATACAGCAAATTTCTATAGAATATGACTGAGGTGAGGACATTCACCATAGATAGATAGATAGATAGATAGATAGATAGATAGATAGATAGATAGATAGATAGATAGATCGATCAACACAGGAACTCTACACAGGAACCCTATATGAAATGCTGCTATGGCTGTAGACGATCTTCATCCTCTCGCTCTCCTGCACTGTACAGATAAAATCAGATATTTATTTCCACAGCCTGAAGGCTTATGTCAGAGAGATGTAATTGGATTTCTGGATGTTGCTGATAGACTGAACACAGATCAGTGGAACGTGTGGAATTATTTCTTATATTCCTTGAAGTAGAATAAAATGTAAGTCCACGTACTGTATAAATATAAAGGATTTAACAGGGTGTCTGTAGTATAACTCAGTTATAGAATAAAAGCTAACACCTTTCTGGGGACACCACTGACTCTTCTCAAGATACTGAAGATAAAATAACGAAATTCCTGCAGGTGTTTAATCCTGATTACATGAGGAAACAACACAAGATGTAATTATGACCTCATGTATATGAAACTCCAGCCATCTGCAATTCCTGATTGACTTTCGTGAGTTGGAACAACCACAAAACAAGACCTGAGGAATGTAGCAGAACCTGTTGGTGTTACAGCTTCATGGCTCTTACACTGCACAATCCACTCTTTCTAACCGGCTTTCATGTGATCTAGAGGCTGGATAATCATCAGCAGGTGCAGAAGACGTCTCTGGTCCTCAATCAGCTGCTGTGGAAATGTGCTTATACAAAGAAGGGATTCTAAGTGGACAGAAAGTTGACCAGATGTGAATGATACAAAACAAAGTAAAGTAAAACCAAATACGTAAACTCATGTAAGCTTCTTTACACAAACAACACTTTCTTCTACCATCTTCATGTCATGGAGTTAGTATCAGATCCAGCAAGGAAGGGAAAGGTCAACCAGAAGTGGGGATCTATGATACTGAGGATACTGTGCAGTGACACACAGAAGTCTTTATGTTTTTCTATCTACAGTAATATGCAGTATCACATCACATCACATTACATTTTATGATTATTAGGGACCATCATTAAATGAGTGTTGGTACCACAATGTTATTCTTTTGTTGTTTATCTTGTGCTAGATTGTCAATGGTTAGCCCATAAAACTGTCTTAGAAACATTGCAGTTTGGTGCATTGATTATGGAGGGTCTAAGAAACATCTTGAATGAATTTACGTTAAGTGCTGCAAGCGCTCCAGTGCCTCCACTGGAGCGAATTTGGAAGTATTTTAATAGTTAAACCATTAAAACTGCATGTCCAAGATTTAAAAGTCAAGTACAAATCCAAAACACTGCATAATGTCTAATTTTTGCATTTTCCAGAAGTTATTTAGAGCTAAATCAATTCTTTTCAGCCATCTGGCTACTCCTGCTGCAAAGTTCATTCAAACTACACCAATTTTGGAACCCACCATGTTCATACTAGAACTCACAAAAGATTCGAATTTTAGAAATGTAAATACTGTAAACAATTTAGATGTAACATTTACATTTGTGAATTTTGCAGATGCCAACAAATACTTTCCTTCAATGAATCCAATCTAATAGTGGTTGATTAGGACACAGACAAAGAATATCATCTAATTAAAAATATTTAGAAAATAAGTTTTTATTCATAAAGTGCTAATTTAAGAACTAGATCTTTTAGATTTTGTTTAAAGATTTAGATTTAGATATTTTCTTTCCACCACCTTGGTGCCAGAATAAAGAAGAGTCTGGAAGCATGTCCTGTTTGTACCCAGAGAGATCTTGGGATCAGTTAAGCAGTTGTAAAGGATAGATGGTGTATTGCAGGTGAGGTAGAGGGTGCTGGTCCATTTTTGACTTTGGAGGCAAGCATGTGTTTTAAATCTGAGGTAAGCAGCTACAGAAAGTCAGTGGAGGGAGGGTTTAGTTCTGGGCGCATTATTATTCAACACTTATTTATTGCTTCTCGGATGTATCTTTCAGAAACATGTAGATCAGTTTCATCTCTATGCTAAAGACACCCTGTCCTCAAAACCTACTTTTGACCTTCCTCCATCTCCTCTTTTGAACTGTTTGTTGAAGTTAAAGCCTGGTTTTCAGATCATTTTCTTAAACTCAATGAAAGAAAAACTCACAATGGTCACAGAAAACACTTTAATCTGACAAAATAATAATAAATAAAAATTCTATGAATGTTAACCAGTGAAAGTCAGACATTGCTTTTCAACCCTGCTTCAACGGAATTATTTAAAAAAATAAATTCATGGAACAGGCCTGGACAAAAATGATGGTACACCTAACTTAATATTTTGTTGCACATCCTTTTGAGGGAATCACTGCAATCAGACGATTCCTGTAACTGTCAATGAGACTTCTGCACCTCTCAGCAGGTATTTCGGGTGACTCCTCATGAGCAAACTGCTCCAGTTGTTTCTGGTTTGAAGGGTGTCTTTTCCAGATGGCATGTTTCAGCTCCTGCCAGAGATGCTCAATGGGATTGAGGTCAGGGCTCATCGAAGGCCATTTTAGAATAGTCCAATGTTTTCATCTTTGCCATTCTTGGGTGTTTTAGCTGTGTGTTTTGGGTCATTGTCCTGTTGCAAGACCCATGACCTGCGACTGAGACCAAGCTTTCTGACACTGGCCCACACATTTCTCTCTAGAATCCCTTGATAGTCTTCAGATGTCATTGCACCCTGCACAGATTCAAGATACCCTGTGCCAGATGCAGCAAAGCAGCCCCAGAACATAACAGAGCCTCCTCCATGTTTCAGAGTAGGGACAGTGTTCTATTCTTGATACGCTTCATTTTTCCGTCTGTGAACATAGAGCTGTGCCTTGGCAAAAAGTTTAATTTTTGTCTTATCTGCCCATAGAACATTCTCCCAGAAGCTTTGGCATATTCCAGTGTAGCTTTTTTATGATTTGTTTTTAACAATGGTGTCCTCCTTGGACGTCTCCCATGTAGTTCATTTTGGCTCAAACAACGACAGATGGTGTGATCTGACACTGATGTTCGTTGAGCATGGAGTTCACCTTGGATCTCTTTAGAAGTCTTTCTGGGCTCTTTTGTTACCATTCGGATTATCTGTCTCTTTGATTTGTCATAAATTTTCCTCCTGCGGCCACGTCAAGGGAGGTTGGCTACAGTCCCATGGATCTTAAATTTCTAAATAATATGTGCAACTGTAGTCACAGGAACATCTAACTGCTTAGAGATGGTCTTACAGCCTTTACCTTTATCATGCTTGTCTATAATTTTCTTTTTAATCTCCTGAGACAACTCTTTCCTTTGCTTCCTTTGGTCCATGTTGAGTGTTACACACACCATGTCACCAGACAACACACTGACTACCTGGAGCCCTTTATATAAACCCACTGACTGATTACAAGATTGTAGACAACTGTGATGCTAATTAGTGAACACACCTTGAATTGACATGTCCCTTTGGTCACTTTATTTTCAGTCTTTTCTAGGGGTACCATTATTTTTGTCCAGGCCTGTTCTATGAGTTTATTTCTTTAAATAATTCCGGTGAAGCAGGGTTGAAAAGCAATGTCTGAATTTCATTGGTTAACATTCATAGAATTTTATTTATTATTACTTTTGTCAGATTAAAGTTTTTTTTGTGACCATTGTGAGTTTTTTTTTCATTGACCGAAGGGTACCAACAATATTGTCCACGTGTGTATCTTCTGTTCATCAACAGCTGCAATGACTTCATGTAAAACAGTGCATTGGATATTAAATCCTGCTTTTCGCTTACAAGGCGTTACATAATTTGGCTCCTTCATATTAATCTGACCTTCTTCTGACATGTACTCTGTCTCAAACTCTTTGGTCAACAACCTCATCTAACTCACTTCTTCCTTATATGAGTTTGGCATCTATAGGGTCTGGAGCTTTTAGCTACCCTGCCCCTGCCCCATACCTGTGGAACCTACTTCCTCTTACTTATTTCCTAAACAGCAGAATCTCTGCCTCTATTTTCAAATCTGGTTCGACAACACGCCTTTTCAGCCAGGCATATCACACTGTACGCTGTACCTGAACGTCTTTCTGGTAGTATAAACTGTTGTTAGTTGTTTTGTTTTTTATTGTATGTAAAGTGTCCTTGAGTGCCATATAAGGTGCCTATATATACCATGCATTGTTATTATAATAATAATAATAATAATTTTTATTATTATTATTATTAAAAGCTATTGCAGGTTTTGAGAACAAGTCAGTCAGCTGCATTCTGGATCCGTTTCAGGGGCTGAATGTCTTTCAGAGGCAAAGCTGCCAGGAGCGAATTCCAGTAGTCAAATCTTGAGATGATTAAGGAATGAACAGCTAAGAAAGTTGTACATAGAGATCACAAGTTCTTAGCGAGGAGATGAAACATCTGTGATGAAAAGCAGTTTAACTTTTGCTGGGATTAACCTTCAGCTGATGAGCTGCCATCCATGATGCCAACTGAATCTCACAGCAAAGCCACCAGACAGGAAGTGAAGAAGTATCTCAGCAACAGCTTTAGACACACAACTTGGTCAGCATCTTCAAGGTCATGAACTGAGTCATGCGACAATTCCTTATTGCTCCTCCCCCAATCTTCAGCAGATTTGCTGCAGGAGTGTGAGACTGACCTGTCTGACCTGTTTGAATTTTCCACATCTGCTCTCCCGTAACACTCTGGCAAATGCAAAGAAAACAGGATGTGAAGGTGTCAACATATCATCAAGAAACTGAACAAATATTTTCACACCCTAAATGTAACCAGGAAGTCAAACAAGCATAATTTTTCCTCCTGATATCAGAATTTTTGCAACAATAACAGTTCTGTTTTTTTTCCATATAACTCCATGGTGTTGAACTGAACACACACCAACACCTGTGTTTCAAATGTACTTCCTGTTAACCTTCTTGTACTGTGTAAAAATATAAAACTTAATTTCGGCTTCTCCCATTAGGGGGCGCCACAGCAGATCATCCGCATTTTTGATTCAGCACATGTTTTTACGCTGGATGCCCTTCTTAACGCAACCCTTTCCCATTCATCCTAAGGCTTGTGCAACCCAAATGGCTGGGATTGGTTCCCTGACCGGGGATCAAACCCAGGCTGCTCCGGTGAGAGCGCCGCATCCTAACCACTAGACCACCAGGGAACCTGAACTGTGTAAAAATATCTTTTTCTCATACAAAAACATCAGCATCATGAGAGAGAAATGAATAGATTGCAGCTACAAAGTGTTCAGAAGTTTATCCCTAGCGAGTCAGACGTGATGGCGGTGAGGGAAAAATCACTGAGGTATGAGGAACAAACCTTGAGAGGAACCAGACCAGAAGGGAACTTCGTCTTCAACTGAATGACAGAATTTCTATTTATTATATTATAGAATCACTGTTACGGTTATCAGCTGTTTACTGGTGGAGTGTAAAAGTGTTCATGACGATTGCAGCAGAACTGCTTGTTTTCATTTCGGTCCAAATCCATTTTCATGGTTCCTATAATCACTGTTATTTTTTACAGAATTCTGACTTTCCCTGAGTAAATCTACTGATGTAATTAATGCCCTGAGCAGTTGAGGGTGGCAGCAGTGGCAGCTCGGTGGCGCTTGGCAGCACGGTGGTGCTGGGATTTGAACTGATCTGATCCAAACATCTTCTCCACAAAGCTGCCAGATCTCTTTATTCTCATTATAATACTATTCTGCAGCTGGTAACTCATCTCTCTGTCTCTCTGAGAATAAAACATCTGGAGCCTTTTTGAAGAGCGTGCTGTAGCACGAGCCTGAGTGAAGCTCCAGTACCACAAGGTTGCGTTCTCCAGATGAATCAGACGTCGTTGCAGCATTCGATTTCCTCCAGAATTTCCCAACTGAACAGCATTATGCAAAGAACTACAGCATTTCGCAACGGCGTTCAGGTGTTTCCCAGAACCACACAACGCAACCATGTAATTATTTTATTATTTACTTTATAAAATCACCATTCGTTGTTTTAAATACGATTATGCAATGCATTGCTTTACATTTACAACTACAGCATTCGACAGATTTACATTTACAGCATTTGGAAGGTGCCCTTATCCAGAGCGACGTACAGTTATGTCATTAATGTAACTGAGCAGTTGATGGTTGAGGGCCTTGTTCAAGGGTCCATCAGTAGCAGCTTTGCGGTGCTGGGATTAGAACTCACAACCTTCTGATTTTCTGAGCTACAGTTTGTACACTAAATTCGGAATGTTTATATGGACAGTTTTGTTCGCAGATGAAATTATTTATAGAATGATGGAAACAGCAATGATGCTGAATAAAACTCTGTGTGCTTATATAAAGGTTTGTCTGTGCACATTTTACACTCATATCCACACGATTATTCACTAAATACATTGTAAAGGACCATATGATACCATGACGCACATTAGGAGGAAGTAAATGAACGTGTGTAGAAAATTAAGAGGCCTGTGTGATGTGTGAGATCAGCCAGATGTGTGGTATTGTAACCACATCTGACTCACCTGGTGAACACAGCTGTGAGCTTTAGTTTAGCATTGGCGTGCAGAAGGAAGTACAAATGTTCACCTGTGGTCTGGACCACTGGGAAGTAGTGGCTTAGTGGTTAAGGCATTGGACTTTGGATCCGAGGGTTGTGAGTTTAAATCCCAGCCACACCGAGCTGCTTTGGGCCCCTGAGGAAAACCTTTAACCCCATAGAGGCTTAGTTGTATGATTGTCTGCCAAATACTATACTGTAAATGAACATCCAGCTCAACTGGGCTTCTGTGGTATGAACCTCCACTCTGTTCTCCCACACTGTTCATGAAACACACTGCTTTACTCTGAACTTTCACACACTATAGCTTTGAAGTGAAGGATACAGAGGAGATGCTGGAGGTGTTGTAGCTGTACACTGGTGTGAGGAATGCAGAAAGACTTCAGTTTAATCTCTCAGATGGGTTGGTGTTTAACTCTAGTGCCCGGTAGCTGTTTTTCACCCACACCCTGAAACTCAACACCATATGCTTTTATTGTTTTTATCATATGACCTCATGTTTAGTATCAGTGCTGATGGCAGAGTATTTCCCGAATACTATATCTGATATTTACACTGCTGTTGAATTCTGGATTGTGATTGGTCAGAAAGTGTTGCAGAAAGCGTTAATAAAAGTAAATGAAAGCAAATAGACAGGAAGCTTAATAACCACAAACAGGATGTTTATTAGCCCCAATCTTTTAAACATGTTACTGTGGTGTATAAGTGTATGAATGTGTGCTTTAATCCATATGATGAATTTGTTTCGTAGTGGTTTTGTGTGTGTATGTGTGTGTGTGTGTGTGTGTGTGTGTGTGTGTGTGTGTGTGTGTGTGTGTGTGTGATGTACTCAGTCGTCCAGCTGGCAGAGCGCAGCAACGCCACGGTTGATCCAGTGTTTCTGAGGGCGGTCTGAGGGCAGCTCGATGGGCAGGACGTAGTTGGTGGAGTGTCCGGTGGTGGACAATGTGCCTCTCCTCGCACTGGTTTTGTACACGGGACACTCGTACACGCTCTCGTGCAGGAACCTGCTGCTCTCTCCAGGCTTCAGCCAGATGATAGGCAGCGAGTCGAAAAGGATTTTGGGAAGCGATTCTCCAATCACCATGCGCTCCCGATCCCACCGAGCGCCCTCCAGGAATAAACCGCGAATGTACGCCCCATCCCCGGGCTTCACCTCCATCTCATCCCCCTGCTTCATCACCTGGGAAAAAAAAAGAGATGTAGATGGAAGGGATATGGTACACACACATACACACACACACACACACACAGACACACACACACACACCTCAAACTCAAAGCCGATGCAGTCGATAGGGATGGTGTATTTACGTGCGAAATTCTGAGACACTCCAGTGAGGAAGGACTGTGTGAAGTAGAACCCTGAGAGCCAGAACACAGCCGGGGGTCCGTTATCAATCCACTCCTAACACACACACACACACACACACACACACACACACACACACACACACACACACACCAATAGAGTTATCCACCGGGTGCTGGAAAATTAGTTTTTTTCTTATAAGCAGTTTGATTATTGTTATTTAACAAAGGTTAGTTCCCCTTATGGTTTGGCTGTGTAGCGGGTGGGGGAGGGGTTTTGTGGAGATCTGCAGTGGGTATGAGTTTATTTAAAAGATGAAATTTATAGCTTTATGGCTATGGTTAAACTGCACTGACACTGGAGACTCCTTACAGAAATATTATATGAACATCTCCTTAGTGAACGTTTCTTCAACTTTACCAACTATTGCACAATTTATTTAAAACTGTTTGTGTAACACATCCCACACAAAACATTGAAAATTCAAACGTACTTCCTGTCAGCCATTTTGCCTGTTCATTAGATTCAGATAATTTCTAAATACATTCTTTTGAAAACCCAATTTAAAATACACCTGTAATACTGTCATGGAGAAACATGGCGTATAAACCAGTTGCTCTGGTTGCTCAGTTGCTCTGGTTTATACGCCATGTTTTCATCAAGAACCTGCACTGGTTGGGGTTCCTCACCTGTAGGAAGTTTAGTCTGGACAGCAGGTCAGAGACGTAGCTGCCGAGAGGTTTGAGTGAAGGGTAAGATTTAGTGGCCCACATGGCTGGAACCCTCCCCACCAGCATGCTGTTAAAAACGTTCTCCAGCTCTGAGGACATCACCACCTGCCCCTTTAGAGCCTTCCGGATATTCACCAGGCTGCTGCGAAGCACCTCAGTCAACCTGCCAAGCATCAGAGCGTCCACATCAAGAACCTGCACTGGTTGGGGTTCCTCACCTGTAGGAAGTTTAGTCTGGACAGCAGGTCAGAGACGTAGCTGCCGAGAGGTTTGAGTGAAGGGTAAGATTTAGTGGCCCACATGGCTGGAACCCTCCCCACCAGCATGCTGTTAAAAACGTTCTCCAGCTCTGAGGACATCACCACCTGCCCCTTCAGAGCCTTCCGGATATTCACCAGGCTGCTGCGAACCACCTCAGTCAACCTGCCAAGCATCAGAGCGTCCATCAGAGTTTAATCACGTGTTTTCCTCTGTAGACGGCCAGTGTATTGCACTAAACGTGTGTGTGTGTGTGTGTGTGTGTGTGTGTGTGTGTGTGTGTGTGCACCTGTTAAAGCGGATGATCTCCTGCCTCAGTACTGTGTTCATGGACTCCTCGTACATCACTGGATACTTAGACATCACCTTCTCAATGTTGAAATCTGGAGGTAGCTTTGACATGATGTCCTCTGCTAACTCATCTACAACTTCCTGTTACACACACACACACACACACACACACACACACACACACACCAAGCAATATATACATATTAATAAATAAATATATATAAATATACATATGCTAACTATAGTATAATATCTTTATGGCTTTCTTTCAGACCATTAAGGCACTGGCCACACCCACCTGAGGAGATTTGGCCCCGCCCCCCATTTGCCTAGGCAGGGTGAGTAACACTCCGTTTAAAAGTTGATTGGTCTCCTGGTTGTCCTTGGTGATGTCGGCGTTGCCGTGGAGACCGAATACCCCAGGTTCGGCTGTGATTGGCAGGCTGCGGATGTAGTCGATGTAACTCTGGCCAATGGGAACGTTAGAATATCAGATGAATTGTTGCTGTGTGAAATGTGTCCTACATGTATATCAGTATTACTGAAATGCTTGTAATGTAACTTCCAAAGTGTGTGTGTGTGTGTGTGTGTGTGTGTGTGTGTGTGTGTGTGTGTGTGTATACCTGGTACGGTCCATGCGGGGGTACGTAGTACATGTCTCCTTCACACACTCTGTATCTGTCCTGCTGGATGAGCTCAGGGCTGTAGAAGGTGGAGAGCAGTGAAAGCAGGAGCCTGCGATCCTTATCATCTGTCACCCGACCACCATAATTACACTCACCTACAGAGAGAGGGAGAGAAGGAGGGAGAAAGAAAGAAAGAAAGAAAGAAAGAAAGAAAGAAAGAAAGAAAGAAAGAAAGAAAGAAAGAAAGAAATACCATTACCAAATTCCTTTTATTTCTGTACTTCTTGTTTAGATTATTAGCTAATGAAATGCTCTCCATGCCGTAGTACACACCCCCTCCCCTGTAAGACCACCTTTAGACATGGCAGATCTGCGCATCTCCACTGCTGTAAAATGTGCCCCAGCTGACCCGGGCTGAAGATGAATGTGATAAGTGTTGTACAGTGCCTTGCAAAAGTATTGACCCCCCTTTAGGTTTTTCCTACTTGTTGTCTTACAACCTGGAATTAAAATGGATTTTTTGGGGGTTTGTATCATTTGATTTACACAACATGCCTACCACTTTGAAGATGCAAATTTTTTTTTTTTTTTGTGAAACAAACAAGAAATAAGACACCTTTTGCAGCAATTACAGCTGCAAGTCTCTTGGGGTATGTATCTATAAGCTTGGCACATCTAGCCACTGGGATTTTTACCCATTCTTCAAGGCAAAACTGCTCCAGCTCCTTCAAGTTGGATGGGTTCCGCTGGTGTACAGCAATCTTTTTGCTGCCACCACCATGCTTTACTGTGGGGATGGTGTTCTCGGGGTGATGAGAGGTGTTGGGTTTGCGCCAGACATAGCGTTTTCCTTGATGGGAAAAAAGTTCAATTTTAGTCTCATCTGACCAGAGTACCTTCTTCCATATGTTTGGGGAGTCTCCCACATGCCTTGGCGAACACCAAATGTGTTTGCTTATTTTTTTCTTTAAGCAATGGCTTTTTTCTGGCCACTCTTCCATAAAGCCCAGCTCTGTGGAGTGTACGGCTTAAAGTGGTCCTATGGACAGATACTCCAATCTCCGCTGTGGAGCTTTGCATCTCCTTCAGGGTTATCTTTGGTCTCTTTGTTGCCTCTCTAATTAATGCCCTCCTTGCCTGGTCCGTGAGTCTTGGTGGGGGGCTCTCTCTTGCCAGGTTTGTTGTGGTGCCCTTTTTTTTCCATTTTTCAATAATGGCTTTAATGGTGCTCCGTGGGATGTTCTGGATATTTTTTTATAACCCAACCCTGATCTGTACTTCTCCACAACTTTGTCCCTGACCTGTTTGGCGAGCTCCTTGGTCTTCATGGTGCCGCTTGCTTGGTGGTGCCCCTTGCTTAGTGGTGTTGCAGACTCTGGGGCCTTTCACAACAGGTATATATATATATATATATATATACCTTTTCTGAAAGGCCCCAGAGTCTGAAATCATGTGACCCTTAGATTGCACACAGGTGGACTTTATTTACGTATTTACACTTCTGAAGGTAATTGGTTGCACCAGATCTTATT
Source organism: Silurus asotus (assembly GCA_024362625.1). NCBI lineage: Eukaryota > Metazoa > Chordata > Actinopteri > Siluriformes > Siluridae > Silurus > Silurus asotus. The sequence goes on along the minus strand of MU551634.1, from coordinate 337,068 downwards.
TAGAGGCTTAATAGCAAAGGGGGTGAATACATATGCACGCACCACTTTTCCGTTATTTATTTTTTAGAATTTTTTTAACAAGTTATTTTTTTCATTTCACTTCACCAATTTGGACTATTTTGTGTATGTCCATTACATGAAATCCAAATAAAAATTAATTTAAATTCCAGTAAGGCAACAAAATAGGAAAAATGCCAAGGGGGGTCAATACTTTTGCAAGGCACTGTATTCTCTCATTTCAGCCAGCACTGTAGATATCAGCTCATCACTGGTTCTTGTGAATCATGTAAATGTTCATGTTTTCCACAATGAGCTGGTGTAGGTGCAGATTTCATTCCAAGGTTGGACACCCCAGATGTTAATAAACGTTAATAAAAAGGTGCTCAGAGTGATGATGTATTTAATACACTACATTTGTGTTGTGATTAGTGATCATTGGTGCTGCTTGGCTTCTCTGTGAATAACAGCTTAATGATGTCTGTTCTATCAGTATCCTCATCCCTGCATCATGCTCCTTATTCTGCTCCTCCTGCTGTGTGCCACATGATTACATCACAACTCACATGATCTAGCAACTGTGTATTAAACTAACACACACACACACACACACACACACACACACACACACACACACACACACACACACACACACACCAGTCAAGTAAGTGAGTGCTTCGAGAGGGATCTCCTCATACTCATCCAGGAACATCTGAATCTGCCTCATGCTGATCCTTAGATCCGACTCATTAAATTCGTACGGGATGTTCCAACCTGCACAATGACACAAAGGTGAAACAGAAAAAAGGGTGAGACAGAGGAACACAGGTGAGAGACAGAGAGAAAGAGAGACAGATGAGACAGAGTGACAGGTGAGACAAAGGAACAGGTCAGAGACAGAGAGAGATACAGAGGGACAGGTGAGGCAGAGAGACACAGGTGAGACAGAGGCACCGGTAGGGGACAAAGAGAGACAGAAAGAGACAGAAGGACAGGTGAGACAGAGGGACAGGTGAGAGACAAAGAGGGAGACAGAAGGACCGGTGAGACAGAGGGACAGGTGAGAGACAGAGAGAAAGAGAGTCAGGTGAGACAGAGACACAGGTGAGACAGAAGGACAGGTGAGACACAGTGACACAGGTGAGACAGAGGCACAGGTGATACACAGAGACAGGTGACCTAGCGGGCCGTAGGTTCTCCTCTCCTGGACAAGAGCATGGAAAGAGCAGAGGCCAAACAGTAGCTTCCTCCAGGCGTGGGGTTTGGTGGAGCTGTTGAAGAAGGTGGGGTCACACAGTGGGTCTGAGAGGTAGGAGCGCAGCAGGTTAGCTCTCAGACCTTTAGGAGGCTCGTTAGTCATCTTTACTCCATTCTGCAGGATACTGACTGGAAACTTCTCGCATGGGTAACTGGTCAGCCACAGTCTAAGATACAGAGAAAAAAGAGAGTGAGAGAGAGATGTAGAGAAACATTAACAGTGAGAAGGAGAAAGAGACAGAAACAAAAGGAGAAAAGGTGGAGACAGAAAGAGAGGTTCAATACTCACCTGAAATTCGGGTGTGTGTTCTCAGGTGTAATCACCTCCTCACAAATCTTCTCAAGCGTTGGCATCCAGCTTGTTGCTAGGTGACAGTTTTGTAGGACAACCCATGTTCCATTGCTACGAGCAGAGTTGATAATGCCTTCAGCGACCGGGCCCTGCCCTTGACCGAGGGACACAGCCTGGGTCTTACTGCCCCCCATATTCATGTCTTCTGCAAACTTCAATAACACTGATAGCAAAAGAGGTGGACAGGTATCAGTGCACATGGTGTCTGAAAAAAGACTGAGAAAGTGTATGTAACTGTATACGGTGTCGATGGTGTATAATATCATACACACACCTGCAGTGGGATCTGACCCAGGTGAGAGTATAAAGATTAGCGGCGAGCAGCAATTGGAGTCACTGTAACTTTTTGCCAGGTCGAAAGTGGGCGGTTCGATGTAGGTCTGTCCCATGTTCTCCACAATGAACTGCTGCATTGCAGGAACGAGTTTATCAGGCCGGAAGCAGCGCAGAACTGCCATACGCTCCATGCCCACCAGGGTGTGCCATTTGCCTGGGAAACGTGCCTCGTGTGGCCGGCTGGAGTCATAGACCTTTTTCCACTCAGCCATGTTCTCATGCACATCTTCATAGAAACCTTCAAGGCTTGGAAGCTTTGAGGCTCGAACCACCTGATGAACAAAAAAAAAACAATCACACATGACAATAATTGAAAATTAGACTTAGCTTTAGGTTAAATTGGCAAGGAATGTGTCACCTCTGACCACGCTTTGTCTGACAGCCACTCAGGAGCAGGGTTTGGATGTGGGTTGTCAAGTGCAACACCTCCAGTGAGCAGGAAGCGCCACATGAGATCATTGATTTGACCTTTGCCCTGCATGATTCCAACAGTAAGAAGCAGTGAGAAGAGCAGCTTGTCCTTCTCAAAGAGCGAGCGGCATATGTTGTTATAGATGCTGACAGTGAAGTGCTCCAAGATGTTATCAATGCGAGTAGATAGTTCTTCACTTGCTGCACTTTGAACGATTGATTGAAGATAGAGACCGATAAACCATGTGAGCGAGTATTGGTACATTGGCTCAATGTTGGCCAGCTCAGAGATGCAAAAGAACAGGATGGATGAGTGTTCAGCCACAGGGCGATATCCCATCCTCGTCTTGTCAATCTCCTGCTCTGTTTCACTCGCAATCTTCTGCTTGTCCGAGATCTCCTCGGACAGAACCTTGGAGGACGATAGCACTTTGATAGCTGTCTCATCTTCCAGGATGTTTCCTTGGGATGAGGAGAGAACCTTCAAGATCTGGTCCTCGATCTCTTTAAGCTGCTTGGTGTTGGCTGCACTCTCCAGGATGAGTTGGCTTTTCTTTTCCTCCAGTTCTGGTTTTTCTTTTGCAGCAACAATACTGAGAAGCTGGTCTTGAAGTCCGAGTGGTGTTATCATAAAATTCAGCAAACACACCTTCACGGCCACTTCAGGCAAGTAGTGTGGGTTCCTCAAGCCTGTGGTCATATAGAACCGGAATTCTTGCGAATATTCAATTATGTTCTCACCCAGCTTTAGGTATTCTACACCTTGCTGTTTGAATGTTTGCTTCAGGAGAACTGGCTCTAGAAGAGCATCCAGCTCCTCACCTACGTTCTCCAGGAGGACAGCAGTTCCAAACTGGATGGCATTTTCTAAGGTTCGTACATAGTTGCTATCGGAAAACTTGATGATGGCCAATTTGTTGGCCCTCTCCATGTTCTTGATCCACCTGTTGGCCTGTCCCTGGGGGTCTATCATAAGTGGCCAGCGACGGGAATTTGACACAATGATGCCATTGTCTGTGGAGAAAGAGTCTACAGGTAACCCAGCGATGTGCCATGCCCGGATCAGGACCTGATTGCCAAGAGTATTGCTAAGTGTGAAGTCTTTAGAACATGGTACTTTCCTTTTCATGCAAATTTGATGCCACTCCTGCTGGCATTCCACTCGGTAATCCACAGTAAATGCCCCCAGGTACGACACTGTGGCTGAAGAAAGGAGCACATCCCCAGTCAGATTGGTGTACCTAATTCCCAGGAGTCGAGCTGCCTCTGTCCACCTGTCCTTCTCTCCTCCCAGTCCACCGATCAGCTTCTCAGCCCGGATTAGTTTCTGTGAGCACAGTTCTATATTGTCTTCCAGGTCCTTTTTTTTCTGCATCATCTCTGCAAATGTGTCATTTAGAGAGCTCAGACGGTCCTCCACAGCTTTCAGCTCACCACGTTTCATGCCAAGAGTCTTCATTTGAATAGCCAGCTCTTCCTCTGCCTTGCTGAGCCTCTCTTTCTTTGGGGCCACCACTTTGGCCACACGTTCGTACACCTCGATGGCCCGGACCCACTTGCACAAACCCTCACAGGCAGATGAGACGTTTTTGATCAGCACCGGTTGAAAATCAGGATTGTCGATAAACTTCTCACGGATCTTCTTGATGTTGGTGGCGGGGATGTTGTCTTTGTCAAAGGCTTTTAGGTTTTCCAGAAACTTCATGTCCCCCAGCAGCTTCTTGGATGGACCCCAGTAATCCTCAATCATCTTACCTGTGTGAACATGACAATTTATATAAATGTATGGGTGGAGATGTTTGGGTCAGGAAAGCTTAGACATCTTACACAGACAGTATATACGAGGTGGTGTCAAAAAGTTTGGATTCCCGTTCTATTTACAAGAAAGAACTTTATTTAGCTGCGTTTCCAAACTATAACCTTCAAAATAGTCCCATTGTACATCGATAAAGTGCTCCCAGCGTTCTGGAACTTCTGGAACGTGTCATGAAAGCTTTTTTTAAAGCGTGTTAAGGTGGGTTCGAAAGTGAGATCGTGTCGATCGTTCTCCGACAATCATCATGCATGAGTTGCAGAATGGTTTGTACATTTTCAGGGGGTTGAGCTCATTTGAAGTTCTTCCTGATGTCTTGTCGTCTTCCGGTGAAGTTTTTCTGCTCTTAAAGTGTGCATGCCGTTCGAAACACTTCGAATGACTCGTGGCAGCGTCGCCATCTGTCACGCGTACGTCATGTCAAACGTCTCTGATGAAATTGCATACGTGGGAACGCACGAGGGTCAGAACACCACCAGTTACACCATTAGTCTCCAAATGTTTTGATACCACCTCATACATATTGCAAGTGTACACCATTTCACAGATATGGAAAAGTGTGTGTGTGTGTGTGTGTGTGTGTGTGTGTGTGTGAGCATAAATCTCCAGGGTTCTCCTTTTACATAGGGAGTACTATTATTTGTATAAATTCATATTATGACTTTTATATTTAATGAACTTTATTTCGAGTATTTAATTATAGAACAAAGAACACCACATGTACTTGGGTATAAAAGCCCTGTGTCTCTTTCTCTTACCAGAACCTCCTGGATCGGGTTTCCTCTCGGGTTTGATGCCCTTCATTACGCAGATGGACTCCATGACGAGTTTAACAGGATTAGGAGGGTTCTGCATTGACTTCACTACTGTGATATCAGAAGGTTTCAGTGTATCCAGAGCAGAAAGAGCTGCCTCCAGAGCAGGCAATGCCTCCGCAAGATCTCCCTCACACTCGTCCTGTCAATCATCGGTGAATTTATCAACACAATACACATTATTACAGCCATATTTTATTATTCTAACGATAATAATACTCGCAGTGAGAAAGTCATACAGGAGGTCCTGTATATCATTATTACAGTACAAAAGTCAATATCTGTTGATTTTTACAGGTAAAGAGAACAGAAAGTTAAAATAAGAAATGAACCTTAATGGATTTGGCAGCTGCTGCAGCTTTGTTGGCTTCTTTCTCATCAGCCGCGACGAGCTCTTTCTTAGCATCCACCTCTAACGTCTCCTTCTCGATCTTCACCATCATCTTGTCTGTCTCAGCTGAGGTACGGATCAGCTCAGGCTGAAGAGAGGTCAGTTCCTGCTGCATCACTGCCACCTGTCTCACACACACACACACACACACCCACACACACAAACAACCAGATTATGATCTAGCTAACATTTTAGATAAAGTCAGACACATGATTAGACAAACTGGAATGTTTTGTGACCTGTAAAGCAGCGAAGTTGAGTTTGTCCAAACCAACCAGGTAGCGGTTCCTGAACGTGTCCACTTCACTGCGCTTGGCCTTCAGAAGGGTCTTAAAGGTGAGGATCAGCTCCAGGTAGGAGGTGGGAGTGACGTAGTTATGCCTGCGCATCTGTGAGTAATACTGCTCTGAGAGCTTCTGCGCACTCTCCTGAAATGTCTTACACATCTCCACCACCCTGTTAGAGAGAAAAGAAGCAGGAAAAAAGAAAAGAACCAAGAAAGTCTTATACACATGCGCATGAAAGATGGAGCCCTGGTTCTGAATATCCACCACAACTGCAAAACAAAACCAAAATAAATGTATATAGAGATGCTGATTTGTGATGGGTGATTCAGAACCACAGACACTGACCACAATCAGCACCATGGACAGCAACATCCAAATTCCATCCCCAGGTTTTAACTGCTGCAGGTGAAAGGTCTCACACACTCACTCTGTCCTGATGTGCATCTCCAGCTTCACGTCTTCCAGGAATTTGTTAGCGACCATCTCCAGTGCGTCTGTAGGCCATGCCTGGAACCAGTCGATCGTGCAGCAGTTAATCAGAGATGGGAACATGCGCAGACGGTTTCGAAACGCGCTGCCGATCGGACTCATTGCTGGGACACCATGTGTGTGGAAACATGCAGGAAAACAGTGAGGAATATGAGTGTGTGAATTGTAGTATAGACTACAGCTGATTGATCTTCTGTAACAGCAGCTCTCAGAGTAAAGCAGCATATGTTCTGGCTTATTGATCTCAGACCTGCTATAGAACCTCGTCTCATGGATTAAATGAATTAATATAATAGAAAAAGACTCTGATGCATCATTGTGTAATTCTAATCTTTGGTAGTTACCCAGAACAATGTGCAGGTTCTTCTTGACCTTGTCGATGAAGAAGTTGTACATAGACAGTGGAGTGGCATCGATCTTCCGTCCCTCGCTCTTGGCCACGCTCTGCATCTTCTCTATGAGTTCAGCGCGCTCATCCTGAGCAAACATGTTGGGCACGTCTCCAGTGTTCAGAAGCGTGTTAACGTCCTCCACGAACATCTCGTCCTTCATCTGTCCATCCCCTAAGAGAAATGTGGTCTTTTTCCCATCGACTCCGGCCTTGGTCAGAACACGCTTCAGGTCGTCCCTCCATTCGGTCCTGCCGTAGTTCTTGGTTAGCTCGATCTGGAAGAGCTCGTACTGGCTGATGAAGGTGGCGAGTTTGGCGGCACTGCTGCGACCGGATCCTCCGATGCCCACAAGGAGCAAGTGGCCGTTGTCCTGCTTCAGCACGCGGCAGATGCGGGAGATGTGCTCGATGGCGAACTGGAACATGACGAGGCTCATGGGGGCTGTGCTCATGTTGTTAAACTCCTGCAGGTGATGTTCCATAATGCTGCTGAGGGAGTGAAGATCTCGGATCTCATCATAGGTCCTGTTGGGGTCTGAGTCCGGTGAGGCATAGTCACCAAAAAACAGAGATCTGATGGTTTCATCCGTCACTTTGCCACTCGGAGAGAGATAGCACAGGAGCTGAGAGAGAGAGAGAGAGAGAGAGAGAGAGAGATAAGAGAGAGATAAGAGAGAGAAAGAGAAATGTTTATGTGACCTACAGAGAAAAAAGTCATGGTTTGGGACACACCCACAGTGAACTTAAGATGATGATGATGATGATGATGAGGAGGAGGAGGATTATGGTGATGGTGGTGATGATGATGATGATGAGGAGGATTATGGTGATGGTGGTGATGATGATTATGCTGATGATGATGATGATGATGATGATAATGTGGAGTATACAGTAAATAAAGTGTGATTAGGATGTCTCAGGTCTGGAGCAGAGGGAGTGAACTGTACCTTATCCAGGGTTTGTTTGAAGTAGGCAGATGTTCTCTCTCCGACGATGTTGAAGAAGGTCTTTCTGTCCTCACTGTCAATCAGACGATCGTAAAAGACGCGGTACACCTCATGGACCCACAGCCTGATCAGTTTATCACCATCCTGATAGATTTACACATGTATATATATTTAAGGAAACCTGTGTGTGTGTGTGTGTGTGTGTGTGTGTGTGTGTGTGTGTGTGTGTGTGTGTGTTACCTGCATGTGTGTGTGTGGGCACAGCAGCACACCTTTCACAACCCTGGCGAAGTCTCTGAGGTTAAATATGTAGTGAGATTTAGAAGGAGTAGGCAGGAAGCTCTCCATCGCATCCTTATACACT
>MU551634.1:321718-324218 GCA_024362625.1 Silurus asotus | reverse complement strand
AGCAGCACTCAAAAACCAGGAGCTCACCTCTGATCATACCTGCGTGACTGAAGGAAGCCCATGGAGTAGAGGGATATTTCACCAATCAGTGCATAATCCGGCACCATCATTGCTACTGTACAGAACAGAGCCTGCAACACACACACACACACACACACACACACACACACACACACACACACACACACACACACACCTCCATTACACAGCAGAACAATCTAAGTAATAGATCCCTGGGATTGTTAGATGTATGAGGTGATGTTAAATAGTTTGGAGACCAGCTCTGTTTACAAGAAGATATCGATCTTTACACCAGGGCTCAAACGATTCCTCCAGTAACTCCAGTAATTTAATTACAAATGATTTGCCCTGATGCTTTGTTTAGTCCATTTATCTACACACAGAGTACTGTGTTTCCCCCCGGACCATTATTACTGATGCACCATGTGCAAACAATGCAGTGCTCTGGACAGGTAACACTAGAGAAGCCTGTTCCCACCACATGAAAAACATTTGCCCAATTTCAACTTTATTTTTTCACAATTTCGATTTTATTTCTCGCAATTCCTTTTTTTAACAGTCGGGCAGCGTCACTCCCTCTGTAGCGCCCGAAAGTTTTACACACTGAAAATGAGTTCGGCTTCAATCAGTAGAATCGCATGGTATCAAACTGAGCTTTAGATCTCTGGAGAGAACTCTGTCTAACAATCTGCTCTGGAGGAGACGGAACAAGACGGATGAAGCAGAGGAGCCTCGTTCATACACCAACAGCTCCAAACTTCAAGCCCACAACATGGTTACCGGTGGATGCACCAGGAATGTCAGATGTTTATGAGAAATAGTCAGAACTGCGAGAGAAAAAAATCGCAATTACGAGGAAAAAAACTTGAGGAACAAAGTTGGAATTGCGAGAGACAAAAGTTGGTATCAGGCAAAATATTTTTTTTTATGTGGTGGAAATGGGCTTCCATACAACACAGCAGACACTGCGGAATGAAAATTGGAAAAGATTCAGGCCACACTAGTAATACAGCGCCTCCCAGTGTTCATCTGGAACGTGTCCTTGAAGTTTTCTTTTCAAAGCGTGTCGAGCCTCTTCTGCGATTTGCACCGGACCTCCGTAGTGGTGTCAAAACGGTGAGTTTCGAGCTGCAACTTCATCTTCAGGAAGAGAGCGAAGTAAAAGCGCAGGAGCGAGTAGAGTGGGTGTGGAAGTGAGATCGTGTGGAAAGTTGCTGAATGGTTTCAACATTTTTGGGGTTTGAGCTCGTCAAAGGTTTTCCTGATCTCTTCTTGTGTTCCAGTGATGTTCTTCTGCTCTTGAAGCTCATGTGCCACTTGAAACACCTCAAATGTCAAATGTCCATCACATCAAATGTCTCTGCAGCAGATTTGCCCAATTTCATGCAGAATTTCACGTTTGTTCTCTATTCTGTGAAATCACACACGTGGGTCAGATCAGCACCAGTTACACCATCAGTCTCCAAACTTTTTTATACCACCTCGTGTGTGTGTGTGTGTGTGTGTGTGTGTGTGTGTGTGTGTGTGTGTGTGTGTGTGTGTGTACTTTAAGGTTATCAGGCAGCTCCGCTCGGCCAGCATATCCGGGGTTCATGGTGATGAACACGCAGCAGGTTGGGTTCAGTGAGATTTCGGTTCCCTCAAACATGAAACGCTTCAGGTTCTTCATTATGGCCTGCTGAATACTCAACACCTGCTGAGCCACCACTGATAACACCTCCACCTTAGATATATATATATATATATGTATAAAATGATGTTTTAATTACGTAAATAATCAGGACACCAAATGGAACTTTGTTATGTTTCCACACGGACAGTTTTAATCACCGGACGTGTGTGTCATGGTGGATTTCGGTGCGTGATTTGAGACTTGGCGCATCAGTAAAAACTATTTTCTATTGCAGTTTATTTATTATGGTTTATTTTATATTATATACACATCCTCTTTTATATTGATTTATTTATATTGATTTGTGGTGCATTAATCACGCGTTAATAAAATGTGTGCTATAAAATTGTATTTGCTTTAACGCATTATTAACACGCTCAGAATTCATTCAAAATATTCGAAAGAATTTAATAAAAAATCTTTAAAATATAATTTCCTAAATGGCCATAATATAAATATAAAATCTATATTTGTTGTATATTTCTAAATAATGCTGTGTGATAATACTGGTGTGTATTAGTGTGTGCACTTCCTGTACTGACCTCAATGCGGTTGAACTCATCGAAGCAGGCCCACGCTCCAGACTGAGCCAAACCTTTAAAGAATTTACTCATCGCTTTATAGTCCAGACCATCTGAACAATTAAACACCACACACTACACACACACACACACACACACACACACACACACACACACACACACACACACACACACACACACACACAGATCAATAATTCATTTAGCATGTCATGTTGAATTTTTTAACTGAAAGTTTTTTGTTTTTGTGTGTATGTGTGTGTGTGTG
>MU551634.1:295137-305137 GCA_024362625.1 Silurus asotus | reverse complement strand
AGAGAGAGAGAGAGAGAGAGAGAGAGAGAGAGAGAGAGACAGAGAGAGAGATTCATCCTGAACATATAACATAAAATCATCAGCCCTCAAAACAGCGTTAATTTGATTCAGGTACTTAATGCAAGTGCAGTAAAAAGTGTAATGACTTCCACCTGACACTAGATGGCGACCAGTGACAAATACAGGTGCATCGTAATAAATTAGAATAACAATGAAAGATTGATTTATTTTAGTAATTCTATAGAAACAGTGAAACTGGTATTTCAGGAAGATTCATCACACACACTGATGTATTTCAAGTGTTTATTTATTTCCATTTTAATTATTACAGCTGATAAAAACCCAAAATTCAGTATCAGAAAATGAGAATATTGTGAGAAAGTTGAATACTGGAGACTCGTGATGTCTCACTATAATCATCTCATTAACTACAATCACCTGCTCAGGTTTCCTGAGTCTTTAAATGGTGTCTCAGTCTAGTTCAGGCTCCACAATCATGGGGAAAGACCGCTGACTCGACAGTTCTCCAGAAGACGATGATTGACCCTCTGCACATGGAGGATGAGATCCAAAAGATGATCACTGAAGAAGCTGCTGTTCACAGACTGCTGGATCCAAGAAGATTATTTAAAAGTTGAATGGAAGGAAAAATGTGGTAGAAAAATGAGAAACTGAGCAGATTCAAGAATTTGTGGAGATTCATAAAGAGTGGACTGCAGCTGGAGTCAGTGCTTCAAGAGCCTCCACACACAGACGTCTCCATGAGCTACAACTGACTCAGTCCTCGTGTCGAGCAGCTCCTGAACCAGAGACAACGTCAGAGGAGTCTCACCTGGACAAAGGACAAAAAGCACTGGACTGTTGCTCAGTGGGACACAGTTTTGCATTTCATGTGGAAATCAGTATAAAGTTCACACAGTCGGTGGTGGTTTGGGGAGTCGTGTCATCTGCTGGTTTTGGTCCACTGTGTTTTATCAGGTCCACGTTCAGCACAGCCGTCTAGCATGAAGTTTTAGAGCACTTCATGCTTCCCTCTGCTGACCAGCTTAATGGAGATGCTGATTTCATTTTCCAACAAGATTTGGCACACTGCCAAAAACACCAGAATTTGGTTAAATGATCATGGTGTTGGTGCGTAGAGAACTCCATAGAGAATCTCTGGTGTATTGTCAAGAGAAAAATGAGAAACAAGAGACCAAAAAAATGGAGATGAGCTGAAGGCCACTGTCAAAGAAACCTGCTACAGTCTGATCTCCTCCATGCCACAGTCTGATCACCTCCATGCCACAGTCTGATCTCCTTCATGCCCCACAGAATTGAGGCAGTAATTAAAGCAAAAGGAGCCTAGACCAAGTATTGAGTAAACACGAGTTTCATGTTCTGTATTGAATTACTAAAATAAATCAACTTTTTAATGATATTCTAATTTCAGATTCAGACTGTTAGTAGTTGTAGGTTTAAGTTCTGGTATCACCAGGCTGCTACACTTGGGCCCTTCAGCAAGACCCTTAACCTTTTACATTTAAGGTACAGCATTTTTCAGATCCCCCTAATCCAGAGCAACTAACCTTCATCCTAATTATACAACTGAGTAACTATGAAGTTAAGGGCCTGGCTCAGGGGCCCCAGAGTGGCAGGTTGGTGTGGCTGGGATTTGAACTCATGACCGTCAGATGTCCGATGCCTAAACCTGTAGTGCTGTATCGTGTCTGACTCTGCGCTCTGATTTCCTAATTTCACTAGAATAGGTGAAGAATTTCAGTGTTCTGTAAAGTTCATGTGACAAAAATAAATATCCAGTAACCGTCTGCTGGAATGGGTTTGGACCACAGGTTGCATGAACGGTTCTTCTGGAGAAGCTGCAGCTCTTTAGTTGGACCTCAGATTGAAAGGTTGTGAGTTTAATTCCCAGCACCACGAGTAGCTACTGGAACCCTGGAACGCGGCGATTGGTTGTGTAAAATGAGATAATTGTACGTCACTCTGGATGAGGGCATCTGCCCAATGTCACTAAATGAGATTAGGAAATAAACAGTCTGAGACACAGTGTGTAATAATTTAGCTTTAATTAAATAATTTAGCAGTTGTGCATGATTCATGTACAGTACAAGCCCAGTGTGTGTGTGTGTGTGTGTGTGTCTGGGCTGTGGAAGACTCGTATAAATGTCCAGCCTTTCCCTGTCCCCCTCGTCCCATCCTCTTGTAGAGAGTGATATATACAGTGGGAGTGTTTGGGATGAACAGGTCGCAGTGCAGTTCCTGTCTCTCGCTCAGCAGCAGCACCGCTATGCTTCAGTAGAAAAATAGAGTGTGTGTGAATCTCAGGCAGCGTTGCTGAGGTGAGAAGAGTTCCTCAGGAGCTGCACTTCTCCATCAGCATGCCATATCGAGGACATTTATACACATTCTTTATAAAAAATAAATAAAATAAACAGAAACAGAGAGAGTGTGTGGACATGACAGTACAGTACATTACACATGGAATGTTGGGATTATTAGTGGTCGTCATCATCATCATCATCATCATCATCATCATTTTGTTATCTGTCTGTCTGTCTGTAACGATGAAGAGAAGTTTATGCAGAAGAATCCTCAGTGCACATCTGGAGCTGTGAATGTGATTAGCTGTAGAACAGCTACCTGAATTTATTGGATATCTCCTGCTCTTCCTCATACTCCTCCTCATCTTCCTCTTCCCCCTTCCACCCCACAACTTCACATATTCGAATCTCTCCTGGTTTAGGCTCTTACTAGCTTTTTTAGCTTAGTGTCCTGGTGTCCCATCATGTCTTCTAGTTCAATGTCCAGTGTCCCCTCATTTTCAGTGCCCCCAAGTTTCCAGTGTTCCATAATTTTCCCAAAGTGTCCGATGTCTCCTAGTTTCAACTGTTCCCCAGTGGCCAGCGTCCCCTAATTTTGATTGGTCTCTAGTGTCTAGTGTCCCATAGTTTCGTCTGTTCATTTGTAACCAATGTCCCCTAGTTTCATCTGTTCTTGAGTAACCAGTGTCCACTAGTTTTGACTGTTTGTCCAGTTTAAGTTGTTTTGTCCAATAGTTTTCAGTGCCCCCAAGTTTCTAATGTCCCCTGGTGCGTCCAGAGTCCTCTATTGTCCAGTGTCCCTCAATTTTGAATGTCAATGTTTAGTGCCTTAGTGTCCTGTAATCTCCCAAAGTTTAGAGTTTTCTGGTTTTCAATGTCCCCTAATTTCCAGAGTCCCCAGTGTCTCCTAGCTTTTCTGTCCCCCCCCTCTGATATATTCCATGTCTGCATGTTATAAAGTCTTCATAGGTTTCTCTTATGTGCAGTGACGCTGATCCTCCTTATTGCTGAATAAATTCATTATTGCTTTCAAAAGATGGCCATTATGGAGGCTGTGCAAACATGAGAATCACACACACACACACACACACACACACACACACACACACACACACACACATGCAACTACATCTGATAATTGAATTTGTAAATAGGCGTAATTTCAATTTTGTTTTGTATTTGTTTTGTCTCTATTAAGTAACTTTGCGCTGATAAAGTTCATATTTTATATTCCAGTGAAGGATGTGAACGATTTTTATCACATTTTCAGCACCCAGAAACATACTTTCTATAGATAGATAGATAGATAGATAGATAGATAGATAGATAGATAGATAGATAGATAGATAGAGCTATCATAAATAAATAAAGCCAGTGTATTTCAGCCCCATGCTGTTTTCAGCATCGTCACTCTGTTCTTGTGCATTAACAACTACAAAAATATAAAAGAATGTATAAATATTTTTGTTCTGTTGTTGCTCTACTGTTGAACCCTACACCTTACACCCTACACACTACAGATCACTTCTTAATGTGGTTCCCATCAGCTACATGACCAGCATTTTCCCCATATTTCAGGTGAAGTAGGTGGGGCTTATTAGCGACCCCTGAATCACATATCTGTAGTATCTGTTACCACATGTCTGAGCAATTTACTGCCGAAAAGCTAATCTAGTCATAAAGTTAAAAATATCACACAAATCTAGTGGCTACCAGATAAACCCAAACCTCATACTTATTGTTTCAGGAAAATAGATTTATAAAGAGCAGAAAAAGCTCTAGAAACCACAGAAACCATTATTCCGAAAACATAATTCTACCCATCAAATAAATCTTGTATAATCTGGTAAATCCTGTGAACACTATAAACTGTGCTCTATACCTTTTATCCTACACCCTACACCCTACACCCTACACCCTACACACTACATCCTAAACCTTACTACAGAAGCGCTCATAACCATCTCATAGCTCATAGACCAGAAGCCTATACCCTAAATCCCTATATAAACTCTACACCATTGTTAAACTCCCTTAAATCCTTTCTCAAGAAGTCTGTACATCACAGTAACACTACACCCTTATCTCTTCTCCAGGACCATGAACTACCGCATTCATCTTATATCACTTGATAAATCCCCTAAACTCTAAACCCTACACCCTATTACAGAAATCCTGAGTCTCATAGTTCACTTCAAACCCTACACCCTAAAACTTTCTAATGTAGCCTGTACCATTGTATGTCAAGTTCCCTAAATCCTAAACCCTTCTACAGAATGTCTGTGTATCATAGCTCACCCTTGACGCCTACGCTCTACACTCTAAATCTAGTGTACTATCATCTACCAATTCTCCTAAACCCTACAGCCCAATCCTGAGGTATTTCATGAAATCTTGTAAAGGTCCTGGAACATAATTTATGTTACTTAAAAAAGTCCAGAAATGCAGTGAACATTACCACCAGAACTGTAACCAGCAGAACCTGTTAGCATTTAATGCTAATATTTTAGGATAAGTTTATTGCTGTACATTTACAGACGCTTCATATCAGAACATTAGACTAACCATATACTGCTTTAGAGGGTTTTTTTTTGCCCCCAAGCTCCTCCCACTGAAACTTTCACCCAATAGTTCGTCCTAAAATATAAACTATTTCGACTAGCAGGCTAGTGACGGTGCATAGCTAATCAATTAGATTTCCTTTATGCAGAAAGCTAATGCAGATTAATGTAACCGATTTTTTTCTTTTGTAGAAACTGATGCATTTTATTGTGATCAGTGAGTTCCAGCTGCTGTTCCAGCTGTTTCATTCCCTCAATAGGTCTTTATAGCACTGTGGTTTTGTAATATTCTGCACTATGATTTCTGAGACTAAATGTTTTTTCAGCTAACAGAAGATGAGCTCAACCTCGTCCGAGTTGTGAATCACAATTGTGCATCACGGTTTTCTATGTCGTAGTTGTGTGTTATGATTGTGTAACAGTGCTCTGTTGTATCGCAGAGGTGGAAAGTAACGCGTTACTGTAATTGAGTAGGGTTTTTTGTGTACTTCTGTAAAATCAAATCTGTAATGGTACTTTTACCTAAAGCAAGTTTAGTTTGCAGTGTTAAACTTAACTACACTTTAAATCATATCTGTTACTAAATTAAAAAGATAAGAAAGTAAAAAAAATGAAGGGGAAACTGGAAACTACTGCACCAATTAATTGATGGCTGGAGAACAGCTTCAAAAACTTCCCATCAAACCTGCACAAGCATCAGCTGAGTTATTAATATCTTATATATTTAGATTAGATCATTATTACTGTTGTGTTGCGTGACTGCATCACATCGCTAATGTTGGTCAGCACCAGGGTTGGAATGAACAGCGCCTGCACAGTGAAGCTCGATTAGCAATGCGACCATTAAAGTGTCATATAATCTAAATAAAAAGTGTAATGGTTTACAGAAGACCTGCATAAGATTGGAGTTAATTGTAAATGAGAGATGTTTTTCTTTTACTCGAGTAGATTTTTAGACCAGAAACTTTACTCGTGCTTAAGTAGAATTTAGTGCAGTAACAGTGACTTTAACATATTTCTTTTCACCTCCGGGGACAACACACGTGTTACACACTGGAGTTCTTTATGGGATCAGCTCGCTATTTATTCTGCATTTATTGTGTAATCGTGTGCTAATATATCTCTCTCTCACACACACACACACACACACACACACACACACACACACACACACACACACACACACACACACAGAGCAGCCTCGTTCTGGCCCTGAGGTTTGAATATTAAAGGGGAATAAATCAAAGCATTAATCTACAAAGTACTCAAAACATTTACAAATCCTATAAAGAAGCACTTTCTGATTGTTGCTGAGGTTTGCACACTTGTTCATGTGACATGTACCATTAGCTCCGCCCCCTCCTTGTATCAGGAACACACAGTAATGAAGGAATCGGAAATCAGGACGTGTTTTAGATAATTAGAGGGATTTCCACTTAACTCTGTGTGTGTGTGTGTGTGTGTGTGTGTGTGTGTGTGTGTGTGTGTGTCAGTCAGACTGGGCTTCTATTTGTGCGTATAATCAAATTTAGCGCTTGGTCGAACTCTGATGTCAGTGTTTGTTTAGGTAGTACAACTTTAAAGGGGACTCTGTCATGCTTGTAGTGTGTGTGTGTGTGTGTGTGTGTGTGTGTGTGTGTGTGTGTGTGTGTGTGTGTGTGTGAATGTGAATGTGCGTGTGCGTGTGTGGGCATTGTGGTATCAGTAGGTCTAGACAAAAATAAAATAAAAAGAAAACCTATATCTCTCTCTCTCACTCTCTCTCTTTCTTTCTTTCTTTCTTTCTTTCTTTCTTTCTTTCTTTCGCTGTCTTTCTGGAATGAAAGTAGTGTACCACACAGAATCGTGACCTACACATTCACACAAAAATATTTACAAATTCTGAGATTTTAGATTCCAACTAAACCACATTTTTGGAAAAACGAAACAAGAAGGAGGAAAAGATTCAAGTTTTCCGTGCAGGAATTAAAAAAACAAGTCTCTGGCTCAAACTGTGCAACATCTCTCTGTTAAACACTCACAACATAAACACACACACACAGACACACAGACACACAGACACACACACACACACACACACACACACACACACACACCAGCAATGTGCACAGTTCTAAGCCTCACATTATGGCACTTTTGCATTGTTCTGCATGGTTTAAACCAGGATGTATCAAAAGGTCAGAGGGGGTTAAATCTCTGACTCGCGGCGGTAAGACCTTTGCTCGAGACTCCGAGACATCTGTTCAAAGTCTTGCCGCTCTCTCGGGATGCATTCGTCCTCATCCTCCTCATCACGGTTAAGAAGCGCAAGCTCGTTCTCGTAGCAGAACGTGGAGGCGTTGTCGGCAGCCGACGCGCACTTGCTCTCCAGCATGTCCTTCGCGCTGCATCGCGGCGTAGACGGAACCTCGTAGGTCTTGTGGAAGTGCGAGTAGTCCACCTTGTATTCGTTCTTCTCCTCAAAAAGCACCGGCTCAAAGCGGTGGCCCCACAGGATCTCGCTTGCCAAGTACGAGCTCCGAGCCTGCGCCGTCATGGCTGTAGCCTCCACCATCCCCTCAAGGATCACCACAATCTCGAAGTCCGCTGTCTCCAGATCTCGCTTGCTGATCCCAAAAAGAGGACTCTCCTCGTCAATCTCGTGCAAAATGGTGATCGGCGAGACCAAGAAGATCCTATCGAGCCCCTGATCGAACCCCACGTTAATATCCAGCTGGTCTAGTGGGATGTACTCTCCCTCAGTAGTCACGCGCGGTTTGATTAGCAACGCCCGGACATGAGCCTCAACGATGTGACTCTTACGAAGGTTTCCGACACGCCACATGAGGCACAGCTTCCCGTCCCTCATAGAGATGACAGCGTTTTTAGAGAACAGAAGAGTTTGAGTACGCTTTTTGGGTCGTGCCATTTTCGCCATAATTGCGCCGATCATGAAGCACTCGATAATGCTGCCCACGATGGACTGGAAGACTACAAGGAAGATGGCAACCGGACACTCCTCTGTCACGCAACGGAAACCATATCCGATGGTCGTCTGAGTCTCGATGGAAAACAGAAAAGCTGCTAAGAAGCCATTCACGTGCAGGACACACGGTGTGAAGCTGTCATCTCCGGCCGGGTTGTCCAGGTCACCGTGAAGCAGTGCGATCACCCAGAACGCCAAACCGAACCCAAGCCACGACAGCACGAACACGAGCGTGAACATGACCAGCATGTAGCGCCAGCGGATGTCGACGCAGGTGGTAAAGATATCGGCCAGGTAGCGCTGCGATTTCTGCTCCATGTTGGTGAACTGCACATTGCATTGTCCGTTCTTTTTGACGAAGCGGTTGCGGCATTTCCTGCGCGTGTGCACCTTGCCGTTTCCATTTCCGTAGCCGTTAATGCCGCTGCCATGGATTGTCGTCAGGCGCAAAGCGTCCTCCTCTGAAGACACGATGCTGTACCGGCTAATACGGCTCACACTCATCTTTTAGCCGTCTGTGATGCGTATAAGATATATAATTTCCCCCCCCTTTACTGACTCCCCCCGTTGTGGCAGTGAATCAGTCCTGGGGTGTCAGTGGAGGGGTTGGTCTGGCCCCAGAAATACGAGTGGGCAATCCAGGAGCCCTGTGGGGGGAGATAAAAGAAATTAAGTCATAAATCATAAAATATGATACAAGTAATTTATAAAACATTCACAGCATATGCCTTTATCCAGGCAACTAAACTTTTTAAGCTCAATGGCCCAGGAGTGGCAGCTTGGTAGTGCCAGGATTTAAACTCATGACCTTCTTATCAGAAATCAGTCCTAACCAATGACCTTTCACATTTCTACATTACAGACACTGACTAGATCATTATGGAGGCGGCTTCTTGCTTATAAAACACTAAATGGTTTATCTCCATGTATCTCTCCAGTCTTCTAACACGCTACAATCCATCATGCTCCCTGAGATCTCAAAACTCTGGACTCCTAGTAGTTCTTTTTGAGTCTGGTTCCTCTCAAGGTTTCTTCCTAATAAAATCTAAGGGAGTTTTTCCTTCACCACAGTCGCCCCAGACTCCATCATCAGGGATAAACACATCATTCGTAAATTGTGTGAAGCTGCTTTGAGACCATGTGTATTGTGGAAAACGCAATAGAAATAAACTTGAACTTGAACTATTGCTCCGCCCCATTGAGCCTTAAAAAGTTGGAATGGAACTGAACCTGAGTGTCAATACTTCTAAAATCAATCACATGATCACGGCGTGTATCTATAATTATAATGTAAGTGTTGGTCATGTGACTGCGGAAATCCGTTCCTCCTGCTTTCCTATAAATAATCAATTATTTTCAAATTGTTACATCATATCAGTCTGAGCACAACTGCAATACGATCCGTCCATTTATATCTGTTTATATCAAGGTGTGTGTGTGTGTGTGTGTGTGTGTGTGTGTGTGTGTGTGTGGTAACGATCATCACTTTTATGAATGTGTGTTATGACTTTGGGAAGCTGTTGCATTATTGATCAAAATGGTTCAGCAGAGAATCAAATCACACACACACACACACACACACACACACACACACACACACACACACACACACACACACACACACACACACAGAAGTGGAATGCACTTCAGAAGTACTGCTTTACATAAGAAAGAAAGGAAGAAAGGTTTTATATCCTCCAAGCAGGGTGTGTGTGTGTGTGTGTGTGTGTGTGTGTGTGTGCGTGTGTTTGTGTGTGTGTGTGACAGAATCAAAGAGAAAGAGAAAGATTGAAATAAAATAGAATTAAACAGATGGTTAGAATAAATATATAGAAAAAAGATCAAAGGAAGTAAAGAAGAAGTATGAAAGAATTGAAACAAGGAAATAAGAAAGAATGAAAGGAAGGAAGGAAGGAAGGAAGGAAGGAAGGAAGGAAGGAAGGAAGGAAGGAAGGAGAGAAGCTGTGAGTGTTTGGGAATGCAGTGGATGTGAGAGCCCTAGTTTTGAAAAACTCAGACAGGAGGAGTGCAGCCAGAACCTAAATATACACTGCAGTTCCACACATTTCAAGCTCTATTTGCCTGGCCTGCTTATCTCTCTCTCTCACACACACACACACACACACTCTCTCTCTCTCTCTCTCTCTCTCTCT
>MU551634.1:278089-283089 GCA_024362625.1 Silurus asotus | reverse complement strand
CTTCCTCTACCACATTCCACTGCTCTCTCCATCCTCTACCACCATTCCACTGCTCTCTCCATCCTCTACCACCATTCTACTGCTCTCTCCATCCTCTACTACCATTTCACTGCTCTTTCCATCCTCTACCACATTCTACTGCTCTCTCCATCCTCTACCAAATTCCACTGCTCTCTCCATCCTCTACCACATTCCACTGCTCTCTCCATCCTCTACCACATTCCACTGCTCTCTCCTTCCTCTACCACATTCCACTGCTCTCTCCATCCTCTACCACCATTCCACTGCTCCCTCCATCCTCTACCACCATTCTACTGCTCTATCCATCCTCTACCAGATTCCACTCCTTTCTTCATTCTCCACCACCATTCTACTGCTCTCTCCATCCTTTACCACCATTCCACTGATCTCTCCATCCTTGACCACATTCTACTGCTCTCTTCATCCTCTACCACATTCCACTGTTTTCTCCATCCTCTACCACCATTCTACTTCTCCCTCCATCCTCTACCACCATTCTACTTTTCCTCCATCCTCTACCACCATCCCACTGCTCCCTCCATCCTCTACCACCATCCCACTGCTCCCTTCATTCTCTACCCCCATTATACTTTTCCTCCATCCTCTACCACCATCTCACTGCTCCCTCCATCCTCTACCACCATCCCACTGCTCCCTCCATCCTCTACCACCATCTCACTGCTCCCTCCATCCTCTACCACATTCCACTGCTCCCTCCATCCTCTACCAGATTACACTCCTTTCTTCATCCTCTACCACCATTCTACTGCTCTCTCCATCCTCTACTACCATTTCACTGCTCTTTCCATCCTCTACCACCATTCCACTGCTCCCTCCATCCTCTACCACCATTCTACTGCTCTCTCCATCCTCTACCACCATTTCACTGCTCTTTCCATCCTCTACCACCATTCCACTGCTCCCTCCATCCTCTACCACCATCCCACTGCTCCCTTCATTCTCTACCCCCATTATACTTTTCCTCCATCCTCTACCACCATCTCACTGCTCCCTCCATCCTCTACCACCATCCCACTGCTCCCTCCATCCTCTACCACCATCTCACTGCTCCCTCCATCCTCTACCACATTCCACTGCTCCCTCCATCCTCTACCAGATTCCACTCCTTTCTTCATTCTCTACCACCATTCTACTGCTCCCTCCATCCTCTACCACCATCCCACTGCTCCCTCCATCCTCTACCACATTCCACTGCTCTCTCCATCCTCTACCACATTCCACTGCTCTCTCCATCCTCTACCACATTCCACTGCTCTCTCTCATCCTCAAAAATGAATGTCCATCATTACAGTTTCATCAGTGTTGAGGTTCAGTGATGGCCACTTTGTTGATATTAATTACAGTCCAAATCCATCCACAGAGTTCTTTCAAACCCAGACAAACAGGATGACAGTAGAAACAGTGTTTTAAATAAAGTGTGTTAGTTAAAGGTCAGGGTCAGTGGTGAACGTGCAGATTTGAAGCTTTAGGGTTCATATTTTGTGTACTGGAGTTTCTGTTCATCTCCACCTACCCACCCGATTTACTGTAGTCTTACACCACACTGCTTCCTGCAGGGCTTAGGTCTGATATGATTGGACAGCTCCTGCGGCTGAACCGTGCCGTGATTGGCCCATTCTCAGCGGGTTCCTCTGTGAGGGTCCTGACGCGGTGCCAGCCCCATGGCATCATGGATAAAAAGCAATGTGCAATGTGCTCTTTTTCTTTGGTGCTATTGTGCCATCTGTTTGTGTGATCACTGCGCCAATGAATGTGTTTAAATGTGTACGAGTGCAGAGTCTGAATATGCAAATAAATAACAAGTGTGTGTGTGTGTGTGTGTGTGTGTGTGTGTGTGTGTGTGTGTGTGTGTGTGATATTTGCAGCAGGTCGGGCTCTCGGGGATTTCTCAATCCATCTGTCGGTTGAACCCGCATTAGTCCAAAACTCCTCACTGACCCTCTACAGGAAGTGTGTGTTGACAGAGAGAATCTTTTGTACCTGAGGCTTATGGATTTTGCATTAGGGCCCAGCAGTGCAAATTGACAGTGGGCTTTAAACCCACAACCTCCTGATCAACCTCATGATCAAAAGTCCAACATCTTAACCACTCCCCCTGTAATATTTTTTATTTATACAGTGTATCATCATCATCATCATCATCATCATCATCATCACTACCCCAGTCAGTAAACCAGGTGGTTCAGAAACCCAAGAATAACCACACTTCAAGACAAAAGCTGAAATATCTGTAAGAGCTCTAAATCTCAGAATTAGACCTGGTCACCTACAAAGAGGATTATGCACGCTTCAGCAGTCGAAGCTTGAGCTCTTCCCACCTGTGGACATGAAGAGAGTGGCAGCTCAGTGGTTAAGATGATGTTACTGATCAGACTGTTGGGGGGTTCAAGCTGCCATTCTTGGGCCCTTGAGCAAGACCCTTAACCATCTGTGCCCCAGGGGTCGTGTGTCGTGGCTGACCCATACCCCAGCTTCCAAACATGCAGGGATACCCGAAGAAAAGAAGTGCACTGCGCTATAATGTGACAAATAACAGCTATTTTAGAACCAGGACTGAGTGCTGCAATAGAGAAGTGTTTATTTGCTCTGCAAGATTCTCCTCTGTCATTTATAGAAACACTGACAAACTGTGGGTGTCTGTTTTTGCAATTCAAACAATTCTCTTGCACATTTTCAACGTCCCTCGTTGGTTCTCTTTCTGTCAGAGATGATGAGCTAGTGGGCTGGAATTTTAAGGACATTGGTGGTAGCTTGTGGGTTTCTGAATTGGAGCTAGGAACAGGAAGCTGGAGCTTGTAGATGTTCGGATGAAGGATTGGTGCAGGGGTTTTAGACCCCAAGACAACGCAGATAGCTGGTCCAACTAAGGACAACAGCAAGATTTTGTAGAAATCCATGAAGGGAAAAACACAGTAATTTGACAATGAATGAGTAAAGGAAAGTTCTGGAGAGATTTGTGTCTCTACCAGAAGATCTTGTGTAAGATGGAGAATGGGAGAGATGATGTGATCAGACTCCCTCACCCCCACACTCACACATGGAGGTGGACGTTTAATGGTTTGGGGTTGTTTTGGAGCCGGAAGGTTCCGGAAAGTTAAAGGATTCTAAACCAACATGGCTCCTATTCCACACTTCAACACCATGCAGTTTCGTCTGGACTGCAGCTCATTGAAACCGTTTTCAAGATGATGAGTTGAAGCGATGAATATGTCCAACCTCTATAAATGTTATTTAAAGAGCAAACATCTGGAGACCAGAGACCAGTCGTTTTGGAGTAATATCTATCATGGAACGACCTGCCCAGTCACTGCACCTGAATCCTACTGAACAGCTCTGGGATGGACTGCATCATAAAAAATGAAAGAAAGAAATCTACACCTAGTGAAGAACATCTTTGGTGAGTTTTACAGGGCAGAAGCTTGTAGGCCTCTGGATGCAGACAGAAGCTGTTTAACCTTGACATTGACCTGTCAAATTGTGTAAGTCAATGACTTTCTGCTTGTTTTATTTCAAGCAGCACACATAAAGCCAAAACCTGTGTATACTGGTGTGTGTGTGTGTGTGTGTGTGTGTGTGTGTGTGTGTGTGTATGTGTGTGTGTGTATGAAACCAGGGCGATAAGGCATATAGATGTGTGTGTGTGTGTGTGTGTAAAACCAGGTCGATTAGACATATGGCTGTTTGGGGAAACATATTGGTGTGTTTAGAGGCGTTTGAGCTCCAGGACGTGATACTTGAACACTACACTGAGAGACAGAGAGGGACTGATGGCTTTGAGCTTTTTGGAATTTGGTGCCAGATGTGCTTCAGGGGTCAAACACACACAGCTGTGTGTGAAAGTAGGCAATTAAGGCTAAAGGCATGTTTCCACTAAGATCTGCAGAATCTTTTCAGAACTGTGATGAATTTGATTAGCAGGAGTGAAAATGGTTACCGTATTTTTCAGACTATTTTTTCCCACATTTGGTTTTTCCCGGTTCCACAAACTTCAAGCCAAAAAACTGAACCCCATAACATTAGACCAATGACATTTCTGTACAGAAACGAAAAAACGCACCTCACCTGTGTTCTGAGCTGCACGCGTTACAACGGCTTGTATCTCAACAGTAGCCGACCAAGAAAGTCATTGTTCACTGTCTTCCTCCTTCCTTTCACAACTATTTCTCTCGAGAGTTTATCTTTTAGAATCTTTTAGGAAGCAGTAGAATGTGGTAGAGGATAGAGAGAGCAGTAGAATGTTCTAGAGGATGGAGAGAGCAATAGAATGGTGGTAGAGGCTTGTATCTCAACAGTAGCCGACCAAGAAAGTCATTGTTCACTGTCTTCCTCCTTCCTTTCACAACTATTTCTCTCGAGAGTTTATCTTTTAGAATCTTTTAGGAAGCAGTAGAATGTGGTAGAGGATAGAGAGAGCAGTAGAATGGTGGTAGAGGATGAAGGGAGCAATGGAATGTGGTAGAGGATGAAGGGAGCAGTAGAATGGTGGTAGAGGATGAAGGGAGCAATGGAATGTGGTAGAGGATGAAGGGAGCAGTGGAATGTGGTAGAGGATGAAGGGAGCAGTGGAATGTGGTAGAGGATGAAGGGAGCAGTGGTAGGAGCTGAATGGATGGTGATAAAATGCGGTTTCAGAGATGAAGATATCAGAGATACCAGATGAATTCAAGTCGGATTCCTAAGAAGTTCATTGCTGATGTTTGGTTCATGCAGACTGTAGGTGAGTTTAGTGAAAGTGGGAGGAGCTTCAGGGTGACTGTGATGTTGAAACTCATTAGTATATGTTCTGGTGTAGAACAGGAGGGTGTGTATGTGGGTGTCTGGTAAACCCTGAACACACGTCATTGTGTGAAGCTTCTTATTGACATCACTGCAGCCGACTGTAACAGTTCCTGGTGCACAGAGAACCACTGACTCAGGAACAGGAACTAAAATTAGCCCTGGTTCCTGCTGCGGAAATC
>MU551634.1:267072-272072 GCA_024362625.1 Silurus asotus | reverse complement strand
GCTTCTGGCTGCTAAAGACTTTTTCCATTTTTCTCTTAATGAAAATGCTTCTTCTTTCATCCCTCCCCACCTTTCTCTCTCTCTCTCTCTCTCTCTCTCTCTCTCTTTCTCATCCCTTCATCTTTCCTCTCCTTCCTCACTTTCACTCCCCTCTGCCTCGCTGCAGCAACAGACTCCATCTGTAAACCAAACCAACCATCAAATATTTAACAAATCATTAATGAGTTTTCCATTCTACACACACACACACACACACACACACACACAATGTATAAACACATTACTCTAATTTACACACACACACACACACACACACACACACACTGTTTTCTGTTTGATGTGTTTTTAATATTAATGCACACTCTTATATTTCTGAATTTGTAGTAAATAACATTTTATTTGCATGAGTCATCGTGTGTGAGGGTCAGGAGAGGAGACTCGAGGGTCAGTGTATTGGATCAGTCAGAGGTGAAGCTGTAACTCTAAGTTCTCCTAATTTTCAGGTGAGGGAACTTTTTAAGTGACACGTAGTAACGAGTGACATTTTCACACCTGTTGTAACTCGAGGCAGAACAAGTGGAAGCTTCTTCTTCATACTGGAATAAACCACGTTTTTAACCAAGTTCTGGCTCCAGATTCGAAACATGCTGAGTTTGTACTTTCAGCTCATAGTCGGAAAGAACTAGGTCGAAAATTGGAGCATGCTTCGGCCTAGCACACTTCCTGTTTGCAGCATCAGCGAAATATGGTCAGGGGATGCGTGAAGATGTTTTATTAAGAGGGCAAACATTAATAACTAGTCTAAAAAAGCCAAAACACAAATTACCCAGACTGTTACCTCAGCATGGGGAGGAGACATAATGTAAGAGTTGCCCTCTGGGTGGGGGCAGTGGGAATTTTCAGGTTGAGAACAAAAGCAGAGCAACAGCTGGGTGGGAGCAGAACATGACCTTCTCCAAAGAACAGAATAATGTCCAAGATGGAGCTGGCAGGTATAGACAGAGCAAGAAGATGGAGTCACAAACTTGACATGGTCAGGATCTGACCTGAGATCATCTGGATTTCAGGGAGACACTTCGACATCCTCAGCAGGTCAAAGAAGCGACGTGACATCAAGAAAACCAAACAGTTCTTCTGAAAGGAATTTCATCTGTAAATACAGAAATCTGTCAGAAAAGCTCTCTAGATTCTGTGCATCTCAGCTCTGTCTCTGTGGGACCTGGACCTTGTTTTATTAATGTTAAACCGTAAGCTTCATTCTGCCACTTGTTCATGTGAAACACTGCTTCTAATTAAGCGAATTGTTTTTTCTGATCAGAGTTAATTAGCATACGGTGAAAAGCAGACTGTCTGCTGCGCCTGCGCTAATACAAATAATACAGTAATACACAGATAAAAAGGTTTCAGGTTTTACTAGAGATCACGTGTCATTCACTCATACAATCTGTGTGTGTGTGTGTGTGTGTGTGTGTGTGTGTGTCCTAAATAACAAAGAGGCCAGGCTACTATTGTGTGTGTGTTGTAAGATTTTAATATTTAATAATATCATCATGTTACCCTGGAACACTGACCCCCTGCCCTCAGATAAAACGAGGAAAAGAACGTCATTCTTAATCACACACACACACACACACACACACACACACACACACACACACACACACACACACACACACACTTTCTTTGTAAGATGTGATTTTGAAAGCCCATATTTTCCTCTTCTTTTTGGGTCTTCTGTCCACACAAAAGACAAACATCAATTGAAGACGTTTGATCCTCTTGAGGGTGCAGGGGTACGAGTGTCGCTCCATGAGAAAATGATGACCGATGTGAGCAAATTCATTTCTTTTCAGGAGGTTTTAAGAATGAATCTCTCAACTCCAAGTTCAGCAAGTAACGTACTTTAACACATTCCTTCATTCCTTCCGTCCTTCCTTCATTTACTCCCCCAAAATGTGGAATTATCAGGATTTATATTTTTGAAGGAGAATCGATAGGATTTGGGATTTTTCAACATGTCATTTTACTGAAAGTTGTATCCTGCATATAAACTGGTTTGTGGCAAATAAAAGGTCATGAATCTTGGATCCAATGCTATTGATTCTTTGACGTTTTGGTGCATGCGCAAAAAAAACACCATAAGCTGCCACAGTGACACTGCACTAACTCTCGTTTCATTTTTATACCCCTGGCAATGTTGTATATGTTTTTAAGTTTATTTAAAAAAAAAATACAAAAATGCATTTAAAGTGCGAGGCATAGACTAAACAAACTTGCGGTCCGTCCCTTAATGTGTTCCTGAAAGAACTCGGATTGTAACTTCTGTGTTCTGTAGTGTTTAAAGACTATAATCACACTCTTGATGTCACCCAAATGAGGATGAGGTTCTGCTTTTGAGTCTGGTTCCTCTCAAGGTTTCTTCCTCATAACATCTAAGGGAGTTTTTCCTTCACTACAGTCTCCATGCTGCTCATCAGAGATAAACACACACCATTCACCTTCACTGTTAAATTCTGTAAAGCTGCTTTGATACGATGTGTGTTGTGAAAAGTGAATAGAAATAAACTTGATGTGACTTGTTATATGTAACAGGACTGCAACTGAAAGAACCAAAGAGTTTCAATATAAATACATGTACCTCAACACCTCTACTATACATTTATATTATATATGGAACAGGAAGTAGGAGACCCAAACCTGAACTCTGACTGCAACCCAGTCCCCCTCACCGTCTCTCCTCCATCAGGTCCTGACTTTACTAACACTCTTGTAGCTGAATCAATCTCTACACATTCTTCAACACTTCTAGTGAAACATCTTCCCAGAAGAGTGAAGGGTATTCTAACAGTAAATGAAGACTCAGTATGGAATGAGATGTATAAAAAGAAATACAGAGCAATCCTATGTTCAGGTGTCCACAAACTTTTGATAATACAGTGTGTATATAGCTGAGGAACTGCTGTGTCACTGTTCTGCTCTCACGTGCCACAGCAGGTTTGGAGACAAATTCATTCTGCCTTCTTTCACTTTAAAAGACCAAACACACACGTGATCTTTTTATTCTTTATTTGTTTGTTTGTTTATATTCCAATCGACAGCCTTTTGAAGCACCTCAACCAATTTCCAGTGTGTATTAGTAACAAAATTACATCATCAGAAAAAACATGATTCACGGCCCCCAAATATCATACACTCATACTGACCTTGCCATAACACACACACACACACACACACACACACACACACACACACACACACACACACACACACACAGAGAGAGAGCCATTCAAAGTCACTCTGTCTTCCAGCAAGATGTGATAAGCTCAGCTATCTGGTTCACTTTAATAAGGTGTTAAAAGCCCCCACACACACGCACCCACCCACACACACACACAAACACACACACACACACACTTGAACCATCTAAACCATCATCTGAATACCCATACCACAACAAGATCCATCCTGGGAGAGCAGTTAAGTGATCACTTAAATCCATTTAGATATCACAGTCACGTTAGGGGGCCAGTATCACACACACACACACACACACACACACACACACACACACACACACACACACACACACACATAGAGGTGAAGCACTGTTTAAAGACAAAGAGACACAGTACAGGTTGAATGTGTGTGAGTAAGTCAGTAGGGTCACTGAGTTACATCCAGAATCTGTCTATCAGAATCTAAAAATGTTCCTCGTAAGTTCATGAATTGGTTTTTGGCTTGTACAATTCTTCCAGATGAACAAACTGAGGACCAGGGTTCATAATTCACTGTTACTCCAAGACCACAGAACAGAAGTCATGACTGGTGGAGTGTTGTGCAGTTTTGTGGCAGACATCTAAAGATTGGGATCAATACAAGATGTTTTTGATCTTATGATGACGATAGCAAAACGACAAAATAGCAAAAATATTTACATTAAAATGCTCCTATGAGACACTGAGAGACGTCGCCAGAGTGGACGCATTTCCCACTTTGTGAGGTGGTTAATTTCACCAGTCCACAGACTTACAGGGTCTCGGTGTTGGAACATGTATTTTATTCTGTGTTGTGGTTTCAAAGCCCAGTTTTAGCTCTAGTCTCTCTCCTTTCAGGGTTGGTCTGAGTCTGGGTCTGGGTCTGGGTCTGTGTAAGTCTGCATTGTTATTGTCTTGGTCTTTGTTGGTATGAGTTTTGGTGTTTAGGTGATATAAGGGCATCTGCCACATGGCTTAAACATCCTCAGCCTTTTCTTTGGTGTAACGTTGCTTGTTTTACTATCGGAAAGGGGTTTTGCTCTATTTTTAGTCTTGGTATGAGTCTCTGTTTTGCGTTGGTCTTGTTTGACATGGAACTTAAGCTTGTCTTATCTTCTGTCAGTGCTGCATCAGTATAACTGTATATACATGATATGGCACAAAGCTGGACACACAGATGTATCAGACATCTTTGGAAGCAGTGGTATAAAATTTCCATAAAAATTTCCAGCTCCATAAAGATCTGTTTTCCATGGATTGAAAGATCTCCTGCAATCTCTCTACTAGAGCTCTAAACCCTAAATGCTGACTGCACCCCAGGCCTCCTCACCTTCTCACCTCCATCAGTTCCTGACTTTACTACCACCCTTCTAGCTGAATGAATCTCCACAAAATCCAGTGGAACATCTTTGCAGAAGAAAAGAGCTCATTATACTTTTTGTTCTTGATTTTGCTTTGCTCATTTGAATAAAAGTGTTGGTTTTCTATTAGTTCAACTGATGAGAGTTGTTTTTTTTTACTTTGTTTGGTCTCTGTTGGTCTCTGATTGATGATTCTTGGTCTTCTTTCAGTGTCTGTATACTTTAGGTAACTGTCTTGGTCTCAGTTGTTGGTTTTGTTTGCAGTGAGGCTCAGTCTTGGCTGTGAGTTTTACCTGAATTACTGTGCAGAACCCTTCAGAGAGCCTAGCAAGAGAGACCAAGTGAGAGTGAAAGTGTGAGACGTAATGAGAGATGGAGATGAAAG
>MU551634.1:240104-264556 GCA_024362625.1 Silurus asotus | reverse complement strand
GGGTGTGACCTGTATTAATAGTTTTATAAATAAATACTGTTACGTGGTAAATTTCTACATATAATGATGTTTAGAGTTCATGGGATTCAAGAAGGGTTTACAAGTAGACCAGTGGAAACTGCTGGTGGTGGGGAGGTGGTTTGAAAGGGGGTCAGGGGGACTGTGGGGACTGTGTGAGAGTATAATTAATAGAAAGCCTGGGAAAACTGGGGAATTAGAACCACAACACACACACACACACACGTGGTAAATTTCTACATATAATGATGTTTAGAGTTCATGGGATTCAAGAAGGGTTTACAAGTAGACCAGTGGAAACTGCTGGTGGTGGGGAGGTGGTTTGAAAGGGGGTCAGGGGGACTGTGGGGACTGTGTGAGAGTATAATTAATAGAAAGCCTGGGAAAACTGGGGAATTAGAACCACAACACACACACACACACACACACACACACACCATGTATAATACTGTGACGAGAATAGAAAAGAAATCAAGAAACAATCAAAGCAGGACATGTTTTACTTTCCCCAAAGCATCTGTTAGCAAGAAGTTATTATATATATAATATATAATGTAATATAAAATACACCGTTTGTAACCAAAGCATTTCAGTTTGATGGCGTATCATTTAAAATCGAGCAGAATGCGCTTTTCATTAACCACAGCACCACCTTCAGGCTACAAACGAAACTACACTGATTGTTATAAACCAGTAAAAAGACCCAGCCACAGTGTGTGTGTGTGTGTGTGTGTGTGTGTGTGTGTGTCATATCATATATCATATGTACATGTGACTTATTATATGGATTATTAATAATATTATACACTACTACATATTATAATATAATTGTGTAATATTATTTCTATATAATAAAATAAATATATTATATTATTATTATTGATTCCTGCTGGAAAGTTCTAGTAGGAAATAAAGACTATACAGTGAGTAAAAGTTACAACACTTTCATTTTAACACTACTTAATTACTCAATTATTCAGTTTAAATATTTGTTTACATTTTTAAATAAAAAAAAAGAATGTGCATCATTGTGAGTTTATTATTATTATTATTATTATTTGTGTAATCATGTGTGTAAAGTGAAACCGATCTCATCTCTGCTTTGCATTTCTTCTTTAATGTCAGTGAGACTCTCAGTGCTGGTAGTTCGGACGATTTGCCTTTTATTATGATAAAACATTAAAGTATTTAAAACTGTGTGTTTGCACTGATGATGTCTGAAAAATGAAAATAAATAATAACTACAAGGCTGAATTTCATCCACGACAGAAAGAAAAATACTGAAATCAGGACCACATGAGTCGCCCACGAGCCTTTTCTAAAAAAATATCTGTTTGATACCTTGTTTAATTATTGTGAGAAATCATTAAGATGATCAGTGTCTTCACAGAGATCAGGGGTGTCAAACTCAGTGTCACATCTGACCCGATTACAATTATATCTGACCCACGAGATGATTTTATAAAGATCTATTATTATTGTTATTAATGTCCCGGCTGTATGAAGCGCTGATTACACAAAATACAGATCCCATAATGCAGCGCTTCAGCTGTCTTACCGAAAACTAGACCACCTGAGAACATTCCAGCTTCAATCAAATCGAGCTTCTGTTGATGTATTTAACTCTATTGTACAGTTATTGTGAAACAGCGCCTCACAGTGGTGAAGAGAAAAGTGGATTCTGATGTTTACTGACACTGGCCGTAAACCTACACAGTCTCACCCCACATTGTCACATATCGACGTTTCCTCGGATAGTGTAGATATCTGATGCAGAAGGGACAACCCTAACCCTAACCCTAACCCTAACCCTAAACCTAACCCTAACCCTAACCCTAGCCCCTTTGCGTCGCTTTTCATCCTAGATGGCCGTCCTATACACTTCAATGCAAACCCCTTATCTTCAGATTAGGGTTAGGTTTAGGGTTTGGATTAGAGTTAGGGTTTGGGTTAGGGTTAGGGTTTGGATTAGGGTTAGGGTTAGGGTTTGGATTTGGGTTAGGGTTTGGATTAGGTTTAGGGTTAGGGTTAGGGTTTGGATTTGGGTTAGGGTTTGGATTAGGCTTAGGGTTAGGGTTGGGGTAAGGGTTTGGGTTTGGGTTAGGGTTTGGGTTAGGGTTAAGATTAGGGTAAGGGTTTGGGTTAGGGTTTGGATTAGGGTTTGGGTTAGGGTTTGGATTAGGGTTAGGGTTAGGGTAAGGGTTTGGATTAGGGTTAGGGTTTGGATTAGGGTTAGGGTAAGGGTTTGGGTTAGGGTTTGGGTTAGGGTTAGGGTTTGGATTAGGGTTAGGGTTAGGATTGGGGTAAGGGTAAGGGTTTGGGTTTGGGTTTGGGTTAGGGTTTGGGTTAGGGTTAAGATTAGGGTAAGGGTTAGGGATAGGGTAAGGGTTTGGGTTAGGGTTAGGGTTCGGGTCATTTTAGGATTTGGACATGGCCAGGGGACAACCAATGAATCGGTCGTATGTAGTGGACATTTCGTAACATTATTATTTATTAAATACAGTATAAAAAATCTGATACATTTAATATTATAAATAATAAGTGTTTATTAATATAAATAATATTTATTATAAGTAATAAGTGATTAAGTGTGTAGGACGGCCATCTACATTGAAAAGTGACGCAAAGGGGCTCCATTCTGCGTCGGATGTGTACGCCATCCGAGGCAACGTTAATATGTGACGATGTGGGGTGAGACTGTGCTGGTAAACACGTGTGTGTGTGTGTGTGTGTGTGTGTGTGTGTGTGTGTGTGTGTTATTAGTGGAGTGAATGTGACTGTAATTAAGGAATTGAATCTGAGACTGAACTACGAGACAAAAGATCAGGAGAAGCTGAAGAACCTGAATGAAGAGCAGAAGATACAGAAAGGAGAAGAGTTAAAGAAGAATCTGACATTTCAGCAGATGTTTTTCACCAGAGAACAATCCCAAAGTGAAGCTGGTGTGAGAACAGAGGAGAAATCAGAGTCTCATCAGCAGGTTATTTACTGAGGGAGAGTTTCTGAAGAGCTGCATGATGAAGCTGTGACACGTCTGGTGTTCCACAGGAGATATTTTTATGGAGAGCAAAATATTTTGAGTTATTTAAAGTTAAAGTTTATTTATTCTGGAATAATATTCATGTCTGTTTGTATTTATATTTATGTTAAATATAAAAGTTTCTCCTGTTCGGCTCGTGACCTAAAGTGTGCTGTGAGTTTCGGCTCCTGTGCAGGTGAGGTTGACCCTGATAGAGATGAATATCATTCATTATTAATAAAATATCATTAAAGGTAAATTGAGCACATTTGTTATTTCAGAATTGTGTATCAAACTGTAGCTCTTCACATTAGTCGTTACTCAAGAAGAAGCTCTCAGTGTCAAAAAGGTTGGTGACCCCTGGTCTACTCTATACACATTATATAAACAGGAGGGAGGACCAGCACACAACCTTCTGCACAGGTGAGCCAGAGGTAAGCAGGTGTTATAATATTACACAGCTGGTCAGAAAGAAGCCTGAAGATCTTGGCATGCCAAGTTGAATCCTCTGAAGCATCTACAGGTGTGCTATTGAGATCATCATCACCAGCTCCATCACTGTTTGGTATAGAAGCTGCACAGTAAAGGAATTTAAGGCTCTACAGAAGGTGGTGAGAGCTTCACAGACCATCACTGGAACGGCTTTACCAACACTGGAGACCCTCTACCAAGCTAGAGTCAGGAGACCAATTAACATCATCAATGTAACCCTAGACACCCCAGCAGGAGGGTTTTATTTATTTGTTTACTTATTTTTGTCAAAACAAAATACTATCCTTTCAAAAAAAAAAAGAAAGAAAGAAATGATCAGGGGCACAAGGGAGAAAGCAACACAAAAAAGCAGAAAAAGAGCGATATAGAGGTAAGAAGCCCTGTGTCTGTGCAGTCCTTTTCTGCATTTTGTGCACACAACCCTTTTTACAATGGGAATATCAACAGGGATTTTTATGTTATTCACGGTATTACAAATGTGTGTGTGAGTGTGTGTGTGTGTGTGTGTGTGTGTGTGTGTGTGTGTGTGTCCTGACTCCACCTCCTGCACTTTCTCCTCTGTGGAATAAAGAAGTCAAAGTAAAAGTAAAAACTCAATTTTATGAAAAAAGGCAGTAAAACATTTCCAGGAGAAAAACACAGTAAGTCTAAAGCTGGAAGATGTGAATGTCAAAGGAGTTTTTTCATTCAAACTCTCTCTCTGTAGGTGTACAGGTTCCTCTGTAGGAGTAGAAATGTCCTCCAGAATGAGTGAGTCTGTGAAACAGGACATAAAGAAAGATGAGAGGTGAGTGAAGGTTGTGACTCTGTGAAAAATAGAAATGTTCTCACATTCACCAACACTAAACAGATCAGACTCTGATGTGTATCTGTGAAGAGTTGAATTCAGCAGCTTTGTCTCCAGATGTTCAAAACCAGCTGATTTAGATTAGACTACTGTAACGCTTTACATTGCTCTTCATTTACATTGTAGTTTAGAAGACTGTTTATTATTGCCTGATGTGACCACAAGAGGGAGACAAAAGATCCTGGAGATTTTCTTTCTGAAGAATTTCTCTTCTTCACTTGTGTGATACAGAATATAGCTCCATCTAGTGACAATTCCTGATATAACACCCATATGTGGTATTAGTTTTTCTCATTTGGAAAATACCTGAAAGAAACACCATATGATTTATTCATTTTGATAAAGTTCTACAATCACACAATTGAATGCAGCGTAACTGCTGACTATGCAAACCATGCTGACTCATTTTGCAAAATTATACACACGCTTCTTAACATACTAGTATGGGCTTCTCATCAACAACACAACTGTCTTGTGTTCCTAAAATCAGAACTCAGAATTAGTCGTAAAAGAGAGCTGCTGAATAAAATCACATCTCACCTGTGTGGCAGCACTTATAGCCTGTAAAGAGCACTGCACAGTTATATCTCTATTATACTTTAAAACCAAACACACATGATGCACAAGATCAATAAATATGTATTTATATGTATTTGTTTGTTGTTGAGTGTTTAAACTTTAACCAATACTACATTTCATGTCATCAATATAAACAGTATAAAATCACTATGAACAGTTTTACACTCGAGTCTCCTTCAGTGAACAGATGATAAACTCGATAAACCGTCATAAATCATTTAAAATAAAAAGATTTTCAGTTCTGTTCACTTTACATACACAATTCATGCTGAATTCATGCCATTGCAGCTTTTTCTCTTTTTAACACGACTGCATTTTTTTACAACTGATTTGAAATTGTTACTTTTTGGCTCAAACTGTTATAACTGACTGAAAATGTTCAAACTAAAAAAAGATGAATAGAATACCTTAAATAATATTCCTGCTTTATTTAAACAGTTTTTAATTATTAATTTCCAGCTTGACCATAACTGTAGAAGTGCATTTATAAGTTTATTGGTGTTTTAAATTTTGTGATTTGTATCAAATTGCTCTTAATTGAAAAACAATGCATATCCATTTAAAGTGGATTTGGTTTGTGTTGAATGAAGCACATATTAGTGTGTCTGGTGACAAAATAAATGTAATGTGGATATAAATAATTAACATTTACTGGTGTAAAGTGCAAAGCTACATAAATGAAAATGTAATAAATTGAAGAAGAAAATAAAGACTAATGTATATTTTCTAGATTTTGAAAAAGAATGCAGGTAAAATGTACAAATTCACGCGGAATGTAGCTTCTAATTTAAATAACTTTTATTTGGAAAGAAGAAACTAGACACATGTTTATAATTGGATGGTGTCTGATATTACACGCCTAATCAATCAGACTGATACAAATAATGTTTTAAAAAGTCAATCACACTGATAAAATGTACTTTTTACAAAGTCAGTCAGACTGGATGTGAAGACATCTCGAAATAAAACAACACTCTAAACCGAAAGGGAATTTGCAAACTCAACCATGTGAATCCAGGGAACTGTACTCCCTAAACTCCATCAGCATGTGGACTTTGCAGCAAGAGGAGCAAACATGCTGGATCTTGTTTACACAAACATCCCCGGCACGTACCGTGCGGAGCCCCGCCCCCATCTCGGATACTCAGACCACTGCTCTGTTATGCTAATTCCAGCATACAGACCGCTCATCAGACGCTCTAAACCGGTTCTGAAACAGGTGAAAACCTGGCCAGAAGGAGCTACTTCTGCTCATCACTACACGCTACAACCAGAAACCGTGGATGACTGCAAATGAGCGTGTGCTGCTGAAACAAAGAGACTCTGCCTTCAGAACAGGGGACAAGACGGCCTTAAAAACATCAAGGGCCAAACTGTCCCGTGCTATCAGAGAGGCGAAGCGTGCACACGCGAAAGAAAATCCACGACCACTTCCAGGACAGCGAAGACACCCGGCGCATGTGGCAGGGCATCCAGGCGATCACGAATTACAAGACAACATCACCTGTTTTTAACCATGATGCCTCCCTCTTAGATGCGCTGAACGACTTCTATGCCTAGTTTGAGGTACAGAACAATGTGAAGGCGAGGAAGACCATCCCTCCTCCCACTGACCAGGTGCTCTGTCTAACCACAGCTGAAGTGAGGAAAACTTTATGCAGAGTTAACCCATGGAAGTCTGCTGGACCTGACAACATTCCTGGCAGAGTGCTCAGGTAATGTGCAGAACAGCTAGCAGATGTCTTCACTGACATCTTCAACATCTCCCTGAGCAGCAACGTTGTTCCCACGTGCCTCAAGAAAACGACCATTGTTCCCGTGCCAAAGAAATCTACTGTCTCCTGCCTCAATGACTATCGTCCCGTCGCGCTCACACCCATCATGATGAAATGCATTAAGACCCAGCTTCCACTCTCCCTAGACCCCATGCAGTTTGCGTACCATCCAAACCGCTCCACGGACGATGCTATCTCCACAACCCTCCTGGCCCTCACCCACCTGGACAACAAGGACTCATATGTACGAATGCTGTTAATTGACTTCAGTTTAGCATTCAACACAATCATTCCTCAGCAACTGATCGAGAAGTTGAGCCTACTGGGCCTGAACACCTCCCTCTGTAACTGGATCCTGGACTTCCTGACTGGGAGACCTCAGTCAGTCTGGATTGGGAACAACATCTCCAGCACCACCAGACTGAGCACTGGGGCCCCCCAGGGCTGTGTGCTCAGCCCACTGCTGTTCACTCTGCTGACTCATGACTGTGTAGCAATGCACAGCTCCAACCACATCATCAAGTTTGCCGATGACACGACAGTAGTGGGTCTAATCAGCAAGAACGACGAGTCAGCATACAGAGAGGAGGTGCAACGGTTAACAGCCTGGTGTGGAGCAAACAACCTGTCTCTGAACGTTGACAAAACCAAAGAGATAGTACCAAGATGGCGGCGCATGCACAACGTGAGGCCCAGCATCTCTCCAGATTTTGCGATTTAGTAGCAATTTCTCCATCAACAGCAAGTTTATACACGCAGAACAGGCTTGCACACATCTCATACAGCCGAGAAGCATTACTAAACATCGGCAACACTCACAGAAACGGGCTTTCAACGGACTTTGAACTCCCTCGGGAAATTGCCCGAACACCGCGGACTGCTGATCCAGCTCGGCCGACAGTGAGACCACAGCGCCGGCGGCGATACCGTAAACAAAGGAGGGGGAAGCGAGGCGGCATCAGTGCTAAGCTAAGGCTAAACCCGCATCAACCATCGATTCCAAGCGTCTTCCTTGCCAATGTACGGTCTCTTGCTAATAAAATGGATGAGTTGCTGCTCCGGATATCATCAAACAAACGGATTAAGGAATGTAATGTCATGATTTTCACGGAAACATAGCTCAACAACAACATTTCCAGCAGCGCCATTGAGCTCGGGGGTCGCAGTGTTTATCGAGCGGACAGGACGGCAGAGGACTCTGGTAAGCGCAGAGGTGGAGGTCTGTGCATTTATGTTAACAACTCATGGTGCACGGACTCTACTGTTACTGAAAGTCATTGCTCTGTTCATTTAGAGTATTTGATGATTAAGTGCAGACCTTTTTATTTACAGAGAGAATTCTCAGCCATTGTTGTGACTGCAGTGTACATTCCACCGGATGGTAATGCTAAGCTAGCTATGGAGGAACTGCATGCAGCTATCAGCAAACAGCAGTCTGCACATCCTGAAGGAGCTATCATTGTCGCTGGAGATTTCAACCACTCCAACCTGAAATCGCAATGTCTCCTGCGCTACTAGAGGGGACAAAACACTGGACCAGGTATACACAAACATACCTGGGGCATACACGGCCATTCCCCTCCCCCACCTGGGTCAGTCTGATCACCTCTCTTTGTTCATGCTACCCAAATACACACCACTGATCAAACGTGTGAAACCAGCTGTGAGGACAGTAAAGGTGTGGCCAGAGGGGGCTATTTCTTCTCTACAACAACAGTTTCAGGATACTGACTGGAACATGTTCGCTTTACAGGCCACACTGGACTCTCACACAGACATGGACAGTTACACATCATCTGTTTTGGACCATATTAACACGTGCATTGACAATGTCACTACTGTCAAACACGTGAAATGCTTTCCTAACCAGAAGCCGTGGATGAACTCTGAAGTCCGTCTCCTGTTGAAAGCAAGAGATGCTGCCTTTAAATCTGGCAGTGCAGAGGACAACAAC
This sequence comes from Silurus asotus, assembly GCA_024362625.1. Lineage (NCBI taxonomy): Eukaryota > Metazoa > Chordata > Actinopteri > Siluriformes > Siluridae > Silurus > Silurus asotus. Next base: position 255,872 of record MU551634.1, on the reverse strand, counting down.
AGAGCCAGGTCCAACCTGAAAATGGGCATCAGGAAACCAAAGCTCACATTTAAACGCCACATAGAAGAGCACTTCCACAACTCTAACCCCAGACGCATGTGGAAAGGCTTCCAGTCAATCATGGACTACAAACCCACAGCTCAACTAACCAGCAGTGCCTTCCAACCGAATGAACTTAATCACTTTTTTGCTCGTTTTGACCAAAGCACAGGACATTTTACACCAACCACGGACTCTGCTACTGCTTACAGCCCACTTTCAATCTCAACAACGGACGTCTATTCAGTGTTCAGCAGAGTGGATGCACGTAAGGCAGCTAGCCCAGATGGCATACCAGGACGTGTTCTCAGAGCATGCGCTGGACAACTGGCACAGGTTTTTACTGACATTTTCAACCTGTCACTGGCCCAAGCCACGGTACCAACATGCCTGAAGACCACTACTATCATACCAGTGCCTAAGCTGCTAAATGCCTGAATGACTTTTGCCCAGTTGCATTTACCCCCATTGCTATGAAGTGCTTTGAGAAACTGGTCCTGAATCACCTCACTGCGGGCCTACCACCTACACTGGACCCATACCAGTTTGCCTATCGCCCGAACAGGTCAACAGAGGATGCAGTTTCCACAGCTCTTCATTCTGCTCTCACCCACCTGGATAAAAGCAACACGTACATCAGAATGCTGTTCATTGACTTCAGCTCTGCGTTCAATACAGTCCTCCCCACTGTACTGATCACTAAGCTCAGTGAACTGGGTATCTGCACCTCCACTTGCAGATGGATTCTGAACTTTCTCACCAACAGACCTCAATCTGTCAGGTTGGGAAACCAAGTATCCTCAACCCTAATTCTGAACACTGGCATACCGCAGGGCTGTGTTCTGAGCCCACTGCTCTACTCCCTGTTCACCCACAATTGTGCTCCTCTGTATAACTCCAACATCTTCATCAAGTATGCAGATGACACCACCGTGGTCGGCCAGACCGACAATGCCACAAAGACCAAAGAGCTCATTGTGGACTTCCGGAAATCCAACAGCAGGAGACATCAACCAGTCAACATCAACGGAACCGAGGTAGAGCGAGTCTCCAGCTTTAAGTTCCTGGGAGTTCACATCTCTGAGGATCTGTCATGGCAGCAGAACACATCAGCTCTGGTTAAAAAAGCACAACAACGCCTGTACTTCATGAGAAGTCTCAAGATTAAACTGACTTGAAATTTTTACTCTTTGGCTTAACTCATTTTAAAAGTACATCTTTCAGTCAAGTAGCTCAGTCAAACTTATGACTGAATAAAAATGTTTTAACTAAAAATAAATTATCAGAGTAACTTAGATAATATTCATGCTTTATTTAAATAGTTTTTGATTATTAATTCCCAGCTTGACCATAACTGTAGAAGTGCAATTATATGGTTATTGGTGTTTTTAATTTTGTTATTTGTCTTAAATTGCTCTTAATTGAAAAACAATGCATATCCATTTAAAGGGGATTTGGTTTGTGTCGAATGAAGCACATATTAGTATGTCTGGTGACAAAATAAATGTAATGTGGATATAAATAATTAACAATTATTGGTGTAAAAACATTATTGAAGGAAAATGTTATAAATTAAAGGAAAAATAACTACTTTCTAGATTTGAAAAAAGAATGCATATAAAATTTACAAATTCACATGGACTGTAGCTTTTAATTTAAATAACTTTCATTTTGAAAGAAGAAACTAGACGCACGTTTATAATTGGATGCTGTCTTCTGACATTACACGCCTAATCTTCCAGACTGATACAAATAATGTTTTCAAACGTCAATCACACTGATAAAATGTACTTCTTACAAAGTCAGTCGGACTGGATGTCAAGACATCTCGAAAATAAACAACATTCTTAACCGAAAGGAAGTGGAAATTGGCCGTGACGCAATGTGCATATCCTGGCAGAAACATTCACAAAATGCGTTAGAGCGTGTACGAAAGAGATCGCCTCGCCATTATCTAATAAACCTCGAACAGGTACGTGTCTATCCATTTTCATCAGCATTAGAAGCAATATTAGCCAACTGTTTTTAATATTTCGGTTGAGACTAATGTGTTTATGACAGCTAACGTTAACGTTAAGTGAACTGTTAACTTGTCCATCCATTTCAATCAGTGATATTAGAAACAATATTAGCCAACTGCTTTGTTATGTTAGCTGATACTAGTGTATTTATGACAGATTGCACGATTTTAAGTCTAAAAGAGCCACGCTTTCTATTTTGTTTGTTTTGGTTTTGTTTTTAATTTTAAACAGGTAATACATTTCAATATATTGCAATATAATTAATATTGCAATAATATTGTATTGTGACACATGAATCTCGATGATGTCATATCATGGCAACTTTGGTGATACACACCAATTGTTGACATTAATGTATTTATGACAGAATGTCAGATTTTTATGCCTGAAAGAGATCTCCACACCATCAACTGAATTAAACTGCAAATGAACAGGTACGTGTCCATCTATTTGCAACAGTGTTATTAGAAACAAAATTAGCCAACTGTTTTATGTTGATTGATAAACATATTTATAACAGAATGCCCTATTTTATGCCTGAAAGAGATCGCTGCTCCATCAGCTGAATTAAACCTCAAATGAACAGGTATGTGTCCATCCAGTTGCATCAGTATTATGAAACAAGAATGTTTCACTGTTTTATTATGATAGTTGATACTAATGCATTTATGACAGAATTCTTGATTTTATGTCTGATCGAAATTTCCGCACAATCAAGTAAAGTAAACTGCAATCTAACAGGTAACTCATCTCAGTCTAACAGTTCATCCGATTTTAGCCAACTGTTTTATGTCTGTTGATACAACAGTTTTTATGACACAATAGCCATAGATTTGTTGATAGAGCATAATTAATGTTACTATGTTACTATTGTTTCAAACTTCATGTTCATTTACAATAAAATAGCCTACATTCAAGTAAAACTCTGGAGCGTTATAGCTAACATTTTTGGAATAAGGAATTTCAAGACACAGAAACAGTCACATGACATTTTTAAAAAAAATTCCAGATTGTCTGACAATTTATTTTGTCTGGATTAACGTTAAAAGGCCCCTTCAGGTATGTGGAAGTGTAAGACCTGTGAGTTTTCAGCATCTTCTAGATCTACGTTGTAAAAACATTACAAGTTAAAGCATAAACACTTTGGCTGAAGCCATTTATTCCCATTCATGCATTAAAGCTGTCCTTGTACTTTTAAGACATGGAACGCTCTTTTGGTCTATCTAAGTAGAGTGCACGCAAATCATCAAAATCATCCTGCACACAGAACTGACTACATTCAGCTGTCACTTGTGTTCAAACAATGGGCTTAGCTGTGAGAAGGATTATTTTGTTCACATAAGTACACATTTGAAGAAAAATGAAGTGGTTACTTGTATTTTCTCAGGTTGTGATTTTCAAACAAATGTTTATGGTGCCTTTAGGTCTGTCAGGCGAAGAACGTGCCGGAAACCGAAGTAGATTCCACAAGGCTTTTAATGAGAAAAGCACAGGGCAAAGCACAAAAATAAGGAAACCCCAGGTTTGCTAAACCAGGTAAGAGCGGTGATCAGGCAGAAGCAAAACAAATAAACAATGCAAAGTAGTCCGACAGTGTTCTATCGCCTAAGCTGTAGAACGGACAATGAGCTGGTGGAGGGACGGAGGTTATATAGCATGGGAGCTGATGAGGGCCAGGTGTAGCTGATTGGTAAGTGGGAGAGTGGCTTGGAGTGATAAGTGAAGGTGTGGCTGGTGGATCCCTGACAGTACCCCCTCCCCCAGGGCCGGCTCCCGACGCCCTAACCCTGCGCCTGGGTCAACCCCGACCCCGGGGCGCTGGCCGAAGCCGATGAGCAGCGTGGAACTCCTCTAGGAGCGCTGGATCCAGGATGTTCTGCCTCGCCACCCATGACCGTTCCTCAGGGCCGTAGCCCTCCCAGTCCACGAGGTATTCCAGCACCCTGCCTCGACGACGAGAGTCCAGCACCTCCCGTACCGTATAGACCGAGGGTTGTTCCAACACTTCAGGCGGAGGGGGCCTGACCTCGCTGGGGCATTGGGCAGTCGGTGGATGGTGTGGCTTGAGAAATGACACGTGGAAGGTGGGGTGTATCCGTTACTGTGGCGGGAGTTCCAGACGGTATGCCACCTCGTTGACCTGCCTTTCAATCCTGAACGGCCCGATGTACCGGGGGCTCAACTTCCTACAGGGAAGCCGCGGTCGGAGATCTCTGGTGGATAGCCAGACCCAGCCTTCCGACCTTCGTGCATCCGCATGTCGCCGGGTTTCCCTCACTGCCCTGCGCAGCTGAGTGTGTGCAGCATCCCATGTCCGGACGCTCTCCCGAAACCAGTGGTCCACAGCGGGCACGTTGGAGGGCTCGTCGGACCAGGGAAACAGTGGGGGTTGGAACCCCAACATGCATTAAAAAGGCGTGAGACCTGTGGTGTCTTGGTGCAACGAGTTTTGGGCGTACTCCGCCCAGGGCAGGAACCGGCTCCACTCCTCCTGGTCCTGATGGCAATATGACCTCAGGTACCTCCCCAGCTCTTGGATCTTCCGCTCGGTCTGGCCGTTCGACTGGGGGTGGTAACCGGACGACAGGTTGACGGTGACTCCCAGTAGCCGGAAAAACGCCCTCCAGACATGTGAGGTGAACTGAGAGCCCGGTCAGACACCATTTCCTCAGGGAGGCCGTAGTTGCAGAAGACGTGATGGAAGAGCGCCTCCGCGGTTTCCAGAGCTGTGGGGAGGCCTCGGAGAGAGACAAAGCGGCAGGCCTTGGAGAACCGGTCAACGACCACGAGAACGCAGGTGAAACCCTCCGACCGTGGCAGGTCTGTGACAAAGTCTATGCCGATATGAGACCATGGCCTTTGTGGAGTAGGCAGGGGGACGGGTTTGCCCATTGGTAGGTGTCGGGGAGTTTTTGAGATGGCACAGATGTTGCAGCCTCGGACAAACTCGGCCACTGTGTTGCTCATACCTGGCCACCAGTATCGTCCTTGAACCAGACGCAGGGTCTGCCTCCTGCCTGGGTGCCCTGAACCGGGGACTTCGTGGACTGCTCTAAGTAAGGCCTGTCGACACTCTGGAGGAACAAAGGTCCGGTCCTCGGGACAACCAGGGGGCGTCTGTTCTCCTCGTGTGGCCCTGCGGATGTGCTCGTTATGATCGCCTCCCATATGATCGGGCTCATAATGATCGTCAGAGGCAAGATAGGCCCAGGCTCGGTGGGTTCCTCAGGTCCATACACCCTGGAGAGAGCATCGGCCTTGCCGTTCTTTGATCCTGGCCGATAGGTGATGCTGAAATTGAACCGGGTAAAAAAGAGAGCCCACCGTGCTTGGCGAGGATTTAGGCGCTTGGCCTCACGGAGGTACTGAAGGTTCTTGTGATCCGTGATGACTATAAAAGGATGGACAGCCCCCTCCAGCCAGTGTCTCCACTCCTCCAGGGCTAGTTTGATGGCTAGGAGTTCCCGGTTGCCGATGTCGTAATTCTGTTCTGCTGGAGACAGCTTTTTTGAGAAGTAGGCGCAGGGATGGAGTCGAGGGGGATTCCCTGAATGCTGGGAGAGGGTGGCCCCTACGCCCGTGAAAGATGCGTCCACCTCGACAACAAACGGGAGCTGGGGTCAGGATGATGGAGAAGCGGAGCGGTACAGAACCTCGTGCGTAGCTCCTCGAAGGCCCTTTGTGCTTCCGGGGTCCAGGAGAGAGTCTTGGCTTTTCCTCGCAGGAGAGACTTGAGTGAGGCGGAAACCAGTCTAAAACCTCCAATGAACCGGCGGTAGAAGTTGGCGAAGCCAAGAAACCTCTGGAGTTCCTTGATTGAGGTGGGAACGGGCCAATCCCGTACTGCCATCACCTTCCTTTCATCCATCCTGATGCCTGCTGCATTGATGTTGTAACCCAGGAACTGTATCTCCGAGCGATGGAATTCACACTTGGGAAGGTTGAGAAACAGTCGGTGTTCTCGCAGCCGGTCTAGGACCTGGGTGACGTGCTTGTGGTGTTCTTGCAGCATCCTGGAGTAGATCAGGATGTCGTTGATGTAAACGATTACAAACCGATGGAGGAAGGGACGGAAAACCTCGTTCATACAGTTCTGAAAGACCGCCGGAGCAATTGAAAGGCCATACGGCATGACCCGATACTCATAATGACCAGAGGGAGTAATGAACGCCGTCTTCCACTCGTCCCCTTCGCGGATGCGCACCAGGTTGTACGCGCTTCGGAGGTCCAGCTTGGTAAAGACGCGAGCCTCACATAGTTCTTCCAAGGCCGCTGGGACCAGGGGGAGCGGGTATGGAAGCGGGGCGATCTGTGCATTTAGGCCCCTGTAGTCAATACAAGGGCGCAGACCCCCGTCCTTCTTAGCCACGAAGAAGAAGCTAGAGGCCGCCAGGGAGGAAGACTGGGTGATGAAGCCCTGTCGGAGGGCCTGTTGGATGTAGCCCTCCATGGCTTGGTGTTCCGGGGCGGACAAGGGGTAGACCCGCCCCTTTGGTAGCTTAGCTTGGCTAACCCAGGATCACGTCCACTGTCGAATCCTCCAGTACGAGCAGTTGAATCTCTTCTTGGTGTAGCACTCCGACTTGGAGGACAATAGGTGGAGCACAGTACTTCACCTTGCCCTTCCCTAATGGTCGTCCCTGGATGGTCTGGACGGCCAGTTCCTGGGATCCCCTCTGCCGGCGTAGCTGGAGGCGTTCTAGACACGCCTGGGAGATGAAGTTCCCCGCGGATCCTGAGTCGACTAGGGCAGAAGCCGATAGAGAGAGAGCAGGGGTTACTAAGGTGACCCTGAGCGTAGACAGGTGAGTAATGTCAGAAGAAAGGGTGACAGTACTAACCGTCTGACGAGGAGCCCTCACTGGGCATTGGGCCACGCGATGTCCTCTCTCTTCACAGTAGAGGCAAGCTCCAGCCGCCCACCGGCGCTCCCTTTCTTGCCGAGACAGCCGCTGTGACCCGAGTTGCATGGGTTCTGGTTCTGGAGTTGTTGGTACTGCCATAGCCTGTGCTGGTTCGACCTCGGGGGATTTGCAGGCTGCCAGGTGTTGAGAGACTCGGATGGATCTCTGAATAAAAGCCTCAAGCCCCAGAGAGTCATCATAAGTGGCCATCGCCAGCCGGAGCTCCTGATTTAGGCCTCTGCGGTATACAGCCAACAGCGCTTTCTCATCCCAAGCAGCAGATGCCGCCAGAGTGCGGAAGCGGAGGCTGTAACTCGAAACGCTGTCTGTCCCCTGGTGGAGATTGAGCAGCTGATCAGCGGTTGAGGTATCCCCGGGGGCGGTGCTAAATACCTCGGCAAAATGACTCGTGAACGCGGCGTATGACGTCAGGGCCGGGCTCGCTGCGCTCCAGAGCGCTCTTGCCCACGCTAGTGCTCTTCCGGTGAGCAGCGACATCAGAAACGCGACCTTTGCTCGTTCGCTAGGAAAACATTTTGCTCGCATCTCGATGTAGATGACCGCCTGGAGCAGGAATCCCTGACATTCCGCCGCGTTTCTGGAAAAAGACGCTGGAAGAGCCATCGGGCTGCCAGATGACGGAGGGGTTTGGTGCGTGGCTTCCGGCCGGAAAGCCTCTCGAAGCGCGGCGGTGAGCTCCCTCACAAACTCGGACGTGGCAACGGGCTGGTCCTCCGCTGACCCGGACGCGGCAGCGAGCTGGTCCTCCATGCTGAGGTAACGCGGTTTCTTTTCTTCCGTGTTAGGTGCCCCTCGGTTTGTGAGAGGTCCGTTCTTCTGTCAGGCAAAGAACGTGCCGGAAACCGAAGTAGATTCCACAAGGCTTTTAATGAGAAAAGCACAGGGCAAAGCACAAAAATAAGGAAACCCCAGGTTTGCTAAACCAGGTAAGAGCGGTGATCAGGCAGAAGCAAAACAAATAAACAATGCAAAGTAGTCCAACAGTGTTCTATCGCCTAAGCTGTAGAACGGACAATGAGCTGGTGGAGGGACGGAGGTTATATAGCATGGGAGCTGATGAGGGCCAGGTGTAGCTGATTAGTAAGTGGGAGAGTGGCTTGGAGTGATAAGTGAAGGTGTGGCTGGTGGATCCCTGACAAGGTCCCACAAAAACAGAAAACACACTCCCCATTTATTGAGTGATTTCATGTTTGGTGTAGTGTCTACGTCAAGGGCACACGAGTCTGACAGTGACGTTCATGAATGTGTACAGGTTAATGAGGTTGCTTCTGATAATGTACATTTACACAGTAGTACAGCAGTTCAGGACCTACCTGCTGTTATTGTTGAACATTTTGCAAAGAGGATGTGATAAAAACAATACTCGAAAAGTGGCTGGAAAAGAAGCCTTAAATATAAAATGTCAAATTACAGAACCAAGCTGCGGAATCTTGGTTGTAGTGAAGTAACCATTAATTCCATGAAGCCCAAACCTACAGGTATAAGCAATCCAGCTTTTGGTGTCAAGAAGCCACGCAAGGCTGAAGTTAACTTTTGTCCCTTATTTCTTCCTGGTCAAACTCCTGACAGTATGGAGCAAGTCAGAGTCTCCCTTCTTTCTGAGGTTAAGAAGAAGAACCATGAGCAAACTGAGAAGATTAATGGACATTTCTTTTGCATTGAGAAGACAAGAGGTTGTCAAAGAATCTCCACTTATTGCTGACTTTAAGAGCAGATGGCCAGCTTTGTTCCCAGAAAATTAGGTAATTCAGCTTAATGTCTTTAAGTGGGATTAAAAAAAATATATATATATTAAAATGTCAATAACTCAAATAAAATCATTACAACATATAAGATAGCTGGAGTAAAAGTCTTGTGTCTGTCTGTGGTCCATCAACATTGTTATAAGCATAGACAGGAAATACACTCAAGTTACTTTACACTAGAAAATGCAGTATCCATTTGTACATAAACTGCAGTAGTGTAGTTTGTATTATTGATAATACATTATTTAACCATATGATTTACACGTTTTACTCAGCAGTTTAGTGGAACAGCAACTGGATTTTTTTTGGATACTTTAGTTGTGACGTTTTTCTCTGTTTTAGGTTTGTGCTGAATTCACTCACATAAACACTGTAGTCTTAATTTTAAAATTCTTCTCAAAGCTAGATGAACACAATCCAAATCTTTTGAGGATCTTTGCCAAGAGAGGTGGAGCTCAGGGGCCACAGATAAGGAAACTTCTCATGCCACTTACATGGGCATGGCCATGAAAATAGTTTTAATAGATGTATCAATCAGTTGTTTCTTACTTATGACTTGTGATAACTTGATAATGTAGTAGTTTATAGGTACGTGTTGCTAATTTTCTTTCGTTTCCCTAGTGTGCCTGCATTATTGTTAAGAGGGAAGTGTGTCCTTGAATCCCTGTTTGTCTACCAAAATGAGGATCCTGACAATCTAATCAAGGAGTTCATGGTATAATTGCCTCAATATTGTTACAGAGACACTTTGTGTAAAACAATGTATTTTATATTATAATGTACTTTGTTCTGTTTTTAGGATGCAGATTTTTACAATGCTCAAGCTGCACTCAAAGAAATGTTAATCATAATTAGGGCCTGCACCAGAGGTGCGAAGCCCTATTGTTTTCCTTAGAATTTATTATTATTATTATTATTTATTTTTTTTTTTACACACATTGGTCATTAGAGGTCCCTTAACATACTCGAAAACTCTTGAAATTTGGCACACACGTCAGAGTCCTTTGTCACTAGAGCCGGACAAAGGCTGGTATACAGGCGTGGCAGGGGGGCTCTGTAGCGCCCCCTGTAATTAAAAAACAAACATTCGTGCACAGATCGGGCAATTATGTTCGCACAAGTACGAAAGTTGGTACACATATAGATCTCATCGACCCGAACAACTTTCGCCCTCTAAACTATGAGCTACGCCCAACAGGAAGTCAGCCATTTTGGTTTGTTTTATAAGCGCATGCAGTGAACTTTTAAATACTCCTCCTAGGAAATTCATGCGATTGACACCAAATGTGGCGAACATGATGCCGAGACATTGGACTTGCTGAATTGCGAAGGGATTTTTGATATCTCGAACGGTGGTGCCATGGCGAGGCGACGAATTTATGGCGAATTCGGAGAACAGGAAGTGTTTAATATCTAAAGCAAAAAATGTCTTATGCGGACGACACGCGGTGTGTATGTTCGGCCAAGGATCTCGATCGCATCGATGTGCCTATTGTGAATCTCGGACATAGCGCCACCAACAGGCACCAGGAAGTGTGTCAGTCACAAAAGGTGGATTTTTTGACAGTTGCATGTGGTGAACTTTTAAATACTCCTCCTAGGATATTAATGCGATTGACACCAAACATGGTCAACATGATGCTGAGACATTGTAGATGATAAATTGCGAAGGGATTTTTGATATCTTGAACATCGTTCCCATGGCAACGCCTCAAACTTTACTTTTATTTCAGGCATATTTAAGGCTTTTGGCGTGCTTAGATCATCTTGAAATTTGACACATACATCACATTTGACAAGTCACATACATCACAAGTGTGGACAAAAAGGTCAGACAACGGTGTGTCTCTTAAGTGGCTCACTAGTGCCCCCGTTTGTCTAAAATGTGGGGTTTCTTTTACCTACAGTCCCCAAATGAGTCAGTAACAACATAAAATAGTCCACTGATATTTACCCAATTGATGCACTTGCCCACCGTGCATTGTTTTCTGGGAGGCACCGTATAGCGACTCACAAATGTGCGAGGGCCCGCCATCGCTGCTTGCAGCTATTTTTTTTGTTATCAGATGTGAAGGATGTGACGTTGATGATGAACCTGCAGATGTTGGACTGATTCTTGAAGGGGTTTTAGCACTAGAAGATCTTGCTTATGTAGCTAATGGTGTTGCTATGTTAATTGGCCTAATATATGCCTTAGACCTAAGTTATCCGAAGGAGCTTCAATACACCTTTAAACTGCAAAAAGTGTTCCTGGAGCTTGAAAGACACAAACTCTCCAACAAAGTTCAAGCACTCAAGACCAAACTTGGAGTGCTCACCAACTAAAACTCAACCCCAGCAAAACAGAACTGCTGGTTATCCCAGGTGATTCATCTCCAGGTCAAGATCTCCAAATAACACTTCATGACTCTCTGCTCTCCCCTTCAGCCACTGCTCATAACCTTGGGGTACCTATGGACAATGAACTGTCCTTCTTCCCACATGTCGCTAATGTTGCTCGTTCCTGTCGATTTCTTCTCTATAACATCCGAAGGATTCGACTATTTCTGTCCATACAGGCTGCCCAGGTGCTTGTTCAGTCTCTTGTCATTTCAAGACTGGACTACTGCAGCTCTCTGCTGGCAGGTCTTCCCCTGAACGCTATTCGTCCACTGCAAATGATCCAAAACACAGCTGCACGACTCGTGTTCAATCTGCCCAAGTTTTCCCACACCACTCCACTGCTGCTCCTTCACTGGCTTCCAGTAGCTGCAGGTATCAGATTCAAAACACTGATGATCACCTACAAGGCCAAAAATGAACCAGCACCATCTTACCTCAGTTACCTCATCACATCTCGCACTGCACCACACTGTCTGAGATCCTCCAGCACTGCTCCACTGGTACCACCTTCTCTCAGAATGAGAGGTAAGTACACTTTAAGGCTCTTCTCTGTTCTGGCACCGAGGTGGTGGAATGAACTTCCCCTAGATGTCTGTACAGCAGAGTCCCTGATTATCTTCAAGCGAAGACCTTCATCTTCCTGAAACACTTAAATTAACACTTTCCAAGTTTGTGGAATTCAAGAGGTATATTTATATTAAGTTGTGTACCAGTGTAGATTTATTCATTACTAGACTCAAAGCACTTTTGTACGTTGCTAAGGGTGATAAGGGCGTCTGCTAAATGCTGTAAATGCTGTGTGTGTGTGTGTGTGTGTGTGTGTGTGTGTGTGTGTAGGTGAATAAGTGTGAATAAATTTGTATTAATGACTGTCTGTTTTCATTTTGTCATTATAAGTAAAGAATACAGAATATTAACTAAAATATTAAGAATACATTGAGTGAGGTGTGTGTTCTATTATTACGCAGCTCTTGGTGTGTATCTGGTGTGGTAGGCATGTCATATCATGTATGTAAATCATGTGGGTAGGTATGTTCGATGTTTATCTGGTGTGTTTCTCCTCCTCCTGCATAAACCAGTTTGTCCAGTTGGAGTGAAAGCAAAAGTTTGTTGAATGTAAAAAGAAGAAGCTGAAAGTTTCCAGGAGAAAAACACAGTAAGTGTAAATCTAAAGTTTTAATATGTGAATGTTCTGATTCTACACTAGATGAAGTTCAGTTCAGGTGATTTATAACTAGTCTCTCTCTCTCTCTCTCTCTCTCTCTCTCTCTCTCTCGCGTTGCATGACGGAAGCGTAGGGTGTGTGAGCGATTCACGAATGAGCAGAGCGACTTTAATCTCAAGTTTATTTATTTATTTATTTATTTACTCTTTTTTCTTTATTTTCTCTTGTTCCTACTCTCTTTATTTCCCCATTTTGATCTGCGTGTACTGCGTGGAGTGTTTATAGTGTAGATGGTGTAAATAGTGTGTTGTGAGTGTTGGTGAGCTCCGTGGCGAAGGGTGGAGACGGCGTCTCACTCGAACGGGTGTGGCATCTCTCTCTCACTCTGCCATGGGGTCAGGGTCATGGGGTCTGTGAAAACTTCTGTATGTTCTGGTCAAAGTGGCAGCAATAGAAGGAGTTGTATGATGACATTGTTCAATGGTGGGAAGTAGGGAAAGCACAAATTCGAGTGTTCTGTCAGGACTACACTGCACTCTCAAATAGCCTTACCGAATCAAATCAACCATCAAAACCCTGGAGAAGGAAATCACCAAAACTGAGTATGAACTCATCAACAAAGACTCCGGTAAAGTGGGAGAGCTGAGAGAAAAGAAAAAAGCCCTGGAATCACTGTTCCATGAACAAGCAAAGGGAGTTTTTGGGTTTTATTTAAATATGACTTGCTTCTAGTTTACAGGACGGTCCACACAAAGAACAAGCTACCAATCAGCTGCAGAAGAGAGGTTTTATCCCTATTACCCAAAAGACTACTGAAGAACTGGGGACCAGTGTCGCTGCTGTGCACGGACTATAAGATTCTTGCGAAGTGTCTTTCAAACAGACTAAAACTGGTTTTAGAAAACATTCTTAATAAATACCAAACGTACTGTGTACCGAACAGAACAATAACGGACAACCTCTTCCTTATGTGTGACGTAATTACGTTAGCCAGCGACAGTAACACAGATGTAGGACCGTTCTCTATTGATCAGGAAAAAGGCCTTTGATAGAGTCGATCATCAATATTTATTTGAAAACCTTAAAGCCTTTGGGTTGGGTGAGAATTTTATTTCATGGGTGAAATATATACAGGAGCTGCTCCATTGTTAAAGGTGGGGGTGGGCTAAGCTGCCCGGTCCAGGTGCACAGGGGCATCAGGCAGGGCTGCCCGTTATCAGGTCACTTGTATTCATTGGCAATTAAGCCACTACTTTGCCAGCTAAAAGAGAAATGACAAGGGTTTCGTGACAAGGTTTTGAAAACAGACTAATCACCTTCTCCTCCTATGCCGATGATGTCATTGTATTTATTAGAGGTGACAGTGATGTATTAGTTTTTACAGAAGTTTTATCCAACTATGAAAAAGTCTCATCAGCTAAGGTGAATTGGGAAAAGAGTGAAGGCTAGCTAATAGGTGACTGGCATGGAAAGACGCCTCCAGTACTTCCAGGTGAAGTCAAGTGGGGAAGGGAAGGTCTGAAGATTCTGGGTGTACATCTAGAGAAAGAAGACTACATGCAGAAAAACTGGGAAGGCATGGTGGAGAAAATGTGTGACCGGTTGTCTCGATGGTCCTGGGTGCTACCGCAGCTTTCATACAGGGGTCGAGTATTGGTTGCAAACAACCTGGCCGCTTCAGCACTGTGGCACAAAATGAGCGTTCTGGATCCTCCAGCAGCATTGTGTAGGCATTACAGAAGAAGCTAACTTACTTTTTTTGGGCCGGACAGCACTGGATACAAGCTGCTGCACCATACCTTTCTGTCCTGGAGTGGGGGGGCAGGGTCTGATGGACATCAGAAACAGAATCAGGACCTTCAGACTTCAAGCTGCACAAAGACTTCTGTACTCAACACCATGCTGGGCAGACACAGCTCACACCCTGCTCTAAAAGGCGAACATTTTTAGATACGAAAACTTTTTAACCAGACTGTGCAGATCTGTTCTAACAGCCTGGACACACATTTTTAACCTTTCAAATTCTGGACACTGGGGAGAGAATGAACCTCTCTTCAACAACCCACAAATCCGAGCAAGGATACTGGAACACAGGAGCCAGACTCATCTGTTTGGGCCAGATTCGTCTCCCAAAGGCTGCTGGAGATCCCTGTACAAAACTCCGATAGAGAAACGCACTGCGGAAGCTACGAACAGACACGTGGCACACATCGACCCCACCATAGGGAGGGAATGTATCTTCTGTAACACAGAAGAATCAGTAGACCACCTGTTTCTACACTGCTGCAGGCTGAGACGACTGTTCAGGGTGTTAAAGGGACGGGACAGAGACCTGGGCAGTAACTTCAGTGAAGAGCTTTTTATCTTTGGGCCTAAATACGTGAGCACAGACAGAAAAATTGTCTGCCTAATAAACTTCCTAATAGGAGAATCAAAGCTGGCGATTTGGTTAACTAGGAAGAGGAAACTCAGGAGCGAAGGCACAGTAGATCCTGAGGTGATGGTTAGAGCTCTAATATCTGCTAGGCTCAGGGCGGAGTTCACATATTTTAAACTAACACACAATCTGGATGGTTTTGTTAATGCCTGGGCACTGAATGATGTCTTGTGCACACTGGACCAGGATACACAACTGATTCTAAATGTGTGATGTTTTGTCCTCATTTAAGCCAAGTGTCATTTTTAAAGGGTGCATAAGCAGGTTTTAATTTTGTTACATTATTTTATTTATTTTTTAAATTTTTATGCACACACCAGGATTTATTCATCAATTTTGCTTTCTCCTTTTACCTATTTATCCATTTAAATATTTATGAAAGCGTCTGTTCATCTGTGCATTTATTTATTTATATTTCTTTCCAAGCATGTAATCTATAGTTTAGGTACTAAGGTGAAATGTTAACTAAATTTGAAAAAAGAAAAATAAAGGTGTGTTAAAAGTCAAGTCTCTCTCTCTCTCTCTCTCTCTCTCTCTCTCTCTCTCTCTCTCTCTCTCTGTGTAGGTGTACAGGTTCCTCTGTAGGAGTAAAAATGTCCTCCAGAATGAGTGAGTCTGTGAAACAGGACATAAAGAAAGATGAGAGGTGAGTGAAGGTTGTGACTCTGTGAAAAATAGAAATGTTCTCACATTCACCAACACTAAACAGATCAGACTCTGATGTGTATCTGTGAAAAGTGAGGAGTGAAGAGTTGAATTCAGCAGCTTTGTCTCCAGATGTTCAACACCAGCTGATGATTAGTGACATTAAGCTACTGAGCAACACGTCTAACCCCAAGTTGTCCCTGTAGCTGGATAAAGTATGAAGGTTAAAGAATGGGATCAGTGTTAATAAGAACATCATCAGATTTTAACTCCAGTTTCATTATTCAGTGTTGCTGCAGAACAGTAATAATGATGCAGTGGTTGTGTGTGTTTAGTCTGATTCAGGGTAAGAGATCAGACTCACCTGAACCCAGCTGTGTGTC
Source organism: Silurus asotus (assembly GCA_024362625.1). Classification (NCBI taxonomy): domain Eukaryota; kingdom Metazoa; phylum Chordata; class Actinopteri; order Siluriformes; family Siluridae; genus Silurus; species Silurus asotus. Next base: position 240,130 of record MU551634.1, on the reverse strand, counting down.
CATGAAGAGTGAACAGTCAATGGGTC
>MU551634.1:211719-239707 GCA_024362625.1 Silurus asotus | reverse complement strand
GGAGGATGAGGAGGATCAGAGCAGTGTCAGAGAGGGAGTGCTGAAGATCACACTGCACTTCCTAAAGAACATGAAGCACACAGATCTTGCTAACACACTGCAGAACAGTAAGAGCTCATGGGGTTCTAACATCACTTTATCTTCAGAGGAAGGAAACTGCTGTACATTTATTAAACACATCTCATCATAATGATGTGCTTTTATCAACACAATATAATAACACATCAGTACTGACATTCCATATGATATACAGCTATGAAAATATCAGTAGCTCACAGAGATGATCAGAGAGTTTACATTTTATTCTTCTTTTTATCAGAACTCGTCTCTGTGTACCAGCGAAAACTCAAATCCAAACTGAGAGAGAAATGTCAAAGAATTACTGAAGGAATCTCACAGCATGGAAGCTCAGCACTTCTGAATGAGATCTACACAGACCTCTACATCACAGAGGGTTGGAGTGGAGACGTCAATAATGAACATGAGGTGAGACAGATTGAAACAATGTCCAGGAGACCAGCAACACAGGAGACACCCATCAAATGTACTGATCTCTTTAAAGACAAGTCCATCAGAAGTGTTCTGACTAAAGGAGTTGCTGGAATTGGAAAAACAGTCTCTGTGCAGAAGTTCCTTCTGGACTGGGCTGAAGGAAAAGCAAATCAGGACGTCACCTTCATGTTTCCACTTCCCTTTAGAGAGCTGAACCTGATGAAGCAGAAACATCTCAGTCTGATGGATCTTCTTCATCACTTTCTCCCAGAAATAAAAGAATTACGATTAATAGACTGTGAGAGGAATAAAGTGGTGTTGATCTTTGATGGTCTGGATGAGTGTCGACTTCCTCTAAATTTCCAGAACAATGAGAGATTGTGTGATGTGACAGAATCAGCCTCAGTGGATGTTCTGCTGACGAACCTCATCAAGGGGAATCTGCTTCCCACTGCTCTCCTCTGGATCACCTCTCGACCAGCAGCAGCCAATCAGATCCCTCCTGAGTGTGTAGACCAGGTAACAGAGGTACGCGGGTTCAGTGATCCTCAGAAAGAAGAGTACTTCAGAAAGAGGATCAGTGATCAGAGCCTGGCCAATAAAATCATTACACACATGAAGTCTTCCAGAAGCCTCTTCATCATGTGTCACATCCCAGTCTTCTGCTGGATCTCAGCCACTGTTCTAGAGAGAATGTTGGGTGAAGCAGAGAGTGGAGAGATCCCCAAGACTCTTACTCAAATGTTCACACACTTCCTGATCTTTCAAATTAAACACAAACACCAAAAGTACCATCAGAAATGTGACCCTGATCCTCAGCAGACCAGAGAGAGTATCCTGGCACTGGGAAAACTGGCTTTCCAACAGCTGGAGAAAGGAAACCTGATCTTCTATGAGGAAGACCTGAGAGAGTGTGGGATTGATGTGAGAGAAGCATCAGTGTACTCAGGAGTGTGTACTCAGATCTTCAGAGAGGAGTTTGGGCTTCACCTGGGGAAGGTGTTCAGCTTTGTACATCTGAGTGTTCAGGAGTTTCTGGCTGCTTTATACACATTTCTCTCATTTATCAACAAAAATATTAATAAACAAAGAATCAACGATCTGTCTGATCTTTTTACCAAATCAAACATGTCTGATTTCCTGAGGTGTGCAGTTGACAAGACCTTACAGAGTGAGAATGGACACCTGGACCTGTTCCTCCGCTTCCTTCTGGGTCTCTCACTGGAGTCCAATCAGAGTCTCTTACGAGACCTACTGCCCCAGACAGGAAGTAGCTCTCACAGCAAACAGGAAACAGTCAAGTACATCAAGGAGAAGATCAGAGAAAATCCATCTCCAGAGAAATCCATCAATCTGTTCCACTGTCTGAATGAACTGAATGATGATTCTCTAGTACAGGAAGTACAACGTTACCTGAACATCAGTAATTCCAAGTGTCTCACTGGAGTCAGACTTTCTCCTGCTCAGTGGTCTGCTCTGGTGTTTGTGTTGCTGAACTCAGAAGAGAATCTGGATGTGTTTGATTTGAGTAAATATGACAAATCAGATGAATGTCTTCTGAGGCTGCTGCCAGTGGTCAAAGCATCCAGAAAAGCTGAGTAAGTCATTTTAAAATGATTTCATAAATGTGTTACTGATTCCATAAATGTAGTTATTATTTGAGATGAACACTAATGACACTGCACTGATTATGATCATGATGATCATTCATTACTCCAATCAGGTCTCTGTTATTCTGTATGGAAGGAGAATGAAGGAAGTCAGGGTGGGACATATAGAGAAGCCTCTCCAGCGTTTTAAATAGTTATTGTGAATTATTATTATGACCCGTGACTGCTACAATGATTTTATTTATTCAACATCGTCCACTTAAGCAGAGGAATAAGCAGAGCTGGAAATGAATGAATTATATTTTATTGCATTACAGTAAATTGAGTATTTCTTTTGCGTACTTTAATTTTTTTTAAATCTGTCATTTTACTTTTGCTAATGTGTGTTTTATTTAATGTATTTTTACATTTATTTTTAATCATATACATTACTAAGTAAAAATATATAAATAAAAATAATCTAAGGGGGTAAAAATCACAGCCCTGAAACTACTGTGTGAGCATGGAGCTTCACAAACCGACTCCAAGAAAACCATTAGTACACACCAAGATCCTTCTGCTCAAGAATGCACATGAACAGACCCATCTGGGCCCGGTTTTTCAAAAGGTTTAATCCGGATAAAATTTATCCTGATTTAGTAATACTTTTTTTTGCAATGCGTGATCACATAATCCATCTTACTTCTTGAGCCAGTTTTTCAAAGCAACATCGGATTGGATCAATCTGATCCGGATAGGAACTTTTCAGGATCACCAAATCTGGATAACCAGTGCTCAAACAGGATAAGAAAAAAACAAAGTAGAACGATAGATATGTAAAGTGCAACAAGTAGAATGGCCAGTGTGGGGTCAATATAAGTTTATTATTTTTTTAAATGAAATCACACACATTTAAAAGAAACTAAACACAAGAAAAAGCCCACTCCATCCTCTTCCAGCGGTCCACTCATCTGAGACCTACAACACAAACACTGTACATTGAGGATATTTATAACAAGTTTCAAATATAGATGTATTAAATAAAAAAAAAAAAGACAATGTCAAATACTCCACAATAATTTCAGACTTCCTCATCTGATGTGGAGAGACCAGCTTGTCTCAGCGTAGCCTTTAGGAGGCGGATCTCAAGTCTTGCCTTGGTTTGCTGCCGTTTGGTCAGAGTCAGTTGTTCCTCTGCCAGATGAAGCTGTGCTTCTGCCCTTTCAGTCTCTTTTTGCAGAAGTGCCTTGTAATCATCATCTTTGTTTAATGAAGGGCGCTTCAAGCCCTTGCTCTGAGATCCTGTGGCAACTACCACTGGCTCAACCAATGAGGATCCAGCGTCTTCCTCAGGAATAGAGCTGAGATTCAATATAAATACGCTCTCTGAATCAGCCTCAGGAGGAACTGGCAGATTCTCCTCCTCCTCCTCAATCCAAGGCCCTACAACACCTTGAATACCATGGAGAGCTTGCGACTTCTCACCTCCAATGATGTCGAGGACCACATCTGTGTAATCTCCCCTCTTAAATGGCTTGTTGCCTGTTTGTGGGTTTTTGGCTTCAGCATGGTCCTTTGTTCCCCTGGCCATAAGATTCTTCCACCGCAATTTGATTTGGTCTGTGGTCCTCCTCTGGTCAGACCCTATGGCATTCACATTTTCTGTGATTGAAATCCAAACATAATTTTTCTTTTTGTTGGTATATTTAGCAGAATTAAAACTTCCCACTATTGTTCTATAATGGCACCGAACACCCTCTAGTAGTGCATTGGTTTCAGCAGCAGTGAAGTTACAGCTTTTTGAGTCCATGGTTCCGTTGCTTTACTATAGTGAACATTGTTAATTAATGATAGGCCGTGGGTCCAATTGCCTCAATTGAACACAAGCCAAAACTAATCAGTTGTAATAGGTGTGTCTGAAAAGACCAACTACACAGCCATATAAATCAGCCTTTCTCAGAGGATTCACAGAGAGACAGTGAAATGGCAGGTGTTGTCCACCGCCAGGAGAGGATACCGTCAAAGGGTGTATGTTGAACGTACCAAGCCACTGGAGCAATACACCACTGAGGAGCTGTATGTCCGGTTTCGCTTTGGGAAGGCTGATATAGAGTACCTTGTGAACCTTCTCAGGCCAAAACTTCAACACAGAACCCAAAGGAGTCACGGTCTGTCTGTGGAAGACCAGATCCTTATTGCTCTCCGATTTTATGCATGTGGGACTTTCTGTCAGGTTGTTGGTGACTATATGGGAGTGGTAAAATCAGCTGTGTGTGATGTTGTGTGAGATGTGTCAATTGCACTGGCCAGCCTGGTCAATGAATTTGTTTCTTTTCCAAAGGACAACCAGACTGCCCAGGCCAAGCGCAGCTTTTTTCTTTTGGGGAATATGCCCAATAATATTAGAGCAATCGACTGCACACATGTGCATATACAAGCACCTCGTGAGAATGAATGGGAGTTTATAAACAGAAAGGGGAGGCACAGCATCAATGTCCAACTTGTGTGTGATGCTGAACTCATCATCACCAACTGCGTTGTCAAGTGTCCTGGGTCTGTCAATGATGCATGCATCCTGAGGGAGAGCGCTCTATATAGAGACCTCCAAACCAACCGACCGGATGGCATAATATTAGGAGACAGTGCCTACCCACTCCTACCATGGCTGATGACTCCTTTTCTAACAGCATGTACACCGGCGCAGGCACGCTTCAACACTGCTCATTGCAGAGCAAGATGTGAAATTGAGCGTTCAAATGGAGTTCTTAAAAGGCGCTTTGCACGCCTTAACTACCTGAGAGAGGAACCACAAAAAGCATGCAACATAACCCTTGCCTGTATTGTTCTGCATGACATCGCTACTAAGCGCAATGTCCCTCTCTGTGCTGACAATGATGCACCTGAGCCCCTTGGGGACCCTAACCAACTCCTGCATTCTGCCAGAACGAGCAAACAGGACGTGCAACAAGGGACGCAATCGTTAGACACTATTTCTTAATTGGAATTGTTTTGGATTTCAAAAATCAGTTTGAATTGCCATTCTTTGCATTTTTGGGGTTATTCTGTAATCATTGCATGCATCACTAATAAATATTCTAAAAACAAAAATATTTTTGGGCATGGAATCCACGCTGAATACACCATTTTAATGTGATCAGTTTAATCCAGATTTTTTGGATCAAAGTGATCCAAATCCTACAAAAAAGGTGTAAAAAAACCCAAAATAAAGGTTTGATCCGGATCAAAACCAAGATTGGATTACATGATCTAATTTTTTCTCCCAGGTTGTGTTTCTGTAATCTCACAGAGGAAAGTTGTAGATTTCTGTCCTCAGTTCTCAGTTCAAACTCCTCCAGTCTGAGAGAACTGGACCTGAATGGGAATAACCTGCAGGATTCAGGAGTGAAGCTGCTCTCTGCTGGACTGGAGAATCCACACTGTACACTGGAGATACTGAGGTCAGATCATCACTTACACACATTATTATTGTATAAACCTATAACAGTAACATGTGGAGCAACAAATATTTAACATTTTACTTTAAAATTGTTCAAATATAAGGGATAGATTTTGTAATTAAAATTGTATTCAGTGTATTTATTTCTGTAAAGCTGCTTTTTGGAAAATATGAGAGAGAGAGAGAGAGAGAGAGAGAGAGAGAGAGAGAGAGAGAGAGAGACACAGAGAGAGAGAGAGAGAGAGAGAGACACACACACAGAGAGAGAGAGAGAGACAGAGACAGAGATCATGTTCAGTTAAAGAGTTGATTATTAAGAAGAAAATTTGTATAGTTTGTGTCATGATATGTGAATTGTCTGCCATTTCCCAGCCTGATACACTATCATGTGTTGTGGGCATTGGGGTGGAGCGAGTGCAGGAATGAAAAACATGTCTGACATTTTGGTTCTCTGTGCTGGTGTCTGCTACAATAATTGATAACAAAACATGGTGTCAGAAGTGGGATAAAATAAATAAATAATAAAAATGGAAGGTCTGAAGACACCTGCAGGACTTTATTTGTCTAACAGTAATCTGTCGGAGAAGTGGAGAAGATTTCGGCAGTGATTTGAACTGTATCTGTTTCAGCAGGATGCGCTAGCAAACCAGCTAAGCTACAGTCCTCTGTATTTCTTCACGTGGCCGGCGAGGAAGCGCTAGAAGTGTACAATACATTTACTTTAGATGATGCTGATGACCAGCATAAACTAGACATAATAAAGGAGAAATTTGAGGACTAATGTTACCCTAAGAAGAATATAACATACGAGAGGTACAAGTTTTTCACGTGTGTGGAAGAGGAAATGTCCATTAGCCAGTATGTTATTGAGCTAAAGTTAAGAGTGAAGTCATGCGAGTTCGGACAGTTGCAGGAATCCCTTATGAGAGACAGAGTTTTCTGTGGGATCACGTCAGATGCACTGAGAGAGAGACTGCTGAGAGAAGACATTACTCTTGAAAAAACTATCCAAATATGCATTGTGTCGGAAACAGCAAAAGCCCAGATTCTGCAGATGCATGATGAGGAGCGTAATGTGCAAACCTCTGCACGTGAGACCAAGCACATAGATGCAGTTAAACACAAGCAGACAATTCACATATCATAACAGTATATACATGTACTTTATGCTTCTGTGTATACAAATGATTCAGAGAAGCATCACCCTGTGTAAAAACTATTACACACCGCATTGATTTTATACCTTTGTGTGTGTGTGTGTGTGTGTGTGTGTGTGTGTGTGTGTGTGTGTGTGCGTGTTTGAGATGCCAGTGTTCTTATATATCATCATTTCTCTCCCAGGTTGTGTTGGTGTGATCTCACAGGTGAAAGTTGTAGAATTCTGTCCCCAGTTCTCAGTTTAAACTCCTCCAGTCTGAGAGAACTGGACCTGAGTAACAATAATCTGCAGGATTCAGGAGTGAAGCTGCTCTCTGCTGGACTGGAGAATCCACACTGTACACTGGAGATACTGAGGTCAGATCATCACTTACACACTGTAGATCCTGCATTTCTGTCATATGATCATTTAATTTAAATAAAGCAGAAGCAACTGCTGTAGTTTTCCAGATTAATAAATAACAAACGCTGAAATAGACGTTTTTCTGTTTGTGTTTAATCTGAAGTTTTGTGGTGTTTTCATTGTGTGTGTGTTTGTTTAAGATGTAAGTGTTCTGATTTATCATCATTTCTCTCCCAGGTTGTGTTACTGTGATCTCACAGGTGAAAGTTGTAGAATTCTGTCCTCAGTTCTCAGTTCAAACTCCTCCAGTCTGAGAGAACTGAACCTGAGTAACAATAACCTGCAGGATTCAGGAGTGAAGCTGCTCTCTGCTGGACTGGAGAATCCACACTGTACACTGGAGATACTGAGGTCAGATCATCACTTACACACTTCTCAAATCCTGCATTTCTGTCATATGGTCATTTAAATTAAAGAAAGCAGCAGCAACTGCTGTAGTTTTCCAGATTTATAAATAACAAACACTGAAATAGGTGTGTGTGTGTGTGTGTGTGTGTGTGTGTGTGTGTGTGTGTGTGTGTGTGAGATGTCAGTGTTCTGATTTATCATCATTTCTCTCCCAGGTTGTGTGGGTGTAATCTCACAGGTGAAAGTTGTAGATTTCTGTCCTCAGTTCTCAGTTCAAACTCCTCCAGTCTGAGAGAACTGAACCTGAGTAACAATAAACTGCAGGATTCAGGAGTGAAGCTGCTCTCTGCTGGACTGGAGAATCCACACTGTACACTGGAGATACTGAGGTCAGATCATCACTTACACACTGTAGATCCTGCATTTCTGTCATATGACTGTTTTAGATGAATAAAATGTTGTGTGTCCTGAAGCACAATTTAAATAAAGCAGCAACAACTGCTGTAGTTTTCCACATTCATAAATTCAGTAAGTTGCTGATCTATAATTGTTGATCTCTCTACAGGTTGGAATCCAGCAGCATTACAGATGAAGGTTGTGCTGATCTGGTTTCAGCTCTGAGTTCAAACACCTCATCACACCTGAGAGAACTGCATCTAAAAAAGAATGAATCAGGAGTGAAGCTGCTCTCTGATCTACTGAAGGATCCACTCTGTAAACTGGAGACACTACAGTGAGTTACTGAGTTACTGTTCATTTGTATGCAGGTTCTACATTTCTGTTCATGTTCTAGTGGAATGTGTGTATTTGGGGCTCTGCAGTATAAATCCTGTACATTGGAGCTGTTAAACACTCAAACAGCTTTAAGATTCTACACTCAGAAGATCAACACTGATTTTGTGTAGAGTGTAAATACTGATTATGATGAATGTCATAAAGTCTGATCATTTTACTCTCCTTTATTACAGGATCTGATCTGAGTCTCACACACAGAGGATTATGAGGAGAAACTCTTACAGAAACACAAACATGATCAACATGTAATGTATTTTATGATCATATTTATTTTAAATTGAATGTAAATGTGATTATTTTTGTACAAAGTATTTTAACTCCATACAGTAGAACTGAATCAGAATACAGACTAAGAAAAGTCTTTAAACTGATACAAACTGCTGGAAAAGTTCAAACTCTCTCTGATGGAATGAAGTCAGAACACAAAGTGCATCACAGTTTGCTGTGTATGGAGCTGATTAGCTGCAGAGGGTCAGAGGGTCCATGCAGACCCTGTACACCACCAGAAGCTGTGATTTTTTTTACTGGACATATGGTCAGAAACCTACAGGGGTTACCTACAAAAGTGCAGGGGTTTGGTAGCATTAAGGAATCATCTCAGTTAAGCTTCATAACATACATTATTACATATGTTATATAACTGCTGAAACATTAACTTTATAAATGTCCCTACTGTTGATCTGATCTGTGTGAAGTTCATTAAATAAACACTCTGAACAGAAACATGGATGAACTGGTGTGTAGCTTCTTTATTTCTTTATCACACAGATTCAACATGAGCTTAAGCTCCTCTATACCTTTTAGTTCTGTTTTTATTCTTATGTATCTGCTACTTGTATGTTTGGTTCTACTGCCATCTAGAGAACAATAACAGGAACAACAACTAATCACTACATCTTTCCTCAGGAATAAAATAGAAACTGTACTGCATGAATAACAGAGTCTATAGAACACAAAATGATCCATTTGTCACTAAACTAAAACAGTGGATCTGTTTAGAACATTTCAAATGTAATGAGGCATAAAGTCATTTACAAAGTAAGTCGATCAGGTTTCTTTATGATAGGTGATGATCTTAGTGCTGGAGAATCATTTGTTCCTGATGAATGAACACTGTCCAGGAGAATAGAAGAAGATGAAGACTGCATGCTTGGTGGAACTTCATCTTCAGTCAGGACCAGAATTTCTTCTTCATTCTTGTCCTTCAGCATTTGGTTTGAATTCTCCTTAGAATTTGCCCATTCTCTGTTCTGATGACGTATGATCTTGGATTTACTTCTTCTGAAACAACAGCTTTCTTGTCCCAGCAGTTTGCATCCTCCACTTTCATAACATCATTCTTTTATAACACTTTCAGCATTTTGGTTTGTTTGTAATAGTTTGTTTTTTGTCTTTTTTGGAGAACTTTCTGTTTCTACCTCACAGTTCACCACTCATCATGTTTCATTTAGTGTTTATTCTAAAGTTAAGTTTAGTTTTTATCTTATGATTCATTAAGAGTTCTGCTGGAGATGCTATGATTCATGTTCAGTAGGTGTTACTTCATAACTCAGATTCAAGATTTTATTTGTCACAAACATGTTATATGCAGAAAACAACTAGCAGTGAACTGAAAATCTAATCAGCAGCTCAGGAAATGTGCAAAATTGAGGTGTATAAGTATAAAAGAATATAAAGAAAAGAAAAAGAGTGAGAGAAGAGATGAGAGAATATAAACAATAAGGTGAAATTTTAAAATAGTACAAATATATTAGAGATGCAAAAGGAGCAGAAGGTAGAACAGGTAATGAGGTAAAACAGAGCAGAAACAGTAATAATGATTATGAGAATGTAAGGTGCAGTGTGCAGATGCAGAATGAGGACTTATGGGATTTGTTTAGATGGACATGCTCACATTGAGAAGTCTGATAGCTTGTGGGAAGAAGATCCTGCTAAAGCTCTCAAATTTGGCCATCAGACAGCAGAAGCACTTGCCTGAAGGTAGCAGAATAAACAGACAGGTACTGGGGTGATTGGGGTTCTTGATGATTTGAAAAGACCTGCTTCTGCATCAACTGTTGTAGATGTGCTGCAGAGAGCTGTTATTTATAAACATGAACAAAAATCACCCCCTGCCATAAGAGACTAAACTGGAGCTCAAGAGGCTTCCATACCAACCCAATTCACACCAAATCACCACCCCAGTCTCACGCCATTTCCTGATGTAGTCATGAAATTGAATCTACTGATTCATGTTCATGGATACAAATTTCCCTCTTTTTCGAGTCACTCAGCACGACTTTCCATCTAATGTATTTCAATACGGAGTATCTTTCGTGCCTCCCGTCACATCTCTCTTTCTGCCACTGGGCACCACAGACGCTGTTTTGTTTTTTCCATAATTTTTCCCTCATATTCTAATCTTCCAGCACTTTTACTCAATATTTAATCAAGAGATTTTATTCTTGTTTTTATTGCTTTATATTCTGTAAGCTACTCATTATTATAAACCATCATCAGTGGTTGCCTCCAGTCACAATACAGTCAATATTTTCTCCTGGGGAATTAACAAGACTGCAGATTTGTGCTTCAGCCATCGCTTCTAAATGCCGTTTCTATTCTGAGAAATACAGTTTTTCCTTCAGTTTGGCATCAAATCTAACAGTAAACATTACAGTACCCATGAGTCTTATCGAGGGTTACTATGGTGAAGACGGAGGCTAAAACTACCTGAGGACCAGCCGCCGATTCTCTTTTAATAATATCCTCATGTGGACGTCAGCATTACCAACGATCCTCAGCCTCTGTTGCTATTTTTCTTTTTTATTAAATTACGAGGCTCATACCTAATGATCACATTTTAAGAAAAAAAAAGAAAAAGAAAAGAAAAACACTTGTGAAACTTGTTAAACGTGGTAGTTAACTCCATTATAAGTTAAGTGTAGATGAAGTTGTATCAGATGAAGAGGAACTTAGTGGGGAACACTGCATTGTTGTGTGGGTTTGGGGTCATTTGATCTCAGTCATCATGGTGTAGAATAACCAGGGGGATGTGGGGGACATTTACATTTAAGAAGATGTAAATTCCTGTGTTTATGTTTTCAAAACCCAGTCTAAAAGAAATAAGAAAAAAAGGTATCATTATTACATTCAACACTTTTGTCCTCTCACTTATGAAATGTGGCTACACACCTGAATGTGTCAGTAATAACAATAGAACGTTACTAACATTACTGCACATAACATTGCCTTCAAATCTGGAAGGATGAACCCCAGACGCATGTTACATGACTTTTAACAGTTGTACAGGAAAACTGTACATTTTTATTCATTTATCTCAAGTATTTAGAAGAAAATGGGAATCTCTCACTATTGGGGTACATTTTTAAATGTTATTTTTATTTTAATTACTTTTCACTGCATAATTAACATTTTCTGTTCTCCCTGCAGATCCTGTCAAACATGTCACCTGTCTGAACCCAGTTACACCTGATATACAGAACCTAAAGGCACTTTTAAGAGCCAACCTCTACCTCATCTATCTATCTATCTATCTATCTATCTATCTATCTATCTATCTATCTATCTATCTATCTATCTATCCATCTATCTATCTCTCTATCTATCTATCTATCTATCTATCTATCTATCTATCTATCTATCTATCATTTTCTATTGTTTGTGTATTTAATCTCAACCTCTGTACACATCTGTCTGTTTGTGTCTGTTGTAATTATATGTCTGTGTCTGTTTTCTTTGCAATGGCCACCAAATATAAACTTGACTCACAGGATCCCCACTACCGAGTTGTGTTTCATAGACACGGGAAAAAGGCAAATGTGAGGACTCCTAGTGGACAGCAGTGAGGTAGACATCAAGGAGGGCTTCCAAATTGGATAAAGAGGGGATGGAGGTTGCTGTGTTTCACCATGAATTTCTTCTGAAAGCCCTTAATATGTACAGAAGGAGATATTTGTCTCCACTCTGTATCTTTAGAAGGAGCTCATGCCAGTCAAAGACCACTTTTCTGCAATGGATGTGGCTTGTAAATATCGGCCATACTTGTAGAAGATTGCTAATGTTCTTTCTGCTCTTCAGGAGATGACCACAATGAAACCTTTCCTCAGTGTGATGCATGCTCGAGCCCATGCTACTAAGTGTGAAGTATGTATGATATTTTTGCATCATATGTACATGCAGTAACTACAGGGGAATTAAGTTGATCACCATGAAGTTATGGGAAAGAGTAGTGGAAGCCAGGCTAAGAGAAGAGGTGACCATCTGTGAGCAACAGTATGGTTTCATGCCGAGGAAGAGCACCACAGATGCCTTATTTGCTTTGAGAATGTTGATGGAGAAGTATAGAGAAGGACAGAAGGAATTGCATTGTGTGTTTGTGGATTTAGAGAAAGCGTACGACAGGGTGCCAAGAGAGGAGTTGTGGTATTGTATGAGGAAGTCAGGTGTGTCAGAGAAGTATGTGAGGGTGGTGCGGGACATGTATGAGGACAGTGTAACGGCAGTGAAGTGTGCAGTAGGTACGACAGACTGGTTTAGAGTGAAGGTTGGACTGCATCAAGGATCGGCCCTGAGCCCTTTCCTTTTTGCAGTGGTGATGGACAGGTTGACGAACGAGGTCAGACAGGAGTCTCCCTGGACTATGATGTTTGCGGATGATATTGTGATTTGTTGTGAGAGTAGGGAGCAGGTTGAGAAGAGCCTGGAGAGGTAGAGATATGCGCTGGAGAGAAGGGGAATGAAACTCAGTAGGAGTAAGACAGAATACATGTGTGTGAATGAGAGGGAGGGCAGTGGAGTGGTGCGGTTGCAGGAAAAAGAAGTTCAGAAGGTGGAGGAGTTCAGGTACCTGGGGTCAACAGTGCAACGTAATGGAGAGTGTGTTAGAGAAGTGAAGAAAAGAGTGCAGGCAGGGTGGAGTGGGTGGAGAAGAGTGACAGGAGTGATTTGTGATAGAAGACCAGGTAGGAGGAAAAGAGGAAGACCAAGAAGGAGGTTCAAGGATGTGGTGAGGGAAGACATGCAGGTAGTTGGTGTAAAAGAGGCAGATGTAGAGGACAGGGTGGTATGGAGACGGATGATCCGCTGTGGCGACCCCTAATGGAAGCAGCCGAAAGAAGAAGAAGAAGATGTACATGTGTGATGTTTACAAGCACATTATTAATATGAAATTGTAGTTAAGGGCTACACCACACTGTGTAGTCTTTTTCATTTATTTATTTCTTGTACAGATTGTAAACTCCTTTGAGGCAACTTGTGATTTATGATATTGGGCTATGTAAATATAATAGAATTGAATTTCTTCTACCCTTTACTAATAGATTAAATGGAGTGGTAGGAAGCCGGAAGGAGCAGGAATAACAGCTGGTGAGGAGGTGGAGCAAGTGAACAGCTTCCTCTCACGTTGTGCCCTGACGACCAAATATATGTCCAAAGCAGGTGATCAGAGTGTTTGCAATATTCTTGCATATTATTTTTAGATTGAGCATCATAACGTCATGATTTGCTTTAAAAAGCACGGGTGGACATGCTCACTTTGCATCCAATGGAACCACAAAAAAACGTCTCTCTCTACATCAGTAACTTTCCACAAGTTATGTGGAGGTAAGTCTCCTATGAATTGTTTATTGTAATATCCTTTTCAACTACAATCTGAAATGTGAAGTTTGATATTAAAGAGCAGAAAGGACAGTAGGCTGATCATCTATGGATTACAGCAAACTACATGCCACCATCAGATGTTCTGCCACATTTATGTCTGGTATTCAGTTTCCCCTGCAGGAAGTGCACATATCAAGTTTAATCAGATTGGATTAAAAGGAGTTTTATTATTAAAAGGGTTCATATTTAGATAAAAACTGCCCATTCTTAAGTAATTAACGCACAACAATTCTCATTTTCCGGAACGTGTGTTACCCCTAAATCATATGTGTCAAACGGCCCGCAAGCTAAATGTGGCCCACCACGTCATTTTATGTGGACCACGAGAGCTGAAAAGATCTGATTATCTTATAATAAATAAGTCAAAAGGGTGCATTGTCCATGAACTACATTTCCCAAATTGCATGCTGATCAGGTTACCCATGAAGTGACCACATCCCACCACTAGACTGCAGTGTTTCCACATCAGTGCCATTTTCCGAATTTTTCTTCTACTTCATCTGCCTCATTTATCCCAACTACCTGCATGTCTTCCCTCACCACATCCATAAACCTATTCCTTGGTTTTCCTCTTTTCCTCCTTCCTGGTGGCTCCATCCTCAGCATTCTCCTACTGATATACCCCATGTTCCTTCTCTGTACATTTCCAAACCATCTCAATCTCACCTCCCTCACCTCGTCTCCAAAACGTCCTACATGTGCTGTCCCTCTAATAAACTCATTTCTAATCCTGTCCATCATCATCACTCCCAACGAACATCTCAACATCTTTAGCTCTGCTACCTCCAGCTCCACCTCCTGTCTTTTACTCAATGCCACTGTCTCTAATCCATACAACAGGGGTGTCAAACTCAAATTCACAGTGGGCCAAAATTAAAAACTGCAGTCAAATTTTCAATATTTATTGAAAATTTGACTGCAGTTGTGCATGTTTTCCGTCTCTCCAGATGTGTAATGTTGAACCTTTTCATATGGAAACAAACTTTTTTGCATACATATTGAATCTGGAACAACCAAAGTTTAATATTAAAAACACGTGAAAATTTTAATTTGAAACACAAAAACACACATCAGTGGTAATCGTATCTGTATTATGTCTCTCTCTCTATATATATATATATAGACCCAATTCCTTTTTAATGTAAATCTTTTTTCACAGGGCAACAACACAACCAATAATAATAATAATAATAATAATGTCCTTCATATGTCTTAATGTTCATGCCTTGGAGTAGAAAAAGTGCATAAAGACAACATTCATTCAAGCTCAGTTTTCACACTCTGATTTACTCTGATGCACATTGGTTCAAACCAAAAATAAATTGATGCAGATGGAAGGCTGTTTCAAGAAAGATGAAAAGGTGAATATATGTTTGTGCTTTAAAGGGAAAAGGAGGTCCTTCGTGTTATGAGGAATAACTGCATGACCAAGTGATGTAGACAATGTGACTGCAAGAGGAAAAAGCATTTTGGTGTTGGAGATGACGCAACACTGCTCATGGTGGCAGAGGCTGGCAGCTGTTCTCAAGAACATGATGGTTGAGGAGAGTAAGTTGAATAAAAATCCTGCCTGTTTAAAGTTAAAAAAACATATCAGTGTCTGTGTTGCGAGTCCCAATTCCGGAGACCTGACAGCCAGATTACTGTGAATACAGGAAACAAACAAAAGAGTCAGGAATCGTGTGTCTTCTCTGCCAGCTCCTCTGTATGCCCCAGCATTACCGCTCATCATTTGTCTTTTTCTTCATCTGTTCAATCATGTATCTTTTGCATGTAGTCTATTGTTAACATTGAGCAGTTCCTCATCTATGTTCTTAGACCACATGGAGATATCATTATTGAAAAAGATGAAGAAAAATACATGATGGGAAAAGTAAAATCCCCCTATGGGGTCTAGACACTAGTGGTGGTAAAGGGGTGAATATCAATGCTGAAATCTGGATGAATGTAGAGCTCAGCTCCTGTGGAGAAAAGTGGAAGGACCCCTGGGTCCTGAATACGATGAGGACTGGAGGTGAATGAGGTGTGAAAGAGTGTAGCATCAATTTGCCTGAAATGAAAACTGACAGCAGCAGAGGGAGAAACAGCTTTAAACCTTGTTTTTGCATTTCTTAGTGTTCTGTGAGGTGAAGTTCACTTGAAAAGGCAGAAAACTGAAGATGAGATGAAGTTATACTGTATTTCACCATGACTTTAAAAGCAGCACAGAAACAATGTAATAAAACGACCAAAATGTGGTGAATTCTACATGTGATTTCTTCTCAGTAATTGAAGAGAATGCTTTGGCTCAAAGGAATGAGGCGAATCCCTGCCACTAAAAACACAAGAGATTTTTATTTGGGTCAATGACGTGACGCCCCCTTTTTCTGTCCGGGTTAATTTTATTTTGCAGAAAAAACTAAAAAATACATATAAATTTCTCATCTACTTGTTATACCTTCTTCACCTACTAAACCACTCTAACTTCTCAAAATTTTTAAGTTTTTCATGATTTTTCTGCTATCCGAAGTGCCAAAACATAATATGGGGCGACCGTCCAGCCTTGACTTTTGTTAGGACAACTGGTTTAAAAACAGTTTAAATCTATCCCTTTTCCTAGTTGGCATAATTTCAAACATGTTTTACATCCATTGACAAAACTATCAAGCATTTGCACATATATTTTTATTATGATATACAAACGAATGTTGTCCGAATTAAGTTGATTCTATCCACGTCATCCGGGGCGACCATCAACAAACCACAATTTTGGGACCTTTATTTTTGAAAACATCTCAAGGATGGGATATTGCATCAGCCAGACACAAGTGAAGACCCCCTGGAAACAACTGTAAGGTAAATCAGTCTCTCCCATATAGTAAGAAAATGCTGTTTTTTAACTGCTGTAATGTCGTAGTCACTTTTGGTCATCATGTGGGGCGACCACCCCAAAACTGTGAATTATATTTTTTTTCCCACAAATCTATATTTTGATGATAAATTTGATAGTGCTTTGTCACTAGAAGAAGCTAGTTTGGTTTCTGAGGCTAACTGTTAGCCTGTTATACTTGAGTGAACTTGAAAACATCATATGGGGCGACCAAGTATCATGTGGGGCGACCACTGATGAGTGTTTTAAACGATAGATACATGTCCTACATTTGTAGTTTTCATATTCTATACATCAATTAAATACACAGAGTTAATTGTTTAAGCATAATTATTTGTATATTTTATCTTTTTTTTAAATTCAGCCATTTTCCATTCCTTTTATAGGGATAAACATTTTTTTTTTTTTGTAGTACAATCCTACAGGAAAAATTAAAAAAAAAATGTAAGAAAAAAAAAAAAACCTACACAATGACATTCTATTTATGTGACTCTACATGTATTAGTCATTAAAAACAAGTTTTAACCTATTTTACCTATTTCCTAGAGGCACGATTAACAAACAAAGAGAAGACTGCTCGTCATAGACAGAAAGTCAACTCCGACCCTGCAGCAAGAGCAGAGTATCTTGCAAGGAAAAGAGAGAGGTAAAGAAAAAAGAGCTTCTGCAACATCACGCTTCTCAAAGCTGACTCTCCAAGATTGGGTGAAGTTCAGAAATACCTCAGCTTAGATAAATGCAAGTCGTGTTCATCACTGCCTTATGGGGCTATATGGGGCCAAAAAAAGAAACTTATTGTGATATTTGAATGTTGAAAGGTTAATTGAGATGCAAGTAGTGTTCATCCCTGTCCAATGAATCAAAAAGGTTCCAAAAAAGAGATTCTTTACTCAGCTTCTTAAGTTCTTGAAGCATTTAATATTTGTTGCAATAAAAATTATATAATTTTAAATGTTAAGGTCCTTCTAATTTGTTATATTTAAATGTTGAAATGTTATTTGAATAAAAAGAGTTACATTTTTTTTCGCCTTGAACTCTTTTGTGTACATTTTAACTGAAATATTTATACCTGTGGTTTTCTTATCATTTGGGGCGACCATATGTCATGTGGGGTAACCAACAAATGAATGAATAAATTCATAAATTCATAACCAAATATCCATCAGTTTAGCCTCAAATATTAATCAGTGGTATGCTTTTGTTGAATGTGTAATATCTGTATAAATGCTTATTCAGTTTTTTTGCTTTTAAGTAAAAATCAGTATTGTAACTGGATTATGAGAGAGACTCTGATATTATAGAATACACTTGTGAAATAATGGTTTTCATTAAATGAAAGGGCACTAAAGTTTATATTTCTTCATCAGTTTATCTACTTACTGATATGAGTTCTACTAGTCTTAATGATACATAAAAATTTGAATTTTGAGATAAATTACAGTCGCCCCAGATGACTTTTTTAAGGCTATGTATTATTAACTTAAGTGTAAAAACACTAAAATGTACATTTTTTTACTTTTCTTTATAAAAGCATGTGTACACTACATTCCAAATGTTTAGAAAATGGCCAAACATATCCATATTTCTGGTATTTTAAAATTGGCCTATTAAAAAGTCTTATCTGTCAATGACCCATTTACAATAAACAAACATTTTAACAGGAGTGAAGCACACATCATTACACAACATGTATTTTATAATCATAACACTTTCATTTTCCATCTATGAAGAACCACCACCATTTGTGAAACAGAACAGATTAATAATAAGTTACTGTAGTGTAAAAACATTAATAAAGATAAAGTCAATTTATGATCCTGCATTAATGGATGAAGCAGAAAAACAGATCAAATATCATATTGAAGAAGATTCCCAGTCAACCAATATTTCTGCTTCGCCCTATCAATAAAATAAAGAAATAAAACAGTATAGATTTAAACACACACACACACACACACACACACACACACACACACACACACACACACACACTCATTTTATTCTTATTATAAGTGTATTATGTTTGGTTATAGGTATTGAGTTTCACTGGTATAATGGGTGATTGTTGGTCTTTACAGCATGTGATCATGAATTTTACAGTTTCAGCTTCTTCCTAATCTGTAATTCAAAAAGACTAAACACATAAAACAGTATCTACCTGATTATTATGGGATGTTTTGTAGGTACTGCCAACACACAAGAACGTTTCTAAATCCTATATTACACTCTGCTTTTCTTTTCTCACTGCCTCGTCTCTCTCTCTCTCTCTCTCTCTCTCCCCACACTCTGCTTTTCTTTTCTCACTGCCTCGTGTCTCTCTCTCTCTCTCTCTATATATACTCTGCTTTTCTTTTCTCACTGCCTCGTGTCTCTCTCTCTCTCTCTCTCTACACTCTGCTTTTCTTTTCTCACTGCCTCGTGTCTCTCTCTCTCTCTCTCTCTCTCTCTATACTCTGCTTTTCTTTTCTCACTGCCTCGTGTCTCTCTCTCTCTCTCTACACTCTGCTTTTCTTTTCTCACTGCCTCGTGTCTCTCTCTCTCTCTCACATTCTCTCCCCCTCTCATTCTCTCTCTCTCTCTCTCTCATTCTCTCTCTCTCTCTCTCTCTACACTCTGCTTTTCTTTTCTCACTGCCTCATGTCTCTCTCTCTCTCCCCCTCTCTCTCTCTCCCTCTCATTATCTCTCTCTCTCTCGCTACACTCTGCTTTTCTTTTCTCACTGCCTCGTCTCTCTCTCTCTCTCTCCCCCTCTCTCTCTACCTCTCATTATCTCTCTCTCTCTCTCTACACTCTGCTTTTCTTTTCTCACTGCCTCATCTCTCTCTCTCTCTCTCTCTCTCTCTCTCTCTCTACACTCTGCTTTTCTTTTCTCACTGCCTCGTGTCTCTCTCCCCCTCTCTCTCTCCCTCTCATTATCTCTCTCTCTCTCTCTACACTCTGCTTTTCTTTTCTTTTCTCACTGCCTTGTGTCTCTCTCTCTCTCTCTACACTCTGCTTTTCTTTTCTCACTGCCTCGTCTCTCTCTCTCTCTCTCTCTCTCTCTCTCTACACTCTGCTTTTCTTTTCTCACTGCCTCGTGTCTCTCTCCCCCTCTCTCTCCCCCTCTCTCTCTCCCTCTCATTATCTCTCTCTCTCTCTACACTCTGCTTTTCTTTTCTTTTCTCACTGCCTTGTGTCTCTCTCTCTCTCTCTCATTCTCTCTCTCTCTACACTCTGCTTTTCTTTTCTCACTGCCTCGTCTCTCTCTCTCTCTCTACACTCTGCTTTTCTTTTCTCACTGCCTCGTCTCTCTCTCTCTCTCTCATTCTCTCTCTCTCTCTCTACACTCTGCTTTTCTTTTCTCACTGCCTTGTGTCTCTCTCTCTCTCTCTCTCTCTCTCATTCTCTCTCTCTCTCTCTCTACACTCTGCTTTTCTTTTTTCACTGCCTCGTATCTCTCTCTCTCTCTCTCTCTCTCTCTCTCTCCACACTCTGCTTTTCTTTTCTTACTACCTCGTCTCTCTCTCTCATTCTCTCTTTCTTTCTCTCTCTCTCAACCTCTCTTTCTCTCTCTCTCTCTCTCTCTCTCTCTCTTTCCCTCTCTCTCTTTCTCTACACTCCTGATGGGGAAAACCTCTAGGTGAGTGTTCTTCATCACTCCAGTCCTCTTCAGGGGAAGCTAACACAGCTAGCTGCTACAAGCTAACTCCACCGCATTTCTGACAGGATTTTTAAAAAACATAAATTTTATTCACATTAAATTTTATGTCAGTTTATTTAAATATTCTGAAAGAATCAGGGTTTTTGAAGCAGCAGTGATTAAACTGATCTACAACTCAGGGAAAAGTTCTGCTAATTTTCAGCTAGCCGCTAACGTTAGCTACTTACCTGAAGTACTTTATAAAAGGATTTTTAGTGAAATAAATTAAGCAGCTGAAACATTTTATTTACATAATGTAGGTGTTCATTATTAGCGCTACTGTTTTTTATTTCATACATGAATAAAAAAATAAATCTAATAAAGAGCAGCATTTTCACTCCCACATCTGAGGCAGTGGATGATTCTTCTGATGAGTCGGTTATATGAATCGGATCTCTGAACCAACTCTTCATAGTGAATGAATTGAATCGATTCAAACCTGAAGAGTCAAACAATAGATCAACTCAAAAAGATTTTAGTTTAAAACCAGAGTTATATATTAAACAACAAAAAAAAAACCAAATAAATCAAGGTTTTAGTTTTAAATAAAAATAATTACAAAAGGTTTTATTTTTTAAGGGAGAATTATAGAAACATGGTTTTAGTTTTAAATGACATTTACAGGTCCTGGATTACGTTTCCATGAAACTAAAATTCAAGAGAATCAGTTTGTGCATCGTCACATATAAAATAAGTAAATGAAACGAATTCTGCTTCAATAACAAATGCAAAACATATAAAATATATACAGGAAATCATTTCAGTCCTTTTATTTTTAGACCATAAACACCTCTTATAGCACTTCTGGTGTTACCTTTACATCAAACCCTTACAAATATAATCTACAGGAATTAGGATTGTAGGATGTAGGATTTATCCTGCAGGATACCTGCTGGAATCCTGTATGAATTATAAAATCCTGCAGGACACACTGACAGTTTGTTCAGGACTTCCAGCACACGTGCTGCACACGTGAACAATCCTGCAGTATTTTATTATTCCTGCACAACATGCAAAAAACAACAACAAAAAAACCGTGCTTCCTCTTTATTTAGGTATTCTTTGTACTCCATTTGTATCTGTATTTGTGTTATTCGTAAAATAAAATATATTTTCTGCAACAATTGAATACACGGTAAAAAAATTATTAGTCAGTAAAATCATAATAAAATGTACTTGAGTAGGAAGATTTAAATTAATCACACTCTTCTAAGCATTTTTTGTAAGAAAAAATTGAGTGGTGAAAATGAATGATTCACATAATTCAAACGTCCGTTTGTCGCCACCTACTGGCGCAACAATGTCATTCACATTATAGACCATCAAATGACTTTTAGAGAAAAGATTCGATTCACTGAGATGATGTGCTTCTTTGAGTCTCCACTCACTTCATGTAGCCGATTTAAATGCAGTCAGTCAACTTTCAGCAGTGTTTTCTTAATGTATATGTAGTGCTCGTTGTTCTGCTTTGTGTCTTCTTCTTCTCTTTCGGCTTCTCCCATTAGGGGGCGCCACAGCGGATCATCAATGTAGGGACGATAAGATTGGGGTTATGTGATCATATTTTCTTGACCTTGTAAGAACTCTGGCTGCTGCATTCTAAACTAACTGAAGCTTGTTTATTACTGATGCAGGACATCCACCTAGTAATGCATTACGGTAGTCTATTCTGGAGGTCATGAACGCATGGACGAGCTTCTCTGCATCAGATATAAACAACATATTTCTTAGTTTAGAAATATTTCTAAGGTGGAAGAAGCTGTTTTTGTAACTTGGTTGATGTGATTTTTAAAAGACAAGTTGCTCTTAAATAACAATAATAAGATATTTTACTGTTGAACAGAACATCCGTCTAAATGCAGGTTGAGATGCTGGAGCTTCTGTATACTAGTTTTTGGGCCAGTGAGCAAAATCTCTGTCTTATCCCCGAAAGTCTATGCTGGTTTTATATTGCACTTTATTTAAGTGTGTTGAAATATGTATTATTATAGGCGATAACGAGGAGGTTTTCTGGCTCTGTTTAAGGAGCTGGCCTTTGTCAATCTTTTGAATTAAGTCAGATGCATTGCATATTTGCACACAATGTATTTGGCGGATATAACCCAGCCATTAGGGGGGCACAAGCCAGTGCATTCTTAGTGCCGGTCCCAAGCCCGGGTAAATGGGGAGGGTTGCGTTAGGAAGGGCATCCAGCGTAAAACATGTGCCAAATCAAATATGCGGATCACAAATGAGAATTTCATACCGGATCGGTCGAGGCCTGGGTTAACAACGACCGCCACAGGTATCGTTAGCCGACAGGGTACCGGTGGAAATTGGGCTACTGTTGGCCGAAGGAGGAGAAGGAGAGGAGGAAGACGTCTACAGAGACGGCAGGGAAAGGAGAAGTGTAGGAGAGTGGAGGTTCGGGTTGGTACTTCAAATGTTGGTACTATGACGGGTAAAGGGAGAGAAGTAGCTGATATGATGGAGAGGAGAAAGGTAGATATGCTGTGTGTCCAGGAGACCAAGTGGAAAGGGAGTAAGGCCAGGAACATTGGAGGTGGATTTAAACTGTTTTATCATGGTGTGGATGGAAAGAGAAATGGTGTAGGGGTGATACTGAAGGAAGAGTACAGTAAGAGTGTAGTGGAGGTAAAGAGAGTTTCTGATAGGGTGATGATCGTGAAGGTGGAAGTTGAAGGGATGATGATAAATGTCATCAGTGCCTATGCTCCACAAGTTGGCTGTGAGATGGAGGAGAAGGAAAGATTCTGGAGTGAATTAGATGAAGTGGTAGATTCTCCCTCACGCCTCTCTCTCTCTCTCTCTCTCTCTCTCTCTCTCTCATTCTCTCTCTCTCTCTCTCTCATTCTCTCTCTCTACACTCTGCTTTTCTTTTCTCACTGCCTCGTGTCTCTCTCTCTCTCTCTCTCTCTCTCTCTACACTCTGCTTTTCTTTTCTCACTGCCTCGTGTGTGTCTCTCTCTCTCTCTCTACACTCTGCTTTTCTTTTCTCACTGCCTCGTGTCTCTCTCTCTCATTCTCTCTCTCTCTCTCATTCTCTCTCTCTCTCTCTCTCTCTCTCTCTACACTCTGCTTTTCTTTTCTCACTGCCTCATGTCTCTCTCTCTCATTCTCTCTCTCTCTCTCTACACTCTGCTTTTCTTTTCTCACTGCCTCGTGTCTCTCTCTCTCTCTCTCTCTCTCTCCACTCTGCTTTTCTTTTCTCTCTCTCTCGTCTCTCTCTCTCTCTCTCTCTCTCTCTCTCTCTCTCTCTCACTCTCTCTCTCTCTCTCTCTCTCTACACTCTGCTTTTCTTTTCTCACTGCCTCGTGTCTCACTCTCTCTCTCTCTCTCTACACTCTGATTTTCTTTTCTCACTGCCTCCTCTCTGTCTCTCTCTCTCTATCTCTCTCTCTCTCTACACTCTGCTTTTCTTTTCTCACTGCCTCGTGTCTCTCTCTCTCTCTCTCTCTCTCTCTCTCATTCTCTCTCTCTCTACACTCTGATTTTCTTTTCTCACTGCCTCCTCTCATTCTCTCTCTCTTTCTCTCTCTCTACACTGCTTTTCTTTTCTCACTGCCTCATGTCTCTCTCTCTCTCTCTCCCTCTCATTCTCTCTCTCTCTCTCTCTATCTCTCTAATTCCCACTCTGCTTTTCTTTTCTCACTGCCTCGTGTCTCTCTCTCTCTCTCTCTCTCTCATTCTCTCTCTCTCTCATTCTCTCTCTCTTTCTCTCTCTCTACACTGCTTTTCTTTTCTCACTGCCTCGTGACTCTCTCTCTCTCTCTCTCTCTCTACACTCTGCTTTACTTTTCTCACTGCCTCGTATCTCTCTCTCTCTCTCTCTCTCTCTCTCTCTCTACACTCCTGATGGGGAAAACCTCTAGGTGAGTGTCCTTCATCACTCCAGTCCTCTTCAGGGGAAGCTAACACAGCTAGCTGCTACAAGGTAACTCCACCGCATTTCTGATAGGATTTTTAATAACCATAAATTTTATTCACATTAAATTTTATGTGTTTATTTAAATATCCTGAAAGAATCAGGGTTTATGAAGCAGCAGTGATTAAACTGATCTACAACTCAGGGAAAAGTTCTGCTAATTTTCAGCTAGCCGCTAACGTTAGCTACTTACCTGAAGTACTTTATAAAAGGATTTTTAGTGAAATAAATTAAACATCTGAAACATTTTATTTTCATAATCTAGGTGTTCATTATTAGCGCTACTGTTTTTTATTTCATTCATGAATAAAAAAATAAATCTAATAAAGAGCAGCATTTTCACTCCCACATCTGAGGCAGTGGATGATTCTTCTGATGAGTCGGTTATATGAATCGGATCTCTGAACCAACTCTTCATAGTGAATTAATTGATCCGATTCAAACCTGAAGATTCAAACAATAGATCAACTCAAAAAGATTCTGGTGTTACCTTTAACATCAAACCCTTACAAATATAATCTACAGGAATTAGGACTGTAGGATGTAGGATATTTTCTGCAGGATACCTGCTGGAATCCTGTATGAATCATGAAATCCTGCAGGACACACTGACAGTTTGTTCAGGACATCCAGCACACGTGCTGCACACGTGAACAATCCTGCAGGATTTTATCATTCGTGCACAACATGCAAAAAACAACAACAAAAAAACCCCGGTTCCTCTTTATTTAGGTATTCTTTGTACTCCATTTGTATCTGTATTTGTGTTATTCGTAAAATAAAATCTATTTTCTGCAACAACTGAATGTACGGAAGCGCATTGCATTCACAAAAAAAAAAATAATAATCACAGCCAGGATCTCATAATTATGACTTAGTATCTCATAATTATGAGATCCTGGCTGTGATTTTTTAATTTTTTTTTTATTTTATTTTTTTTGTGAATGCAATGCGCTTCCGTATGAATGTACGGTAAAAAAAAATATTAGTCAGTAACATCATAATAAAATGTACTTGAGTAGGAAGATTTGATTTAATCACACTCTTCTAAGCATTTTTTGTAAGAAAAATGGTGGTGAAAATGAATGATTCACATAATTCAAACGCCCGTTTGTCGCCACCTACTGGCGCAACAATGTTATTCACATTATAGACCATTAAATGACTTTTAGCGAAAAGATTCCCCCTGTCCTCTACATCTGCCTCTTTCACACCAACTACCTGCATGTCTTTCCTCACCACATCCATAAATCTCCTTCTTGGTCTTCCTCTTTTCCTCCTTCCTGATGGCTCCATCCTCAGCATTCTCCTACTGATATACACCATGTCCCTCCTCAAACCATCTCAATCTCACCTCCCTCACCTTGTCTCCAAAATGTCCTACATGCGCCGTCCCTCTAATGAACTCATTTTTAATCCTGTCCATCCTCTGCACCCACAATGGCTTTACCCAAAGCCAGAAATTGACATCTATTCATGAAGAAATACACAAAATAATAAAATCTCCCAATAAAAATATTTGTTCAACAGTACATCAATCACGAATACATTAATATGATCCAAATATTAATGTATGGATTAAAAGGCCCAAGATCAGGCAGAGCAGCTGCAGCAGTCTATATTCATAAGCACAAAGTTAAAATGTCCTGTATGTGTACTGTTTTCTCAACAGAACTGATAGCAATCTTACTAGCTCTAGTATGGATGCAGGAAAAGCAACTCTGTGGAAGAAGAAGAGGAAAAGGAGAAAGAAGAAGAAGAAGAAGAAGAAGAAGAAGAAGAAGAGGAGGAGAAGGGAAGGAGTAATGTATACTGAATAGATAACACCACATGGATGCTTGTGACTTATTTCATTGAGGTAAACACATATTTTATTGGTTATATTTGGTGTAATACTTTTTATTGAGAAATAATTTGTTTATTCATGTATGTTTAAATATTTTGTGCAGACAGCAATGACTGTGACAGAGTTTGAAAACAGTTGTCGTAGCTGGTGCTGTGAGATATAGTGGAAAGTCAAGTTTATTTGTATAGCGCTTTTCACAACAGACATTGTCTCAAAGCAGCTAAACACAAAACAAGGTAAATGGTGTGTATTTATCCCTGATGAGCAGCCGTGGCGACTGTGGCAAGGAAAAACTCCCTTAGATGTTATGAGGAAGAAACCTTGAGAGGAACCAGACTCAAAAGGGGAACCCATCCTCATCTGGGTGACATCAAGAGTTTGATCATAAATCTTTCAACAATACAGAAAACTGGAGAGTGAGAACTATAAGATTATAAGTAATATAATTTGCCAGCCTGAGCTCCTGATTCAATCCCTTTCTGTATACAGCCAGCAGCGCTTTCTCGTCCCAGCCAGCAGATGCCGCCAGAGTGTGGAAGCGGAGGCTGTAACCGACACACTGTCTCTTCCTTGGTGGATATTCAGCAACTGATCGGCAGTCGACGTATCCCCGGGGGTGGTGCTAAAGACCTCGGTGAAGTGTCTCGTAAAGGCCGCGTATGTCGTCAGCGCCGGGCTGGCTGCACTCCAGAGCGCTCTAGCCCATGCTAGCGCTCCTCCGGTGAGCAGCGAGATCAGGAACGCCACCTTAGCTCGTGCGTTCGGGAAGCTGTGAGGGTGCATCTCGATATAAAGGGAAACCTGGAGCAGGAATCCATGACATTCCGCCGCGTCTCCGGAAAAAGATGCCGGGAGAGCCATCGGGCCGCCGGAAGGCGGAGGAGCTTGGTTGGCGGTCGCGGGTCGGAACGCCTCCCGGAGCGCGGCGGTGAGCTCCCTCACGAACTCGGACATGGCAGCAGGCTGGTCCTCCACGAGACCAGTCGCGGCAGCGGGCTGGTCCTCCATGTTGAGGTATGTTGAGGCGGTTCTTTTCTCTTGTTTTGTGGCGGTCCGTTCTTCTGTCAGGCGCAAAGAATGTTCGGAGACCGAGAGAATTCCAAAAAGGGCTTTTCTTTAATGAAAAGAGCAAAACGGGCAAAGCAGAAAACACAGACGACACACACTAAAGCTAGTAAGCTGAAACACAGCTATAACTGAGTAGTTTGGGCAGTCCGGTAGGTTCATAAGCCTAAGCTGTAGAACGGACGGTGGGAATGTGGATAAACGGGGTCTTCATAGTGTGGTGACTGATGTAGACCAGGTGTGGATGATTAGTAAGTTGGTGAGCTGCTCGGAGTGATTGGGGGGGTTGGTGTGGGTGTAGCTGCTGGATCCCTGACAGTGAGACATAATCTAAAGAAAAAAAATCCAGAAATTACAATGAATGATTTAATTATTTATTTGTATGATACAGCTGCAAATAAGTATTTGAACACCTGTCTATCAGCTAAAATTATGACCCTCAAAGACCTGGTAGTCTGCCTTTAAAATCTCCACCTCCACTACATTTATTATCCTAAATTAGATGGACCTGTTTGAGGTCGTTATCTGCATAAAGACACCCGTCCACCCCATACAATCAGTAAGAATCCAACTACTAACATGACCAAGACCAAAGAGCTGTCCAAAGACACTAGAGACAAAATTGTACACCTCCACAAGGCTGGAAAGGGCTACGGGGAAATTGCCAAGCAGCTTGGTGAAAAAAGGTCCACTGTTGGAGCAAT
>MU551634.1:187417-211545 GCA_024362625.1 Silurus asotus | reverse complement strand
TGTTTGGAGGAAGAAGAATGATGGGTACCATCCCAAGAACCCCATCACTACTGTGAAGCATGGGGGTGGTAGCATCATGCTTTGGGGATGTTTTTCTGCACATGGGACAGGGCAACTGCACTGTATGAAGGAGAGGATGACCGGGGCCATGTATTGTGAGATTTTGGGGAACAACCTCCTTCCCTTAGTTAGAGCATTGAAGAAGGGTCGAGGCTGGGTCTTCCAACATGACAATGACCTGAAGCACACAGCCAGGAGAACCAAGGAGTGGCTCTGTAAGAAGCATATCAAGGTTCTGGCGTGGCCTAGCCAGTCTCCAGACCTGAACCCAATAGAGATTCTTTAGAGAAAGATTCAAAGCCCGTGTTTCTCAGCGACAGGCCAGAAACCTGACTGATCTAGAGAAGATCTGTGTGGAGGAGTGGGCCAAAATCCCTCCTGCAGTGTGTGCAAACCTGGTGAAAAAACTACAGGAAACGTTTGACCTCTGTAATTGCAAACAAGGCTCCTGTACCAAATATTAACATTGACTTTCTCAGGTGTCCAAATACTTATTTGCAGCTGTATCATACAAATAAATAGTTAAAAAATCATATATTGTGATTTCTGGATTTTTTTTTTTAGATTATATCTCTCACAGTGGACATGCACCTACGATGACAATTTCAGACCCTCCATGATTTCTAAGTGGGAGTGTTCAAATAGTTATTTTCCTCACTGTATATAATAGTTGAAAGTATTTTAAGATGTTTCTTGATACTTGTGCAATTGTTTAATATATATTAATATTTCCTTTTTGTATAATTTGCAACAATTGTAGGATAAATATAAAAAAAGATGTTTATGCTGTTTTGCATTATATACGGCAATAAGTCACATTGGTTATAGATTTATATCCTACATTTACTGTCATATCATAAGTATAAACTTATAATTATAAGTTTTTATAATTATAATTTATAAACATATTAACTCGAGTGATTGTAAAGTTTATTGAAGGAACATAAACAAAGGTGAACATTTCAAATCATATGGAGATTAAATCACCGACTCCGGCGCGCGCTGCACATTACTCCCGGCCCGAATCGGGTTTGACTGCGGGTCAAAAGTCTACTGCAAGTAAAAATCCAGTAGAGGTTCAGAAAAAAAACAGCAGCGGGCAGCAGGAAGAATCTGCCGTTGACAAGCCGGGATTCAGTTACTGTCAGGCAGAGGGTAGCTGACACCTGGTGACAGCTGCCGATTTTTCTCTGAACTGTTGCTCATTTCTCCTGCTGCAGCCTGCTGTATTTCGTGTACATGTGGAGTGACAGATTGAGTGTCCAATAAACTGTAAGTATTATATTACTGTGTGTGTGTGTGTGTGTGTGTGTGTGTGTGTGCGCCTGTGTGTGTTTCCAGACTCCTGCTCTTTGGAATAAACAAGTCAAAGTAAAAGTTAATTCAAGATTTTATGAAGAAAGGAATTAAAACATGTCTGGGAGAAAAACACAGTAAGTGTGTAAATCTAAAGCTAGAAGATGTGAATGTTATGAATCTACACTGGATGAAGAACAGTTCAGGTGATTTTTCCTGAAGTTGGATCTTCTACAGTTTACTGTAGGATTGATTTGCTGGAAGTGAACCGTGAGATGATCCAGGATTAGATTTACATTTACATTTACATTTACATTTGCGGCATTTAGCAGACGCCCTTATCCAAAGCGACGTACAAAAGTGCTTTAAATCTCTAGTAGTGAATAAATCTACACTGGTACGCAAGAATACAAACTCAATATAAATATAACTCGAATTCTACAAACTTGGAAAGTGCTAATTTAAGTATTTCAGGAAGAGGTAGGTCTTCAGTCGTCGCTTAAAGATAATCAGGGACTCTGCTGTACGGACTTCTAAGGGAAGTTCATTCCACCACCTCGGTGCCAGAACAGAGAAGAGCCTTGAATTGTACTTACCTCTCAATCTGAGAGAAGGTGGTACCAGTCGAGCAGTGCTGGAGGATCTCAGACAGCGTGGTGCAGTGCGAGATGTGATGAGGTCACTGAGGTAAGATGGTGCTGGTCCATTTATGGCCTTGTAGGCAAGCATCAGTGTTTAGATTAGATGAAACACACAAAATGTTGGAGTGAAGTAAATATGTGTCCTGCAGTGTTTCTCTCTTTAAGGATCTTTATTTCAAACTGTCCTTCTTTTTCCCAAATGAAGCTCTGGAGCGTGAAAGTGTTTTATTGGAGAAAATCGCGATTTAATTTCAGATTGTGTATAAATGGGCAGCTGTTTATGTTTCATCAATATATTAATGATTCTTTATGGATTTATAATTGTAAGCTTGATTTTACATTGCTGAGGTGAGGCCTTGTCTCTCCCCCCTCTTTTTTTCTGGTTGTAATGGTTTTACAGATTTTTAAATATTGTTTCTAATCTTAACTTTAATAATGAAAATAATAATAATAACAACAATAATAATAAGAAGAATTATTCAATTGTTTGACCCAGTTATCTCTCTCTCTCTCTCTCTCTCTCTCTCTCTCTCTCTCTCTCTCTCTCTGAGTGCATGCTGGGAGTAAGTGAGTGATTCAGTGAGTGAGTGAGTGAGTGAGTGGATTGTGTGTGTGAGTGAAAGCACTGTTGAGTGTTAGCATAATTTATCCTTTTTCACACTTTACATTTTATTTTATATTCTCAAATTTTTTATTTCAAGTGTTTGTGGTTGAGTGATTTACTTTGGGTATATTTTAGTCTATACAGTGAGGAAACGCCGTCAGTTGGCATCTGCTGGTCTACTCACAGTTCAGAGTAACAGAGTAACGCCCCTTGTACAAGCTGGCGTGAGAGGTCCTCCTGTGTTCCCAGGAAAATCGCCTCTCACTAAGGGCCATTTACAACCCGGGACAATTGAATGTCAGAGCAGACGCCCTGTTGAGACAATGGCCGTGGCCTGGGGAATGGCGACTCCACCTCGAGGTAGTGGAGCAGGTATGGCAGAGGTTCTACAGAGCCCAGAAGGATCTGTTTGCGACCCAGGAGACTTCTCACTGTCCCTTCTGGTTCTCTCTCTCTCACTCAGCCCCGGTTGGGCAGGATGCCATGGTAAAGTCATGGCCGAAGCTACGCCTGTACACCTTTCCCCTGATCGTGCTGGTCTTGGGAGTTCTGGAGAGAGTTCGCCGGGAAGAAGTCTCCTCCTGGTATCACCCTGATGGCCGGGCAAGCCATGGTTTGCGAACCTGGTGTCCCAGCTCAAAGGTTCTCGATGGGGAATTCCTCCCAGGTGGGATCTCCTCTCGCAGACTGGCGGAACCCTGGTTCACCCCTGGCCGGAGTTGTGGGTGTGGCCCCTGAGTGGGCACAGTTCGTAGCAGCTGGTCTCTCTACCGAGGTAGTACAGACCCTACTCCATTCAAAAGCTCCCTCCATGAGCAGATCGTATGCCACATGGTGGCAGCTGTTCACATCATGGTGTGAGCACGATGATTTAGACCCAGTTAACTGCCCAATTGGTTCAGTTCTGGAGTTTTTAAAGGAACAGTTTGCAACAGGGTTAACCCCTTCAACCCTGAAATTTTACGTGTACGACATAGCGGCATAAGTCACCCCGCCTGCGGGGAAATCGTTGAGTAGGCACCCTCTGGTGACACATTTCCTCCACGGCGCCCAAAGGCTGAGACTCGGGACACGACCCAGAGTGCCTGTCTGGGACATGGCAGTTGTGTTTGCAGCTCTATCTGAGCCCCCCGTCGAGCCCTTGGCCGATGTGGCCTTTAGGTACCTTTCGGTCAAGACTGCCTTTCTCTTGGCGATTTCCTCCCTGAAGAGGATTGGTGGAATTTGCCCCTTGCCTGGCCAGAGTGTTTCTGTATACAAAACCCTAACCTAACCCATACCTGGGGCAAATTTCAGGCGGGACGGGGCCATGGACAGGGCCTGCAGATCCTAGTGCTCGCACTGGACACTTACCTCCACAGGTCGAGTCCATGGAGGAAGTCAGAGCAGCTTTTTGTCTGCTATGGCCCTAATGAGAAAGGTTTCCTAGCCAATAAGCAGACGTTAAGCAGGTGGGTAGTGGATGCCATCCTTTCAGCTTACGAGTCCTCTGATCTCCACGCTCCACTCAGGGTCAGGGCTCACTCAACCCGGAGTGTGGTGGCCTCTACAGCAAGTTCTGCTGGAGTGTCACTCCAGGACATTGCGACGCTGCGTGCTGGTCCACTCCGCTGAACTTTGTTGGGTTTTATGCCCTCGACCTAAGAGCCACTCCGGGCTCCTCTGTCCTGCGTGCAGGTGCCGAGAACCTCACACATTTTGCAGGGTCTGGACAGTGTGGCGTGATTGAACACTTGTTCCCAAAGTGTTTTGACGCAGCTCGAAGTTCCCGAATGGGGAATGTCTCTAGGTTACATATGTAACCCTAGTTCCCCGAAGGAAACGAGATGCTGCGTCTCCGTGACACACTACCTGCATCCCTGTGGCATTTACCTTCTCTTTTTGCATAAGCTAATGTCGCTACCACCACACAGCCAATTTGTAGCATCCTGGTTTACGCGATGTTGCCTCCCGATGACGTCACATCTTGCCTATTGGCCAGATTTCCAACGTGGTTCAGAGCATGGACAACGCAGGGGCGTTCCTCAAGCGTTATGACACAGCTTGAAGTTCCCGAATGGGGAACTGCCTATTAATTATTTTCCCAGCAAAACATAATAAAATAGAATAAATAAATAAATATAATTTTTTTTTTGTTTAATTAATTGACAACACAAATATGATAAAATTGTCTTGCCAAAAACTAATTTTTCAAAAATGGACATGTAGACCTCAGATTTGTTTCTTTTGTGGTATTCCGATACAGTCTTTAGGGACTACATCCCAGTATGTCTATTCTTGTCAATTGTTTTAGAAGTAGTTGCAACAGTTGGTGTAGTATGCCATTTTACAAAAAACTTAACCATTTATTTCTAAGAAGTTTGTTAATTCTGTCTCTTATGAGCTTCCAGTCATGGGATGTGGGGTGGAATTTCCTAGCAACAGCATCAGAAATTGCTTGACGCAGGTTGAAAGGCAGTGTTTTTTTCCCCTTAAATAATCATAGTTCACCAAACCTGCCCAGTTCCGATAAACGTTAAGCGAAATTAACCTTTTAAACAAACAAACAATGAAATGATCTGCCCTTAGTCTACCATCTGATCCTGCTGAATCAAGATGCAGTTGTTTCTCTATCTCAATGGGCACATGATTTAAAATCATATCAGGTAGAATCACTCGATTTACCGGTGAACATAATGGTGAGAATGCAAATCGTTTCTTGGAGTTCCAGGCAGTCTCAAACAGATTGATGACATTGCTGAAGGACAATACTTTGATGTGTTGGGTGGAGAAGAAAATACAGAAGATTCCTGAAATGGTGAACTGTTGCAATCAAGCACTAAACCAGTTTGCAGTTGGTGGCTTGCAGGTTCTAGGTGAGTTGCTGGGCCCACTGACTGAATTTCAATCAAGGCTTAAGACCCACCTTTTCAACCTCCACTATCAGTAAATGCATATGTATTAGGAGTCCTTAATGTTTCTGAAATGTGGTATATGTACTGTGTATTATGTAGAGTTCTATCTCTTGTACTGTATGTTTTGTGTTTGTGGTGTCTTCTGTTATTATCTCATGCAGCTGCATGTGATCCTTCTTTCTGGGAAAATGTCTGACGAATATGTACTGTATATGTATGTTCACTATGTTTCATCTGTCTTGAAATATTGTATCTTGTAAAGCATCCTTGAGCTTGGGAAAGGCGCTATATAAATTAAACATATTATTATTGACTTATCATTCTCCAAATCGGTTAGCACTGTGAGGGAATGGTCAGTCAGAGGTGTAGAGGCCGCTAGTGAAAAACCAAAATCGACATCATCCAAGTGTTCACTGGCTGATGTGGAATGGTCTCCAGCAGACTCGTGAATCAAAGATGTCTAATTGTTAAACAACTGTTGACAGTCACCTTGAATTTCAGAGGAGTTATCATTAATAAAGGAACATCAACTGGACTGTTTGTGGACGTGGACTGATCGACTGTCAGTGGATGAGACTGGAGTATCTTCTCATTCAAATGTGCTTTCAACCAACCAACCCTTGCCTCCAACCCTCACCTCTTAAATTTGGACATTGCTTGTTTTCTTTTCCAGAGTAAAGTAAAGTTCTAATTTTTTAAAACAAAAATTATCTTTTGGCTAATTTATGTGAATTCTCTAGAAGGAATTGAATTGCACTTTTAACAATGAACATTGTCTCAAAGCAGCTTTACACAGATAATGTGGTGATTAAAAGTGAATATGTTCTTTATAAGTAAGTTTGTTCCTTATGAGCAACTGTGGTGAAGGAAAAACTCCCCAGGATGGGATAAGGAAGAAACCTTGAGAGGAACCAGACTCAAGAGGGAACCCATCCTCATCTGGGTTGCACCGAATGTCCATTTATAGCAGATATACGATGTTGCGCGGTACAGTGATGATGATCAGAAGCAAAAAGTAGTCCTGAGTCTGTGTAGCAGACTGTTGACATTAACTTCAATCTATCCTCAAAGCTCCCATTCTTACTCCGGATTTTTATGGAACCACCCAAGGTGTTGATGAGAAACCGTCCCAAGCTGCACAGAGTGGCCTTCAATTGAAGAGAACACTATCCAGAGGCAGGTCTGGACAAAGTGGGAAGATCCACAGAGGGAAGAGGGGCAGGAACAGTGGTCACTGGAGCCTCAGGAGCATGTTTAACTCGACAAAGAGAGAGAGTGAGAGAGAGAGAGAGAGAGAGAGAGAGAGAGAGAGAGAGAGAGAGAGACAGAGAGAGAGAGAGACAGAGAGAGAGAGGGAGAGAGAGAGAGAGAGAGAGAGAGAGAGAGAGAGAGAGAGAGAGAGAGAGAGAGAGAGAGAGGGTGACCGGAAGAGAAGGATATCGATTATTAAGTGTAACTATTGGTGTATGAAATTTAATGTCACTGTGCAGTTTCGACTCCAGCAAGACTCGCTATGGCAGCATAACTAAAAGGGAGAACCAGAAGGTAACACAGACATGAGGGATCTCTGGGATAAGAGACGACCCACCACACCACCGTGAACGTGTGAATGTGAGGGGACGACAGCATACAAATATACCAGTTCACCAAGAGGATGGAGGATCATCCTGGTACAGAAGTTCACTCAGATACTGTGGCGTGAGACCGTTAAGTGCTTCATACGTCAGTAGTAGTATTTTATAATCAGTGTGAGATGGAATTGGGAGCAGTGTAGATGATTAAAACAGGGCTGATGTGATCATATGTTCTAGATCTAGTGAGGACCCTTGCTGCGGCATTCTGAACTAACTGAAGCTTATTTCTGCACGAACTCCAACACCCAGACAGTAAAGCGTTACAGTATCTAATCTAGATGTTACAAAAACATCTACTAGTTTTTCTGCATCCTGTAACGACATCATATTTCTAATTTTAGCAATATTTCTAAGGTGAAAGAAGGAAATCCTGGTGATATTATTCACGTGAGACTCAAAGGAAAGACTCGGGTCAATAATCACACCAAGGTCTTTGACTGCTGTACACACTGAAACAGAAACACCATCCAGAGATGCTACGTAACCAGAAAGTTTGCTTCTAGCTGCATGTGGTCCTAGTAAAAGTACTTCCGTCTTATCTGAGTTGAGCAGAAGAAAGTTATTAAGCATCCACTGTCTAATGTCCTTTACACACTCCTCAACACTGTTAAGCTGATCTTGCTCATCTGGCTTTGCTGAAATATACAGCTGTGACAATTACAGAAGGCATAAATAGACTGCGGCTCTTTTCAATAGAGACTATTTGTTTGATGTGTGTGAAGTGTAAATCTTTTCTCACCCTAT
This sequence comes from Silurus asotus, assembly GCA_024362625.1. Taxonomy (NCBI): domain Eukaryota; kingdom Metazoa; phylum Chordata; class Actinopteri; order Siluriformes; family Siluridae; genus Silurus; species Silurus asotus. The sequence goes on along the minus strand of MU551634.1, from coordinate 203,672 downwards.
ATTTTTATCTACTAAGTGCCCATTCAGTCTTTAGTCTGTAATGTCTTGTTTGTATGCTTCATTAATGTTTTGTCCCTGTTAAATAACACTACAAATCTATAACCTATTATTATACACTTATATTATACACTTAATTCTCTTATGCACTTTGTCTTTTTACAAGCAAGGGCAGTCATCTTTAAAAAAAAAAAAAATAAATAAATAAATAAATACAAATAGTGAGGTGGAAGGAAGTTTATTTCTATAATAACTAACAACTGAATGGATTTAAATATAAATTGCTTTTTTGTTGAGTATAATATATTAATAGTTGTGTAGCCTCCTGTACACATGATCTCCAGAATAACATGCAGTGGCAGCAAAATAAACTGTTTACAAAACTAATAATGATCCACTTTACACTCATGCACTCGTGTAAATATTGTTTTATGTCCGTATTACAATATCAGATATTTGGTATACTATTATTTTATTTATATTTTATTGTGAATATTTTCTCTCAATCACAACATTAAATGCAGTTAATAATTTATCAGACTAATAATTAATCAAAATGATTTAAAAGTGTTTGGTCGGGCCTGTAGATGGAGTATGTTGTTCCATGCGCCATCTGGTGGCTATTCTGCAAAAATCAACTTGTAGTTAAATTCTGAAAACAGTGCCTACAGGATTTCATGGCAAGTCACGGGAAGAAAGTCACATTTTTAATAGTCACATATGTAAATTACCACCTACCAAGAATGCTCTGTAAAAATCAAGAGTTATAGTCTGATTTATATTAAGGTTGTTATTCAATTCAATTTTCAATTCATTTTTATTTGTATAGCGCTTTTAACAATGAACATTGTCTCAAAGCAGCTTTACACAGATAACGTGGTTATTAAATGTAAATATGTTCTTTATAAGTATGTTTGTCCCTGATGAGCAACTGTGGCAAGGAAAAACTCCCCGAGATGGCATAAGGAAGAAACCTTGAGAGGAACCAGACTCAAGAGGGAACCCATCCTCATCTGGGTTGCACCAAATGTCCATTTGAAGCATATATACAAAGTTGCGGGGTGCAGTGATGATGATCAGAAGCAAACTGCACTCCCGAGTCAGTGCAGCAGACCGCCGACACCAACTACAGTCCAGTCCGTCCTCAAAGCACCCGTTCTACTCCGGAATTACATGGAACCACCCAAGGTGTTGATGAGAGACCGTCCCAAGCTGCACAGAAGTGTGAAGATCCACGGAGGGGAGAGGGGCAGTAACAGTGGTCACTGGAGCCTCAGGAGCATGTTTAACTCGACCGAGAGAGAGAGAGAGAGAGAGAGAGAGAGAGAGAGAGAGAGAGAGAGAGAGGGTGACAGGAAGGGAAGGATATGGATTATTAAGTGTCCCTATTGGTGTATGAAAGTTGAAGCATATCAAGTTGAAGCATACCAGTGTAGATTTATTCATTGTTTGAGACCTAAAGCACTTTTGTATGTCGCTCTGGACAAGGGCATCTGCTAAATGCCACAAATGTAATGTAAATGTAAATCAATAGTCCTTAAAGGAAAGTTACTAATTTTCACAGTTGCGATCTGAACACTACTAATCAAACAGAATCAACAGAACCTATCTACATTAAAATTTTCCTGGTGCCCTGCAAAGCTGTGTGCTCCAAGATTATCTGCACACACACACACACACAAAATACAACTGGCTTCATGTTATGGTCTAAAGCTTCCACAAACAATAGAAATTGATAGAAATACAGAATCTGCAATACAGAATTTCTTTGATCGTGGTAATATTTCAATGTTAACATTGTGCTTTGTGAGAATTTTTTCTATATTAGGAAGTCAAGTCAAGTCAAGTCAGGTTTATTTGTATTGCGCTTTTCACAACAAACATTGTCTCAAAGCAGCTTTACACAAATCAACAGTGAAGGTGAATGGTGCGAATTTGTCTCTGATGAGCAGCCGTGGTGACTGTGGCAAGGAAAAACTCCCTTAGATGTTATGAGGAAGAAACCTTGAGAGTGCTGTTAATATCATGAACAGCAGCTACGCTAATTCCTCTCCACTGCTTCTCTTTCTCTCCCCATCCCGAGACACCCTGAGGTGGCCAGCTCCAGTCACCTCCCCCTCTTGGTGATTACGGACCTTTGAAGAAGTAGATGCCGAACTCGCAAACATCCTGAACCATCTAGAGACGTACCAGTGCCATTTGGATCCCGCTACATGTGTGGAGTTTTGACATTGGACCTCCTGGAGTGTTAAGGCTCTGGCATGGAGAAGCTGATGCTGGATCTGTGGTGATCACAAATGCTGAGCTCATAAAACTAGGAGCTACTAACCATAAAGACTGTTTCAGACTGCAGAAAGAACATCACTTCGCCACGGCTGCTCATCAGGGACAAATTCACACCATTCACCATCACTATTGATTTGTGTAAAGCTGCTTTGAGACAATGTCTGTTGTGAAAAGCGCTATACAAATAAACTTGACTTGACTTGACTTGACTTGACTTGACTTGACTAAAATGCTAACAACTGATACCATCGAGAGCCGAAGCCTCGAGGGAGAGTGCTCACCTCAGAGAGCGCTCTCCGAAATTCTCCCACCTTGGAGGAAGATTACGAAGCACCACGTCACACGCACCAGGAAAAGGACCGTTTCCAAACGAGCGCAATCCCCAGGGGGCGAGAGCTCGGCTAGCAGCCGGGAGCGCATAGCCACACGGCTAAAATGCTAACAGCCGATACCATCGAGAGCCGACTAAGCACGCTCCTAAGCTAATCAAACTACACATCGGCCGCGTGTCTCAGACTCTATTTTATCCTCTTCACCAAATTCACTTTCTAAAGTGCCCTGTGAGGTAGACTGCACTTATCACCATTCTCTGAGACTGTTTGTAGTACAGTTCAAAAATCCCTTAATGTACAATTTCTGTGATTTCTGCTTTTGTGTGAACTAAAAGTTGTGCGATTATTTGTTTTAAATCCAAATCCTTTAAATGGACACTTAATTGTTCTCCTGCATTTCATATGATTTTGAAGGATGAATAATATAAATGCTTCTCACTACAAATCTCTTGGAATTCACACAATTTATAATTCAATGTTGAAAGATTGACTGCATTAGTTTTGTGGTGTGATTTAGATAGGTGGGATCTCAAAGGACCTGCAGGTTTAATGGCATAAACTCACTCCGTATAAATGCAAGGACAGTTGGAAATTCTTTGGTGATGCAGCAGACATCTTCACTTAAATTCTGGAATTTGCAGTTTTGACACTGAAAACAAAAAAGAATCAGTTATAACCTCATTGTTAAATAACAACCTTATATTTATTAAAATATAAAAATACACTTCAAATTTAATGCCCCATATTTAATAATAAGTTTTTAAGGGCTATTGGCCATACACAATACATCAGTGGGTAAAGCTTATGCTTCAGCAGGTCAAGCTGCTGCGTCCTTGCACACCATGGTGGTGTGGCAGGCATATAAGTCCAACCTGTTGCATGAGTTGGATGTGAGTTGGATGGGAAGCCATTTTGATGAGCTTCGCCGTACGGCGGATCTGGCTCTCAGAGCCACTTAAAAGACAGCTAGGGTAATTGGCCGGTCTATGTCTGCCCTGGTGTCCACAGTAAGGCACCTGTGGCACACTCTGTCATAGATGTCTTCTGGCCTCTTCAGTGACTCTGTAAGCTCGGTGGTCGAAAGGTTAAGGAGAATGAGAATAAGAAACAGGTGGCGGCGTTCCAGCGGTACCTCCCACGCCGCTCACATGGGGCCACCCTCAGTGCTTCAGGGCACAGCCAGCTCCAGCGAGTTCTCTCCTTGGTCTCCACCCGGCATCGTTGTGGTCCAGGAGATCTCGCCACTGCTAGAGCCATCTCAGGGCACTGCCATGGCTCTAGGCACACCAGAGGTCAGTCTTAAGAGACTGATTCCCCTAAAAAAAACTCTTCCAGATGTGTCTCAGGAGGTCCTGTACACTGTAGAGCAAGGCTACTCGAATCAGTTCAGGTCTCCTCCACCCTGTTTTCACAGAAGGCTCTGGTCATGGAACAGGAAGTAAACACTCTTCTGAGGAAAATTTCATAGTTCCAAAAAGGACAGAGGGTTGCATCCTATTTTAGATCTATGTCAGCTGAACCACTCTCTCATGAGACTCAGGTTCAAGTTGATGACCCTCGAGCAGGTCGTGCTTCAAAACCAGATCTGAGGACTGATTTGTCATGGTAGTTCTAAAGGATGCATACTTTCATGTATCCATCTTACCTTCCCACAAGAAGTTCCTAAGGTTCGCTTTCGGGGCCGGAGCTTACCAATACTGGGTTCTTCTGTTTGACCTTTCACCCCGTATCTTCATAAAATGTGTGGATGCGGCTCTGATATTGTTAAAAAAAATAAGTTATAGATGATTAAGTACTGAAGAAAAAAAATGTCTTAAATAAATTTTATTCCTTCATATATAAATACATGAAATCAGTCCTGGAGCAATCCAGAAAAGTACTGGGTTGAAAGCCACATGTCTCTTGAGTGTATATTTCAAATGTTATAAAGAGACAAATGAGATTCCTACAAACATTTCTCTGAGACTGTGTCTGAACCTTTTCTCCCTCACGCTGTTTGAGAGACACCTGCTAAACTCAGGTGATCATTCAGACTCTATTCATACAGTCTGCATATTAATGAGCTGCTGACCATTAAATGCTTTTGGTATACATGTTTGGATATTGATATTGATTTGGCATTTATATTGATGGCTATTTTTCTACAGTCATGGCCATTTATATTGATGTCTGGCCATTACAATCTCAACAATACACACACACACACACACACACACACACACACACACACAAACTTACTTTTCAAACATTTCTCTTAGAAAAACAAACAATAAAACCAATAAAATTGTATAAAGCTATAAAGGAAGATTTATTGTAACTTACAGATGTACACTCAAAAAAATGAAATGTGGCTTCTGTTGGTCCAAAGAATATAACTATGTTGAAATTAAATAATGTATTTTTAATACACAAACCCAAGTTTGTGTATTAAAATTGAAATATTCGTGACAAAATTTAAAAATTATAAAATTTCAGTTTAACACAATTCCTTAAGTAAAACGAATGAAACAAGAGTTTTGTTACTTCTGCAGTACCGCGTTTTGGTCAACATGTGGAGTAATATCCACACATGCGCAGATGAAAAGCTGATTCAAAGCGAACTTTTCTGCTCTGTTTTTGATCGGCGCCATTTAATGGGAATCAATTTAAACAAAGTTCACAGTGCAAAAAGAGAAAACAAGCGAAGATTTTTCCTTGTGGAGACACAGCCAGGTGAGATTTCACTTTTTTACCTATATATATATATTGAGGATGTCATTAGGTTAGGTTGGTTAATCGCGAATAATCTCATGTTTTGTATGATATTTTCACGATGTTATCGTGTTCCTCATGTGTGGGTTTCACATTCATGTTAGTTACTTTCTTATTTTTCGCTTTGATTTAATTTATATTTGTTGAAATGTGATTATTTGATTTTATTATTGGATTCTTATTATTAAGGTAATATTAATCTTCGCCATGCTGTTTGTCTTTGTCTGGCAGGAGGACGGCAGTGATCGGATATTAGTACGCCATTCCCATAGGTAATATTTCAAGAATATTTCTAGAACACATAATATACATATATATATAAATGAGTGCAATTCTCTTACACTGACTATTGGATGTTCCACATGGCACCTCATGACAAAGAAAACTCTGAGGATTTTAATCTAGAATCTAGAATTGTTGCTCTCCACAAAGTTGCCGAGGCTGAAGATTCATTAACAGCCTGAAATTTAGTTACAGTACAGAGGTTTTTCAAGAGGAGTTCTACTTGAAATAGGCCTCGTAAGGTTCCATCAAAGAAGTCGAGTCCTCGCACTGTGCGTCAGGTGCAGAATTGCTGCAGCATTGCTTTAGAGGTTGCAAAAGCAGAAGCTTCGCTTGTCAGTGCTCAGACCATACTCTACACACTGCAACATCGGTTTGCAGGCCATCGTCCCAGAAGGAGCCTCTTCTGAAGCTGCTCATAAAAAACCCCACAAACAGTTTGCTAAAGACGACCTGTCCAAGAGCATGAATTTCTGGAACCATTTCCTGTGATGAGACTAAGATAAACTTGTCTGGCTCAGATGGAGTCCAGCGTGTGTGGAGAAAATTGTGTCCAGTTACACAATTGCGTACAGTCAAGCATGGTGGTGGTAGCATCATGAGCTGTGGTTTATTGCGAGAAACGTGAATTCCAACATGTACTGTGACATTTTGCTGCACCTGATGCACAGTGCGAGGACTCGACTTCTTTGATGGACAAGGCCTATTCCAAGTAGAACCCGTCTTGGAAAACCTCTGTGCCGTAACTCAATTTTAGGGTGTTACTGAATCTGAGACTTTTCATTTGGAACCAGACGGTTTTAATGAAACAGTATGCACCAGCGTTGTGTTTTTGCACCTGCAACAATTGGAACAACTGTGACCCCAAAGATTATTGTCCATCTTTTCCATAGCAGAAATTCAATAATTTTCTGATTTAGGACCATTTTTGAAAGTCTTGTACTGGTCGCTAGGATTGACAAACTTGACTTTTGTAAAAAAAAATCACAGTGGGATAATCTGTATGATGCTACTTAAAGTTTTAGATGTACAGTAAAGCGCTAACTTATGCTCATTTTACATTGTTCAGATTGTCTCCATCAAGAAAAAAACTTAAATGCATCCTGAAAGTCCTTACTGTATACCTCAGGGGTCCCCAAACTACGGCCCCCGGCCCCTGAACAATATCAGAGACGGAAAAAAATGCTACTTCGACCTCACTTTGCCCCAGCACGTTTTTACCTTTATGGCCACCCATACCCCAGTCATAGAACGTGAACGTAACCCCCAGAACGGAATAATGGCAAAAAGGTTGGGTAAGAGAAAAATTGATTCAGAATGCAGGGTATTTAACCCGCAGTGGACACAGGATTATTTTTTTGTTCAATTCAAAGAAAAGGCTGTTTGTCTCGTCTGTCAAGAGACGGTGGCGGTATTCAAAGAATACAACCTGCGCCGACACTATGAATCACGTCACAAAGACAAGTATGCTGGCTTGCAAGGCCAAATGCGAGCAGAAAAAATCTCAAAGCTAAAAACTGGACTGTTAGCTCAGCAGACTACATTTGTACGCCAAACTCAGTTAAACCAAGCATCATTTCGGGCTAGCTTCCGTGTTGCTCAGCTGATAGCAAGCTGCGGTAAACCTTTCACCGAAGGAGAGTTTGTCAAGAAATGTTTGAATGTTGTCGTGGAGGAGGTCTGTCCCGAGAAGAAAGATGTCTTTAATGCCGTGAGTCTGTCAGCAAGTACAATTACCAGACGCGTTGAAGAAATTGGGGGTAATGTGTATGCCCAGCTGCTGCAAAAGACTAAAGATTTTGACTTTTTTTCATTAGCACTGGATGAGAGCACGGACGTGCAGGACACCGCGAAGCTTCTTATTTTTATTCATGGAGTTACCGCAAACTTTGAGATGTACGAGGAGCTGGCAGCCCTACAAAGCCTGAAAGGCACTACAACTGGGAAGGATATTTTCGACAAAGTATGTCAAACCATGCAACAGTAGGATCTGGACTGGGCAAAGCTTGCCGGCATCACGACTGATGGAGCCCCTAGTATGGTGGGCGCGTCTCGGGGTTTAATAGGACGCATGAACCGGGAGATGGAAGAAAGGGGTCTCACCGCCCCGCTACAAATACACTGCCTAATTCACCAGCAAGCGCTGTGCTGCAAAGTGTTGAAGTGGGATTCTGTCATGAAGGTTGTGGTATCGTGCATAAGTTACTGGCCGAGTTACAGAACTGTGATGTTCTGAAAGACGCATTCAAGCCCAACAGTCCCATTGACTTCTATGCCGCCCTCCGAAATGACACCTACCCTAACATAAAAAAACACGCAATGAAGATGTCCACACTTTTTGGCAGCACGTATATCTGCGAGCAAACCTTTTCACGCATGAAACTCCTGAAAACTCCAACGAGATCAAGAATGACAGATGAACATTTGCATCAGTGTTTGAGACTGGCTGTGACTAGAATGGAACCGGACATTCAACTTCTCACCAGCCAGAAGCAGGCTCACAATTCACACTGATGAACATACAGTACATAGGTAAGCTCACTTTTCTGACTTAAATGAGTCATTGATTTCATAAATAGTGTTATTAGCCTATATATTTTCTTTGTTATTTTATTCTGTGAAGAACCCAGAGAGGGTTATTTGATCTCAGAAAGGGTTATTAATATTTGGATATGTGTGGTGCGCTGGAGTGTCAGCATGTTTTCTGGAAAACAATAAATGATTACATTTAGGGATCCCGCGATTATCACATTTTTCTGTTAGAAACTGACCCTGGCACCCATCAGAGAGGGGAAAAGTTATGTGGCCCTCACTGGAAAAAGTTTGGGGACCCCTGGTCTACCTGAATGAAGACCATCAAAACTTGTGAAGGAGTATATGGTAAGTCATTTACATTTTTCTAAAACATATTTTATGTTTCTGTGCAACAAACCCCTCTCCCTCTTAATCTGTTGTAATTCTCATTTTATACTTAATATTTTTAGGATGTTAAACATGATGTTGTTGCAACCTCGATGCGCAACACCACCCTTGGAATCTATGACCTCGTACATGAAGGAGCAGATGCTACAGACCCATATGAAGATGTTGGCATCATCATTAAAGGCATCCAAATATTTGAAAACTAAATGCAAACAAGCATTCAAACAAGGTCCAGGTCCTAAAAAATAAACACTTGTCATAAGGCAGGACATACTGTATGTTTTCTCCATAACGTTGTGCTGTTTGCTGTAGCAGTACATTTGTTTCAGTACTGATCATGTTCATTCCTTCATGTTGGTCCTGTATTGAATAACTGATGCATTGTTAGCTTTTTTCAGTTTCAAAGAAAAAGGAAATATTAAAAAAATAAGGCTTTTGTATTATTTGTTTTGTATTATTATTTTGTAAATGCTTATATGCTTTATTAGTATTTTTGTAATAAGTAAAACTACATTTTGTACTGTATATATTCTTGTTGGAAAAAAAAATTAATACCTGTAGATTCATTGAATAAACTAATCAATAAAACTGGATAATTTATTTTGGTTGAAGGGAACAATATAAATTTTTGAATAATTGAACTTAATTAACTTAATATATTAAAACTAAATTAAGAATGTTAAGTTGATTTAACTAAACAACAATACATTAACTTTATGTAATTAACTTAAGTTTACTGAAATTAATATTGTTAATTAAATGCAACCTAGCTGATTTACGTGGAACCTGTTGACATAAGAAAGTTAAGTAAGTCCAACATATTATTTTTTTGAGTGTAGAGCTCCATGTCTCTGCTGTTACTTTGCCCCCAAAAATATTTTCCACATCGCTGCTTTTTGTGCAATTCTCAGATAAAACAACTTTTTTGATTGTCTATTTTTTTTTATTGTTTTTTTTGTAAACAAAGTCCAGTTAGCACAAGCTATAAACAGCTGTTTATGTTGACCTGGGAGCTGCATCACTTCCTGGTTTGTCACTGCTTCTTCACTGCTTCAGCCAGTAAGAGTTTGTAAAGAGTAATAAAGCCAAGCCTCACACATGTGGAGAATAAAATCCTCCCATATATCGTTAGAATCCTGCACTTATTGACTACATTGTCCATCAGTCATTTTGTTTCCATAATGCTACTGGCTGGAAATAAAAGGTTTAAAATTAGAGGCGGCGCATAAAAAACATGGCGACACCTGCAGAGAGAGAGAGATAGAGAGAGAGAGAGAGATAGAGAGAAAGAGAGTCCACCCGAGATTTATACTCTTTTACTTTTTTATTATTTTTTTTTACTTTTTTGTGGTCTCAACCATTTTGTAACACTATATTCTACCAGCCATATTTGTTTTTGTCACCAAGATGTCATTTCTTATGTGACAGTTATTCTGAAATATATAAACACAAACACCAGCCGAAGTTCTGTGATGTAAACAAAGAAATAAACATCTAAATGACAACACTATTGTTTGTTTGGAGCAGAAATGCTTTACAGCATGTTGATCACTGGACCGTTATCTTTTCTAATAAACCGGGATTAGCAGCAGTGGATGTGTTTGTGACTCGTTATTACAACATTATTGTAAGTAGTGCGGGTTTTTTTACGCATGTTGTTGTGTACTGCTCACACACATTCAGCAAATACATTTGTTATACGTTTTCCATTGAAAAACAGAAATCTGAAATCGGCTTGAGACTTAGAGCTTTAGAATGATGTATGTTTACTCTTCTCCATTTTTATTTAATCTATTGCTAAACATTAACACCTGAGAACAATTGGCTATTAGTTGCGTTTACGCAACCACGAAGCCTAAGAGGTTTTAAAACTTACTAGTAATTAAGTAGTAATTAAGTAGTGTTTAACACAGATTTATATGAAGAGCCACTTAATTCATGTGTGAGTTCCTACAAACCCAAAGGTGCCCTTGGTCATCCCATGACCCGTAAGATTACAGGCATTCTCATTCCCAAGAGAGGCCTCCCTGTTAATAAGCAGAATTTGAGCAGGTGGATTGTTGATGCCATCACATCATCTTATGAGCCCTCTGGTCTCCCTGCTCCCTTCGGGGTCAGAGCTCATTCCACCCGGAGTGTGGTTGCCTCAAAATCTTGGTCCTCTGGAGTTCCCTGCCAAGACATATGTAATGCTGCGGGTTGGTCCATCCGCAGACCTTTGTGTGGTTCTATCATCTAGACCACAGTGCCACTGCTGGCCCCCCAGTCCTCCTCTAGCTGTGTTTGACAGACACACAGTAGGCATGGACTGGTCAGTCTGGCATGATTGGACACTGTTGCGGATTGTCCGCTGTTACTGGTGATTGTGTTATTGACCGCCGCAGAACTCTGATCAGGGAGTTTGAGTCATCAGATAGAGTTTAGCCATTTATTGCGCAAGAATAAAATTACACACAGGGTCATGTGTGCAAGGTAGTTTCTAGGAATGAAATAAAGAACCAACTGTTTAACACATTAGAAAACCATAACATGACATTCATGAACATTAGCCAACTGGTACAACAGACAACATACCGAAGAATTAGTCCTAACTCTAATAAGTAGCTGAGACAACATACTGCATATTGCACTAAATTATTAAGAATGATGCTTAATACAATCAATAATGAACCATCACAGTAGGTACTTAACACCATTGTACGAATGTTACAAATAGAAAAACTAGTAACACGTTTAGCCCGAGCAGCCGTACTAATGAGCAGCTATGCTACCGGCTAACCCGGCTATATAACAGGTGCATCAACACAGTTAAAATACAAATTATACATATTTAACATCCTGTAGCTAAATGAATATCACAACGTAGTCTCCTTTAACAATCTCTACAATTATAGAGGAACAGTGGAGCACACTTACAGCTTCACAAACTTTTCTTGCACTCTAAAACGGCATCACCTGCAATGCATCGAGAGTGCCACTGCGCCTCGACTGCGCAATTTGTGCGCCGCTGCCTACGCTCAGTGCGCCCGTGTCTGAGAAGCCGCGCTCGAGATGCTGCGCATGCGCGACTAGCGCCGAAAAGAAGAGAATTCACAACAGACACCATTCCCAAAGCGTTTCGACACAGCTCGAGTTCCCAAATGGAATTGTCTCAAGTTTACGTATGCAACCCTGGTTCACTGAGGGAACGAGATGGTGCGTCACTATACACCTCTGGAGTCCCTGCAGTGCTGTCTGAGAAGCCGCGCTCGAGATGCTGCGCATGCGCGACTAGCGCCGAAAAGAAGAGAATTCACAACAGCCGCCCCCACATTTGAACAGCAAATGGGTAATATGGAGAATTCTCTACACATCATTAGGGTCACCCTCTAAAGACGGTAACTGAACCAGACGAGAAACTGGTCTAAGATACACTTTGCCGACGATGACAACTTCCACAGTCCGCACACGTCCGTCGCTACTGGGCAATGTCTTCTGAATCTTTCCTATGGGCCACTGAGCTCTTGGGAGTTGTGGATCCACTATTAGCACAACAGAGTCCACCCCAAGTTTGGCAAAGCTTTATGCCACTTCTGTCGAGTTTGAAGCGTTGGAAGGTAGTTTCTGGTGAAACTTATCCAGAATTGGTCAACAATGTTCTGACAGTGACATTTGTCCTGGAGCATAAGCCACTTGTGGAAGGGATGCATCCCGCCGCCCCATAAGGAGAAGGTTAGGTGTGACTGGGTCAATGTCAGCTACGTCAGTGGAGGCATATCCTAGTGGTTTTGAATTAAGAATCCCATCCACTTCCACTAGCACTGTGGCCAAAACATCCTCGGCCACTGCTTGACCACCAGCACAATGGGGTGAATTTGTTCTGGTTCTGAGTTGGCCATCCTCCGTAGTCTCCCCCCAACCCTGATCAGCTTGGTCAGTGAGTCCAACTCAGGAGCAAGTTTTACCAGACAACTGTGCCTGGAAACAGGTTTCTGGGTTTTCAAAGCTGCTACTTCTTCTGGAAAGCTCTGAGTTTGACATGATTTCAGCAGAAAAACTTCAGCTTCCCTGATAGTCTTGGGTACATCACTGGATGTGGCTGGCCCCTGACAGGTCTGTTGAGTTGCTTTCAGCAATTCCTGCCAGGTCCTGAATTGGGTTGCATCTGGGAGACTAGAGTTAGCATCAACTGTCATTATTAAGTAACAAGATGAGCCCTTCAGTTCAGACACCACTTTAGAAGGGGTGACTTCTGATCTCTTAGAGTGAACTGGGTCCTGCTTTAGAAATGAAGGGCCTTGGCTCCACCGGCTGGGTTCTGACAGTTCTTGAAGATTTTTACCCCTCGTTATGTCATCTGCAGGGTTATCCTGTGTATTAACATATCTCCATGACCTGTGGTCTGTTAACTCCTGTATCTCTGAGACTCATGTCCCCACAAACACCTTGTACCGGCAGGAGTCTGATCGGATCCACTCCAAGACAGTCATCGAGTCTGTCCATAAGATGGTCTGGCTGATGGAGATTGTCAGCTCCTCCCTCACCACTTTGGCTAGTTGAGCCCCAGCCAAAGCAGCACAAAGCTCCAAGCGTGGTATGGACTGCTGCCTCTTAGGAGCAACTCGAGATCTGGCCATTATAAAGGAGACATGGATGTCATTGTCCAGGTTAACCACCAAATATGCCACTGCCCCATATGCCATTTCTGAAGCATCACAGAACACATGGAGAGAACTGGGCTGCACCACTGAAGCTAGGGACGCTGGTGAGTAACAGCGAGGAATGGATACCTTACTGAGATGTACGAGTTCACTCTCCCAGTTAGTCTAAGCGGTCCGAAGCTTTGGCGGTAGGTCTGGATCATCCCAATCTCTCTTTTTAGCCCATAACTGCTGAATGATTACCTTTGCTCTGGTGGTAAATGGTAGTATAAATCCCAGAGGATCATACTGGGATGCCAACACCTGATAGGCGGCTCTCATGGTCAGTGCTTTGTGATCAATAGGCCGGTAATGGTAGCCGGGAGTATCAGCTGCACAGTTCCACCTGAGGCCTAATGCAGGCTCCAGTGGGTCATTGTGGGTTTGCAACAACCACTGTTCTGTAGCAGAAGACCGTGCTTCAGGTGGAAGATGAGCTACCACTTCTGGATGACTGCTGGCCCACTGTCTGAGGTCGAATCCTCCCTCTGCCAGCATGCTGCGTAACTGATTCACTGCCTGCTTGGCCGTGGAGGCCGTAGGGAAGCTGGTCATGGAATTATCCACGTAGAAGCTTTGACGCACTATCTGTTGCAAACCTGGATATTTGGCTTCAGAATTGTATGCATGATGCTGCAGGGCAAAGATGGCACAGCATGGACTGCTCGTCGTGCCGAATGGAAGAACCTGCCATTCATATATGTCTGGAGTGTTTTCACTTTGCAGGTCTCTCCAAATGAAACAGAGAAAGGGTCTATCTGTAGGCAGTAGATGGACCTGATGAAACATGCCTTTGATGTCTAAACTCACTGCCACCGGATGTTGTCTGAACCTTAGAAGTACTCCTAACACTGATGGTCCAAGGGTGGGACCAGGTAGGTGCTCATTATTTAGGGACAGGCCATGATTCTTGAAGGAACAGTCGAACACCAATCGGAACTTATTGTCATGACACACCAGGTGATGAGGCAAGTACCATGCCGGCTGTGTTGCTTCCCTCTGGTCAAATTTAAATACGCACCCTGCCTTAATGAGTATATTGATCTCTTCTGAGTAGATTGAGGCCTTCTCAGGATCCTTACGGAGTCTTCTTTCTATACTTCTTAGATTTGCAAGCACGTGGTGCATAGACCCTTCAGGTTTCAGTGCACCCGCTTTCCATAGAAGAGGGGTGGCATAACGTTGTACTCCATCTACAATGACTTGCTGAGTTCGGGACTCCAGCAGCTGCATTGCCTCCTTGTCTTGCCTAGACCGGACAACCAATTTCTCATTGCGGAATGGCAACACATCCAGCTGCCATAATCTTTCCACATTCCTGTAGAGAAGATCATCCGGGTGTGTAGTAGAGGTGAAGAAACACCGCTGCACTGGTGCATGGTCTGTGGTACCCATTTCTGCCCCTTGGAGAGCCCAACCAAGAGCTGTACGAATAGCTACCGGTCCCCCTTTGGTACCTTGGCGAACAGGTGCTTTGGCAGTGATAAGATGAACTTGGTCTGAGCCTATGAGCACCAATGGACGGACCTTGCGAAACGGCTGTAGAGGTAACCCCCTTAAATGTGCATACTTCTTCTGGAGTGTCCGCACTGAGTATGACTGTTCCACTAGATCGAGACCAGAGGCTGTGAATGCCCCCAACACCTTATATCGTTTCTCTGGGTTACCTCTTGGAGAGATTTCGAAGGTCACTCTAGAGCCACTGAAATAAGTGGTATCTGGTTGTACAGTGCGAAGGGCTAGAGTCTCATGTTCGCAATGCAGCTGAAGCTGCTGGACAGCAGTGGGTAGAATCATGGTGCGCTGTGCTCCATCATCCAATATAGCATAAGTCTCCATGGTCTTTGAATTGTGGTGCAGCAGCACTGGTACTATTTTCCAAATGCCTGATGAAATAGAGAGTAAGAGGTAGACACGGCTCTCAGAGGTAACTGACGATGTATTGGTTGTGTGACTTTGAGCCACACCATGAAGTACCTGGAGGTGAATCCCGCCACAGTCACTGCAGGGTTTCTTTAGATTGCAAGCCTCAGGTGTGTGCAAACGAGCACATCTCCAGCAGCGCTTGCCATCTGAAATCCACTTTCTAAGGTCCGCCTCTGACTGCTCTTTAATACTGCTGCATCGAGTGATGTAGTGTTCTTTGCTACCACAGAAAAGGCAGTTGACCCTGGGTGTGGCCTTTTTACGTGATACCTGTGGAGTAGAAGAGGCTTTAAACTCTGGGAATGCTGTACCATGATACAAGGCTGTACTCTGGCCTTTAAGTTTTGCTCCACTCTTCTCCTTAGTGCTTACAGATCTCTCATACTGATAGCGTTGCACTAACTTACTAGAGAGTCTTTGTTGCTGAGCCTTGACCTGAAGCCATCCTGCAAAGTCCTGTAGGTTGTACGGATTTATGCTAGGGGAGTTGAGCTTTCCTTGTAGCTGGAGGTACTCTATGAAGCCATCTCTTAAGAACTTGGGCAGTTTACTAAGCAGACGATCCACATGTGAGCAGCAGTTTAGCTCCATGCCTCTAGGACCCTCCAATGACAACAGCATACTCACTAGGAGGTGGACACGAAGCGCGAAACCCTGGAAGCTGCATGCATCATTCGGTTTTACCTCTGGTGCTGTAAGGATTGCTGCAATCTCACTTTGTGCCAACTGATGGGGCTGGCCGTATTGCAGTTGAAGAGCCTGCATAGCTGCTGAGTAGGGATATGGATGGTGGCGACAGGATTGACCAGTCATCTGGGCTTCATGTAGCCTGAGATGTTCCAACAAAATGTGGTACTTATATTTTTCATCCAGCTCTGCATAAGGTTCAAGGAGGTTCTCAAGTGCTAGTTTGAGGTTAGCAAACTCCTTCTCACTGTCGTTGACAAAGTCTGGATTCTTTGGCTGAGACACAGCATGCACAGGGCGATGAGGCATCGAATAACCTGGGTGTTTCAAAGACTGGCTGAGAGGCTGTGTGCAAGGGGTGGCTAGGACTGGAGCTGTGACATGCCCCTGTAA